>CM056994.1:359969847-360569847 GCA_029891345.1 Dryococelus australis
ATATATGTATATGTGTATATATGTATACATACACACACACAAAATGATTTAACGTGAAGGGCAGCGCATGGCATACCCCCCCGACACGGGACACTGACCTATAACACCACCATCTATCAACGATTACCACTGGAACATTAAGGTGTACACTTGTAAGGACTGAGGGGTGGGCAGCGCACGGCGTACACCCAACCTCGGTAATATACACGCACTTCCTGTAGGCGTGAACGTCAGAATGGAAATAAAATATTGCCGTACCACTGACGCAATGTGCCACGCTGCGCCATGTTCCACCTATCTTGACGAAGAAGCTGGACAAAGTCTTGAACTGTCACCGGTTTCGAATGGTCCACCAAAAAACCAATCGCATGAAGTACAAACCAGGCCGCAGCTCTTCGTCGAACTGAGGGGAAGGTGAAGAAATCGCAATGAAGCATGTGCGTGTCGCTAACATCTCCACGTTCATCGCGAATTATTTTTCGTACTCGTGCGCGACACCACTGCCAGATGGGAGCTGCATAAACACAGGAAATTACCCAAGGAGGGCCGTGTCAGTGTTGCCACACAGCGGACATGCAGGGTCAGCTGTCAGGTAAATGCTGTATTTTTTTATGCTGCTGAGTTGCCACGATCTTATTATAGAAGTCGAATGCTGCGGCTCGAAGATCCGGAGAAATGTTAGGATCGGCAAGTATTTTCCATGGGCGCCTCCAGAGGATGGTTGGGGTGCGATTCACAACAGATGGTATGACTGCCGACATTTTGGAAGCCCGAATGTACAAATATCTCGCTGATGCGACTGTCCCTTCCGGTAAGTGTTCATTCTACTAGAGTTGCGAGCGCTTCCTTTGCCTGACGGTATTGAAGTGACATGCGTCTAACTTCAGACCACATCATTTTCTGTAATGCTGCGTAAATGTCCGCTGGGCGCAGAATTGTTGCAATGGCTGAAGACTGATATTAATCCTCACACTTCAAAACGTGATTAATAAGACTCAGGCCTCCGTCTTGCAAGGGAAGATAAAGTTGCAGCCTAGACCATTTAAATATATAAGATATCCACGACATGCGGCCAACAATCTGTAGTATTTGTGCACTTTGTTGACGTGGTAGTGGGAATATATGTGACACATACCACAGCTTCGCAAGTTGGTCAAATTTTTCACTGGTCCATCAGTCAAAACATAAACCACTGATAGAACAGTGGAAAAAATTATTGACGAATCAGTGAGAAATGTCACTGAATCAATCAGTAAAGGAAAAAATGACATTTTTTCACAGGGTCATCAGTTAAATTCACTGAAGTGACTGTTTTATCAGTCAGATACGTTTGACTGATTGAAACAGTGAAATTATCACTGATTCAGATTTAGAGTGCACAGACACGCGGCGAATAGCTAAAGTGAATTTGCAAATGTACACATAGGCCTACAATTTGAAGTCTAGTCCGCACATAAATATTTTCGCCATAAACACATGGCTCTACTCATCATACTACTGTTACAATTTCTGTATGTAGTAATTAAGTGGGCTATACCAAGTTCGTTAAGGGATTGAGGTGTTCATAAATTAAATGAATTAATTATAATTTCCATATTTTATTTACAAAAACTACAGCAAAATTCTCTGAATTCAAAACTTACAATAAATTGATATCTCTTACTGTTCACAATTAATTATTCAAATTTAATACAATTTATAATTAACACAAGGAAATCTATTAAATAAAATAATTAACGATCATTCACAATATACAGTATGCCAACCTATTCAAATATTATACAAAATATGTGTCCAAATTGACAGTTCGAATATTTACAATAAAAACCGTATTACACTTCCATTCAGTCCCACCTCAGTTCAGTCCATGTCCTGCAAGTCGCAATGTTCTAGAGTCCTCCAAGCGCCCTCACGCACAGTAGGCTTCACTCGTCGGTTTCTCGTCCTCGCCCGCTATCGTCGCGCAATCTTTGTTCGCGCACACTCGGCAGGCGGCCTCCGTCAAAGACTGCCAGTCGCTGGGTTGCGGCAGTATATATAGTTTCTTAGGCCGCCACTTAGAATCTTCCCCAACTCCTTCGGTGCATCGCGAGGGGCCGAGGCACCAGCCAGTCTCACCAGAACATTCTTGCATCCACGCCAGACCCGTCGAAACCTGCAGCAGGGGAGAGGGGCCGTTGCGAAAGCAAGGCGCAGAGCAGCACGACAGCCCAACGGCCGCTGTTCATTATTCATGGGTTTCCCAGAAAGGGGTATCAGGAGGCAACGAGTGTGTCAGCCCGGGGGAGGGGAGAAATGAGGTGGGTCAACCGCCACAGCGCCGGGCATCAGTGCGTAACACTTCCCCCTCCCTAAGTCCGTTCGTCCCGAACAGACTCTACAACATCATGACCTTTGTACAGCGCGTCAGTCGACGTGAACAACCTTAGACTTCGCCCGAGAGCCTTGTCGACAAATCCTATAGACCACGTCATTTATCTGCTTCAGGATCTTGTACAGGCCTTCCCATGATTTCTGTAGCTTCGGGCAATATCCCTTTTTCCTTTGAGGGTTGTACGACCACACCAGCTGTCCTTGAAAAGTCTCCTCAAGCATTCTTCGGTCATATCATATTTTCATTCTGCCACTGTTAATTTCTAGGTGCCTCCGGGTAAAAACATGAATGTCGGTTAACTTCTGATGTAAATTAATAGCATATTCTTGAGTGGCTGCTTCTGCCTCCACTGGACGTCCGAACAGCAGATCACCAGGTAGGTGGAGATCTCCCCCAAACAGCATCCTAGAAGGTGTTACCCTTGTGGACTCGTGGACCGCCGAGCGATATGCCAGGAGAAATAAGGGTACCCTTGAGTCCCAATCTTTCTGAATGTCTTCTACGAAGATAGCCAGATACTGTTCCAGGGTACGACTTAGCCTCTCAACCATTCCATCCGACTGAGGGAGTAATGCTGTGGTTCAGGTTTTCTTAATTCCTAAAAATCCTCGTTAGCTCTTGGAAAAGATTTGCTTCAAAATTTCGTCCTTGATCCGAATGAAGCTCAAGTGGCACTGCAAACCTGGAGAAAACATGCCCTGCAAGTGCATTAGCTACTGTGCCTGCCTCTTGGTGTGACACCGGTGTGACCTCGGGCCACCTTGTGAAATAGTCTTGTGCTACCAGGAGGTATCTATTTCCCCTTTCAATTAGTGGTAGGGGTCCGAGAATGTCAACTGACATCCTCTCGAATAGGACCCCAACATTGTAATTATGGAGGGGACCGCATCCCTTAACCTTAGGACCCTTTCTCGCAGTACATGCATCATACAGATGGCACCACTCCTTAACATCCTGTCAACAATGGAGAAAATAGAATCTCATTCAGACTCTGTCAAGGGTCTTATTCATACCGAAGTGACCACCTGCTGCTGTGTTGTGCTGTTCTCTCAGGACTTCTGGGATTAGGCACTCTGGTAGGACCAATTGTAAATGACTCTGTCTCCCAACGTTACTTTCCCAATTTCTGTAAAGCACACCATTCTTTATAACCAGGGAATTCCACTGTGCCCAGTATGCCTTGCCTGTCACTCATGGGCTAGATATCTCCTCCCATATCGGTCGCCACATGGTTTCCTTCCACTCCAATATTGGACACAAGGTGGGGTCACTTAGCTGATCATTTCTTGTGTCCTTTTCGTCCCATGTAGATGACCCCTCACTAGATAAAGGGCCTTGAATTCTTGTCCTCCTTGCTTTCCACGATGCACCAACCTTATCTTCCTGGCGTTCACAATGACGACAGAATGATATGCATGGTCTCCTGAAGAGTGCATCTGCATTGCTGTGAAGGCGTCCAGACCTGTGTTCTATTTCTAATTCATATTCTTGCATGCGCTGTATCCACCAGGCTAGTTGACCTTCGGGTTCTTGAAATTTATCAGCCAGCGTAATGAAGCATCATCAGTTCTTAGAATGAAGTGTCTGCCATAAATATATGGATGAAAACGTGCAATCGCCTTCACCACTGCCAAAAGCTCTGTGCGTGTCACACAGTAGCTCCTCTTGGGCTTGTGTAGCACCTTACTGAAGTATTCCAATGTCCGCTCTTTTCCATCCTGGATCTGAGATAACACAGCCCCGATTCCAACATCACTAGCATCAGTATCCAGAATAAATTCACCCTCTCTACTCGGGAAGCCCATACTGTGGGATATATCAGAATTTCCTTTAGTCTATTAAAAGCAATTTCGCACTCTGGGGTCTAACAAAATTTTCTTTTTCCCTCAGTCAATTCATGCAGAGGTTTGACGATAGTGGCGAACCCAGGCACAAATCGATTGTAGTAAGCACATAAGCCCAGGAAATTTTGAATTTCAGTTTTATCGTTTGGTAGAGGCCAGTCTCTTATTGCTGTGGTCTTCTCAGGGTGTGTTTCAATCCCATGGGCCGATACAACATGGCCCAAGAAATTAATTTTCTTTTGGAAAATGTGGCATTTCTTGGGAACTAATTTCAGATTGGCCTCAGTCACTTTCAAAAACACATAATCTAAGCATGCCAGGTGCTCTTCAAAAGTTCTTCTTGTGACCACAATGTCGTCTAGGTACACCTGACAAATCTCTAAGGGCAGAACTTTCTCCATTAGTCGTCCGAAGGTGGCAGGGGCATTGCATAACCCAAAGGGCATAATCTTGAATTTCCAGGTTCCTTTCCCTTGGACACAAAAGACAGTCTTTTATTTGTCTTTCCAGGCCACCTCGCACTGCCAATACCCACTCTTCATGTCTAGAGTAGAAAACCACTGTGAACCTGCTAGGCTATTCAGAGTGCCGTCTATCCTAGGGAGTGGGTAAGAATCTTTCTTGGTCACATTTCGTTGGCGGTAATCAACACAAAATCCAATAGAGCCGCCTTTCTTTTTAACAAACACAATGGGAAAAGGCCATGAATTGACTGATGGCTTTATCATATCTAAATCCCTCATCTCTTTCAGAATACCATCAACGACCTCATATGAAGCTAGCAGTAGTCACCTTGGTGGCTGCTTTATGGGTCTGGCATCCGCTGTGTCGATGTGGTGGTATGCAACATTAGTTCTGCCAAGGTCATTGTACTCGCGGGAGAAAGTACCTCTATTTCTCTGTAACAATTCTGAAACTTCCCTCTCCTGTCGCCAGTTGAGGTTTTCTTTTGTTCTTGTTAACAGTTCCCCCAGAGCATCTGGACGAGGACATTCAGTATGTTGTAACAGTGAAGCTTCTGGAACATTTGGAAGTACCTTTGAGACCTGCTTACAAAACCCTATTGTGGGCCCTCTGCAAGGTGGATAGCATGGTCAGACAAATTAATCATCCTAACAGGCAAACTGTCCGATTTTGAAGACATTAATGTCCTGGCTACAATGGCACTATCGGGTAAAATGCCACCTTTCTGAGCTGGTTCGATTATGCCCAATCATCTGACAAGTTTTCCCTGGCATCTGCCTGGAATAACAACTTCGCTAGAAGCAGGGATAACAGTTGACTGATTACACATTTCTGGGCAGCTCATTGGCCAAGACGAATCTCGTCGTGTCGAATCTACAAACTCAGTATTACCTACATGTAACACCCCCAGTCGGGTATTAACAGCATCCCAAGCTTATGTAATACAACATGACCCAAAATGCATTCGTCCTCTATTTCTGCTATGTATATATCATTTTCTATCTCAATTTTACCGAGCTTTGAGAGTACCCTTCTCTTGTCTTTGACTGGTGTGGTATCGCCTGTTACTGTATTTAAACAGAATTGATCCACACTCTTATCGGATGATCACTGGAGGGAAGGCCTAAGAATGTCGGGTTTTGCCACTGTTATAGTCGCTCCTGTGTCAACGACCATCTGACAAGAAACATCATCTTGACTCCCCTCCACCAATATGGGATTGAAGTCTTGTTTCGTTGAGCGCACTTGCAAAAGCATTGGGGCCTTCTCTCCAGCAAGCACCAACCTTTGCCCCTCAAGACCGGTGTTAACAATTTTCCCGAAGACATTGCACTCTCACCTGCACCTTGGCGCCTGTTCTCTAGCTGTTGCTGCTGTTGCCTAGGATAGTTGGCTCTCAGGTGCCGCAGCTGTCCACACGTCCAACTTTCCGGCCGTTTGGGTGAGGGATGACGAGTCTCCGTAGTGCGCACCTTGCAGGCGATGTCCTTCATGGTCGTCTGCAAGTCCTTCAACATCCTCTTGACGCTGTAGTCCTCCCCTTAATCAAGCATCATTTCCCGCACTGGACGTCGGGGCACTGATGACTGCCGTGCTGACTCCACTTCCAGTGCTCTGGCCAAGGTATCCTGCATGGTGTGAGGCGCAGCTAACAGCAGCTTGCCGCACGTTGGTGTCAGCGATAGTATCGACAAAGAAGCCGATGGCGATGGCATCTCGTGCCTCTTCCGAGCATCCCTCCAGAGACAGGTGCGACGGCCTTACGATGTCCTGCCGTAGCTCATGCAGTGGTTCGCCGGGTCGCTGGATGCAGCTTCACAGTTGGTCATGATAGGCGTACCGCAGGTACCGGTCGCCGAATCGCAGTTTCAAAGCCGACACCAGTGTGGAGTATTCTAGACGATGTCGTTCCGGCATCCTGCTAGGTAGTACGCCCGCTGCTCAGGGTGGGAGCAATCTCGAACTGGTACCGTTACTCGCGCCAAGGTGTCTGTCCATCGTAGGGGGCGGGCTTAATTGTGACTCCTTTACCTACCCCTGGCTGGGGCTTACCCACACTGCAGAACTGCTGTGCCTTCCCTACAATGTCTGCACTGGCGGTGGCTCTACCCTGTTCTCGCTGCCCGCACTAGTCGTCTCGAAGGTGACCAATCTCGGCTCCTCTTCCACTCCTGCATGTCGTCTCCCCTGCTGCTGCAAGAACTCCTGCCATTCCTGCTTGAGGGCGCTAACTTCCTGTTTCATTTCTTGCTCAACACTGTCCATCCTTTCATTAACACTGTCCCACACGCTGTCAATTTTCTTGTCCACACTGTCTATTTTATTATTCCCTAACTCGCTTACACCTTCTATCTTTCGGTCTACATTCTCATTCACACTGTCTATTTTCTTGTCTACTGCTTCGATAACACTGTCTATTTTCTTGCCAACTACTTCCTATCACGGTCTATTTTCTTGTCTACTAATTCACTAACACTATCTATTTTATTATTTACATTTTCATTTACACTACTAATCTGATTATTTACAGTATCAATTTTTCTATTTATCTGACCGCTTAAACTCTCGAATAATGAGCAGAGTGCTTCCATTTCTGCTGACATTTCCCTAGTTAGTATCCAAAAATTTCTAAATAGTATCTTGTCTTATTGCTTAAATATTGTGATATTTAAAAATACGAATTACAATAAATGTCTTATTTTATTTTTATAAACTACCTCCATCCCACTTCTGGAACCAGTGTTACAATTTATGTCTTTAGAAATTAAGTGTGCTATACCAAGTTCGTTAAGGGATGGAGGTCTTAATAAAATAAAAGAATTAATTATAATTTCTTAATTTTATTTACAATAACTACAGCAAAATTCTCTGAACTCAAAACTCACAATAAATTGATATAATTTACTGTTCACAACTAATTACTCCAAATTAATACAGTTTATAATTACCAAAAAGAAATCAATGAAATTAAATAATTAAAGATAAGTCTCAATATACAGTTTATAAACCTATTCAAATATTCTAATAAATATTTATCCAAATTGACAGTTCGAATATTTACAATAATATCCGTATTACACTTCCATTCAGTCCCACCATCAGCTCAGTCCATGTCCCGCCAGTCGCAATGTTCTAGAGTCCTCCAAGCGCCCTCACGCACAGTAGGCTTCACTCGTCGGTTTCACACCCTCTCGTCCATTCAAGCCACGAACACCTCACTCGCCGTCGTCCCGCAATCTTTGTTCGCGCACACTCGGCAGGCGGCCTCCGCCAAAGACTGCCAGCCGCTGGGTTGCGGCAGTATATATAGTGTCTTAGGCCGCCACCTAGAATCTTCCCCAACTCGCGTGATGCGTCGCGGAGGGCTGAGGCGCCAGCGAGTCTCACCAGAACATTCTTGCATCATCGCCAGACCCGTCGAAACCTCCGGCAGGGGAGAGGAGCCGTTACGAAAACAAGGCGCAAAGCAGCACGACAGCCCAACGGCCGCAGTCCAATATTCACGGGTTTCCCAGAAAGGCGGCTCAGGAAGCAACAAGTGTGTCAACCCGGTGGAGGGGAGGGATGAGGCGGGTCCACCGCCACAGCGCTGGGCATCAGCGCGTAACACTATTCTGATATTATTTCATTTTCATTTTCAAAACATTCACCCAACCGTGTTACGTGCCAATGCGAGTGTTCTTTATTTATTGGATAGTTGAAGGAGGGGAGAGAGTGTCTGTGACACCCCCTCTGGATTTACCAGTCGTTGACTGGCCCGTGTGAGTCCCCGGGAACAGCCCTTGTGTCTGATTGGCAACCGAATGTTACGAACGATGCCCTATTGGCTGAGCCGCCGGCAGGCGAGTAAGTTACCAGGCGCTGATTGGCGAACGGCGTCCAGGCATGCATCTGGCCAGTGATGCTATTTTACTGGCATGTGCGGCTGGAGGGAGTTGGCTAAATAAGCAGCTATTTCACATCTGTATACTTAAGTATCCTGTGTCTCTATAGTTAACTTATGTGTGACACGTGGGGCCGCGGTGGTTTAGTGGTCAGACTGCCATCGTCTCTCTCCAAGGCGAACCGGGTTCGACATCCGGAGGGGTCGTTCCCTCGTTTTCGCACGTGGAAATCACACTGGACGATGCCGCTGGTGTTCGGGTTTCCTCGCGTATCTTCCGTCCCCCCTCCCCCCTTGTCAATGCATTCCAGTGCTGCTCCATATTTCCCTCGTTTCACCCTCGTAGTCTCGCTAAAGATCTCGATGTTAAGAGCCACCCCCCCCCCCCATCCCCCTCTCAGACAAATCTCTACTCCCTGAAAAAAAAAACGTTCGTTACGGGGATAAGAAAAGAATTGACTGTTTCGCAGGGGTGAAGTTATAACATCGCTGGCGGTATGAATTTCCCTCCCTTGTCACGTATATCTCCCTATTGTGCAGCGGAGTACTGTTCACGTGGGGTTTGAAAAAAATGTATGGCCCGCCGCTAATGGCCCGGGCCTGGTTAGGGGTCGCACCGAAGTTACGCCTGGCATGTTCGGCCCGAGGGTGATACGCCCGCCTAATTATGTACGGTCTGTGTCGAAAACATAGGCCGCCGCCGATACTAGGGACCAGGGGTCCGCAACTCTACAGGCGCAACCACGTCGCTAAGAATTGGAGCGGCCAGCATACTGCCAGTGAGGAAAATAAAAATGCTACCGGGTGTAAGTTATACACCGAGAGAGAATCGAGCAAAATATTTGTTTGTATAGGGTTCAAATATACATTTATTTGCTCTAACAAAATATATCGTTGAGCAAACAAAATTTGAAAAGCAACAAAATTACTTTTGCTCGTCTAACAAGATATATGTTTGAATGAACAAAGTTTTTGTATTGGGCAAAAAAAAAAAAAAAAAAAAAATTTAGACCGTCAACTAAATATTTTGTTGAATCAACGGTACATCTTTGTTTGGCCACTCATTTGACTGCCTTCGTTCGAAAAAGCAGCTCGAGAGTTTGTATTTTTGTAACAATTAGTATAGTAACAGTGTGTGTTAGTGCATCTATTGGTGCTTAACAATCGTATAAGCATTACTGTAAAAAAAAAATTTCCTTCATTTTACAGAAAAGTGCTGGTAAAAATTTATCCAGAGGTGTCCGTAAACTCTCCGTAAAATTACGGAATATTTATTTTTAAAAACGGAATTTCCGTAAGTTTCGCGGAACTTCTCCGATATTTTCCTAGATAGTTTTCTGCACTTTCTGTTGAAAATAAAATGAGTTAAATAAAAAAGATTTTAATTATCGTTATGTGGAGGTTTTACTAAAATATATTTTAAAAGATTAAAGAGTAAAGTTAATGTTTGAGCAAGAGTCGAAAAATTACAATTTCGCGATTACAATCATTCACCTGGAACTCTTACAGTACAATGTATCTTGTATAACTTTGGTGTTTCTAGTAGTCACATAAACGCCTGATGCTACGGTACTTTTTAACGTTTGAATGGATAGGTCTTAGTGGCGTGGATTGACCTAACTGCCGCATAAAGGATCATTTTGTTGTTGCATTGATGAAGAAAACATCATGTAGACTTGTAAACTCGACATTGTTCGTCCCCGAAACCCGAGGCCACAGGAAACACTTAGACTTTCAGTATTTTGTATTTACGTACTTAACTCTGTTTATCGTCATTAAGGACTGAGTTTCCGTATATTTACTGCACATTCCCGTAAAAATATTCCGTAAATATGCGGAACTTTTTGACAGTGCATTAATAAAACAATGCAACAAGAAACTGACAAGTAAATCTGTAAAACTTGAAATTTTCTTTGCAACGTTGCCCAATATTTGCAGTATATTTATTTAAAAGCTTTCCTGCGTCCTCAGTTGTCGCATTAACTGAGATTGCTAAGTCGTAGCGCTCGCTCGCAGGTGATCTAGGTTCGAAACTCGGTCGAACTTGTAAAATGATTTTATATCAGCCCAAACTGTTTAATGTAGGTGTAGCCAAACAAATCTTTAGTTTCACTAAAAAAAATCTTACAGTTCGGGGCAACCAAACGAGAACAGCAAAATAAATAGTTTCAACAACAAAATATTTCATTGTCCCTATAGGCCTAAACAAATAATTTGGTTGCACCAAACAAATCTTGTTTGATTAAACAAAACATTTTTCTCAGTGTAGGCTGTTCATGGTAAACTGAGCACTTTTGAAAGCCCTTCTTAAGATCTACTTGTATGCACATCGTGTGTTCTTCCTCCATGAGTGAGTGAGTGAAGAGATTTGGACGGCTATTAACATCTAGACCTTGATAGCCGATGTGGGTGATTGAAGTAAGTATGGAGCAGCGCCGGAATGAAAGGGCGGGGGAAACGGGAGATCCCCGAGAAAACGCGCCGACCAACAGTATCGTCCGGCACGATTCCCACATGCTAAATTCCGAAGTGATCCGATCGGGGATCGAACCCGGATCGCCTTGGCGGGAGGCGAGCAGGCTAACCGCTCAGCCACCGTGGTCCCCTCCATCACAAGCAAAATTAACATTGCCGTGGGCCTGATGACTTTATTCATTCTTGACTCGAGAAAAAAAAATGGCTGTACAAAATTGCTGATTGTTAAACTTACAGGCTTTAAAAAAACATAAAGTGAAGGAAACAATTTCAGCATTCACAAACGTTCACAGAACTACCTTTAGTTCGACGTTACGACATGGAAATACTCTCACCATCGCCATTACCAACTTAACTGAGTGCACGCCTGTAAGAATGGCCTTTAAAATATGAGCATGCTGGGACAGTGACATTTTCCAAAGGTTGTTTTTGGAAAGAGCTCGATTAACCCTGAACATACTATACTGAATTCTATACTTTACTATAACTTGCGAAGAGTTTTATTTTATTTGTGTTTTCAGTTGAAAATGAAGGCAGTATAGAACCGAGAACTCGTCTTTGAGCATGAAGCAGACAAGTTAAACATGAACCATAATGAGGGGGGAGGGGGGTTGTTTATTTGTTTATTATGGTAAATAATTTGTTCGCTGGTGAAACATGCATACGAAGAAAGTGTTAGGTAGCACACTGCGGAAATGCAGATGAGAATGTTAGTACGATATCGTTTGTAATAAAAAATATAAAAAATATCCTACACACGAAAAATTAGTGTCAGTGTCACGTAAGAAATTTTTTTTTGCTAGAAAAGTAACAGTTTTCTTCGTATTAAACACTTCAAACTGTGCAATAAACTCGTATTGCGAGAGTAACTTCTCGAAAATTAACATTTCCATCACGAGTTTTCGAATAAATAGTTTTCATTTTATTTAAGTAACTACTTAAGTTGTTTGGTAGCTTATAAATGGTCGCGCTGTTGCCGGATTGCCAAAAAAAATAAGAGCGTTTGTTGTATCAGTTCCGACTTTGTCTTTCTCGCGTTGTGTAAGTTGCTGCGTCTAGAAAGAACGTGTTTGAGCTATATATAAAAGGACTATAATATTCTGCTATAAAAATTTACAATCTACCAGTGGAACTACAATTAAATGGAAGCAGTATTAAAAGAAGAATCTGAAGAACTTACCGTCAAAAGAATTTTATTCTGTAAAGGAATACTTAGGTACAGTATAGACAAATACACAGATACGAAATATTGTGGAAGTTACCTTGAGATGGGTGTACCCATTCTCTGGTTGTGCGAGGTTCTGGGGGCGGACTTTGTGCCTGTTTAGCTAGTAAGTCGCCAATCGTTGGTTGGCATGTAAGAGGATCGGTGACGCCATTTGCCGTCGTTTTCGGCTGGAGTTCGCGGAATAAGACGTTGTCTCACGTTCATAATTTAAGTACTCTGTGGTTTTGACATATTGCGTGCAATAACAGATCAGAACCAGCCGTTGACATCTGTTTAATGCTGTATTTACAAGAGTGCGTCTCTCCTGTGACTTAGAAACTAAACAGTGGTTCGGAGTCAAATGTCTATTTATAGGGACAGGAAAATTTCGCAAATTCGTGTCAGGACAAGATAGATTGGATCACAGCTCATTAGTAGAGAATTGAAGAATTCGCGGATTCATTTTGGGTCAACCTAGAATTCAAAATATGTGTGTGTGTGTGTGTGTGTATATATATATATGTCTATATATATATAATATTAGCCATTGGTCCACACGGTGATTGACACTTCCTTGAGAAGGCTGGCCCAATCGTCGTCCTCCACTGTGACAATAGACAACTAACGTGCACAGTTGACATAGGTAAATTTGTACATAAGGCTGTAGAATCTAGCCTGCTGGTCATTGAAGTCGCGAATTTTTCAGGTCTCTACTAATTAGAGCCGCCATGTATGACTCTAAACCAATAGCAGACTTGCAAGGAAACAAGTAGCGAGTGTCATACTGCCAGGTATGGAGTAACATTGGCTACTCACTGAAGAAGCAGCCAATGTACGAACATCTGAGGCTCGAGTGTACACAGGACTGTAGCCAACAGGTCATTGAACTCGCGAAATGATCCTATACCTATCTATTCCTGATATTGCCACACTTTGTAAATAAAACCTTTAAAAAATAACACCATGTAAGATATTATTTCTTTGGTGGTTTTCTAAGTGTGTTACGTATCTCAATCCCCTAATTTCTCTCGTAATATGAAAGTATATTATTTTTGTTAAATGTGACTTTTATTTATAATTCATGTATAAATTATAATATTTAATTTATATTCTATAGGAATAAAAATAGGGAGGAAATAGGTGTGTAGGCAATACTTAGTAAGAAACAGTTCTCACGCGAAATATTATTAAACTGTGTGTGTCGCGTGTCCCTTTGGTGTAATTTCTTGAGGCGGAGGAATATCATGGAAGTAGAACTTTAGCAGGTCTTTAGAAAAATTTTATAGTGTACGTGAATGGATCATAGCGTAATTATACCACAGGCCTTAGCTCGTTAAGAACTATGCGTCACAGATAGACCAAGACATTTTACGGGTTCATTGGGCAACAGGATAGACTCCACAATCCTTCGTTTGCTCGGGCGTCAGTTAGTTGTTCATTGGCTGTTGCTCTAGTTTAACCACTGACCAGGTAGCACAGGATTTGGTCCTTGTTTTCCCTGCAGGTTCGTTATTGGTCGAAAGTCGTCCGGGGTGTGTCTAAGAAACTGTGGTCCAATAGAAGCAAAACTCCATGGTATATGAAGTTCGACTTGCTCTTAAATGAACCCACAAAATGTTCGTTTCTCTACTCATAGCACCAAGTAGAATACAAACGCAGGAAATAGCTAATGCCGTTCACGAAAAAAAAAAAAAAATTAATTAAATACTCTAGTATGCTTACCTGCAAAGTTTTCTTTTTTGATCTCGTACTACCATTCATAAAATTGCAATTTCGATTACCTGTAGGCAATATTTCACACCTTTGCTTGCAGTGATTCAGCACATTGGATAGTTATTTTTTATATTTGGCTTTTATCATATTCTAACAGACTGGGTCTATTAACACTGCCAGTCAGTACAACGAGAACACCTTAAATCGTATTTGATTGAACATTTTTTTGAATCATTGCTTATTAACTATCCATATTTTAAACAAGATGAGCTTAATAACATATATATATGTTATAAATGAAGATACGGAAATAACTATAACCTATAGAAAATCCCTACTCGGTTTTTAGTGATGCACGATATGGTCAGGTTGAGGAGAATGAATCATCGGTGAGAACACTTCCATGCGATTTATAATACCACACCCATAAAACAATTTTATCTGCGACAGAAAACGTGACTGTAAGATCAAATTACTCGATACAGCAACATGTCCAAGCATCGGGAAAAACCTTACTCAAGACAAGTTATTTATTACGCGAACATTCGATTTCTCAATGTGAAACAAACGCAGTAGGTGTTTTTTTTAAATACATTATAACTTCAGTACTGATTACGTAGACGTTTTTACTTGTTGCGATAGATTTTAACTTAAGGTAGTTCCATCGTAGTACGTTGGTTATTTTTTATTTAGTTCATTCAGTGAACAATTCATTACACATAGAATCACTTCAAGACTGATTGCTCGATAAACGGTTATGAACTAAATCACAACTCTGGCAATTTTTGTCATGTCCAGGTAGCAGGAACTGTAGCAAAGCTTATTTACTGGTATTTTCACGAAAGTGGCGAAAAATATCGTCCAGAATTTTATTTACTGGTATTTTCACGAAAGTGGCGAAAAATATCGTCCAGAATTTTATTTAACATTTTAACGTACATATTGATTTTTCATTTAAGATGTTTAAAAGAGGAAATTTTATGATGTGAAAGTACTTACGAATATATTGTAAAAACTCACATTTCGGAACCTTTGGTAAGCGTCTGAGTAGATCCATCACATACCAAGCAACCAATTATTAAATAATTGGTATGTCAGTAGTGACCAGTAGTATCGCCCAGGGAAAGGAGCTATGCATATCGATGCTAACGTCAGGCCTTGGACAGCAATGACCATGTTTTCACCTATTCTGTATGAAATTTGGTGTGATAAGTCCAGGGGTTAAACACTTTATGAAAAACCTCTGCATTTACCTTTGACAGACAGTAGTACTCACCTACTAAATTATTCCGAAAATAATTTGTGAATTTTCTTCCCTTTGTTGGCCTCGGTGGCTGAGCGGTTAGCCTGCTCGCCTCCCACCGAGGCGAACCGGGTGTTCAATCCCCGGCCGGGTCGCTGCCGGATTTTCGCATGTGGGAATTGTGCCAGACGATGCCTCTGGTCGGCGGGTTTTCTCGGGAATCTCCCTTTTACTCTGCCCTTTCATTCCGGCGCTGCTCCATCCTGACCTCAATCATTATCTTCGGCTCTCAAGACATCGCTGTTAAGAGCCGCCCAAATCTCTTCACTAACATTTTTACGTTTTTTTAGGTCCGTAATAATCGATTAAGCAATGGTCGCCACTGCTGGGTATTTAGCATTGGACTCAGTTAACGCGTGTTTTCTAGAACGGATATATTATATATATATATATATATATATATATATATATATATATATATAGACACACACACACAAATACGCACGCACGCACGCTAGACATACTGTCATTCCAGAAATGCATTGAATTAGTTTCTGCTGCACGACTACAGACAACGCTGAGGTCGTTCTAGTTACATTTTCGAGATAATTGAAAAGTCACCGATTGCCGAACGGAGTTCCAACACTTTGGTAGTAAGTGACGCCATTTTGCTGGCCGGTGCGCTGGAGTTCTCGGATTAAGAGGCTATTTCACGTCTGTACACTTGGTATGTACCTACTCTGTGCTATAACTTGGGTCGCCTGTTTATAGCGGAAATATACACACGCATGTTGTACTCCAATGTGCCAGGTGCACACTGCAACCTGCTGTGGTTATCGTCCACGTGTCTGCGTGAGAAGACATCTCACTGGGACGATCACAGTGAAGTTAGGCTACTGCCGTACTAAACGTCCGTCAATCCTGAACAGACACCTGAGATACGTGGCAGTTAAAATGACACAATCACGGAACTGCATTTGAACCAGAGTGTTTTCGGTACAACTCGGGGGAAAAAAAAATTCGGTTTGGCTGTGTTAGGGACACGCCCGTTTGTTTTGCGTCAATACATCTGCGTTGACGCCTTGATGTTTATTTTACGTTCCCGGCACCGCTCCACTCGATCATATGGGGTTTTATGGGTAACACTGGATTGATTTTGAGAGGCTCTTTCCAACCTTATACGATTTCTGTATTTCAACTTGGCTTTCTGACGAGTATAGGCCGAAATTGTGTTAAGTTTTCGTAATTTTTTTTTACATTACCCACTTACAGTTTCACCATCACCACGCCACACAAATGTTTTTATACACGCAATCGATTGATCTTGACGAGAGCTGTCTATTGAAACTCAGACGAGCGTCATAGCTTATCCTAGTCAAAAGTTATACTAGGCGAAAGTAATGAGACGCGGCGAAATGAACTCAAAATTGCTGCGGTTTCGCTCCCCCCCCCCCCCCCACCACAACCGTTATTTTGACCACCGAACGCGTTGCTTCGCAGTCCTCACTCAACGTAACGTATTATTTGATCCTTTGGCAATCGAGTGGTGTAATTTAATTTTGAATGTAGACGATAGATTCGTAGCTGCAATGTCAAACTTTATCCCCCGATTTTCTGGATCGCCTCCCACTATGGTCGCATATTTAAATATGTATTCACGCCAAACACAGGTGGCCCTAGTCAACGGCATTGCCAAAATAATTCGCGTAGTTCACGTATGTGTATCGTCTCTAATTGTTTCTTATACTCAGTGCTTCAACTACCTGATATTCCTCCGAGCAGTATCGGGACCTGCTACCTCGGCGGTGGTGTTCACTTACGCAAACACAGTTAGCTGCCCGCACGCCCTTAATAACAAGGGAGGTCGTGTGCGGGTACAGACTCCCCCCATCGCCCTGCAAGTCCGGGCGTCATTTTCGCTAGCACAGGCAAGTACCGTGGCTCCGAGTTTATCGATTCCGCAGGCCCGTAACAGCTGCGGGTACAGCCAAGCCCTGTCCGTGGCCGAGTTTCACACTCCGGGCTTGCTAATTAGCGCATAGTGCCGCGGGTATACCCGCCCGATAACAAGGGGGCCGCGGTGGTTTAGCTGTTTGACTACTCGCATCTCATCGAGGCGAACTGGGTTCGATTCCCGGCCGGGCACTTGGGAATCGTGCCGGACGATGCAGCTTGTCGGCGGGTCTTCCCGGGTATCTCCCCCCCCACCCCCCACCACCAACCCTTGCGCTCCGGCGCTGCTCCATACTCACCTCGCTTCACCACCGTCGGCTCTCGAGACCTCGACGTTAAGAGCCGCCCAAATATCTTCACTCACCCACTGGCCCCACAACGATGGTCCTAACTTCGAGTTTGCGTGGTGAGACGCTAGACATACACTGAAAAACAAACAGAACAGTTCCTTAAACGCGATTCAGGGTAGCAGCGACCAAAATTACTCTTTTTGTTGCGGGGACATTCTAAATATTGCTGAATTTATTCTGTCGAAGGAACTATTTGTTGTGTAAGAACAGAATTCTTTGCTATTGGAACTGTGTTCACAGTTGCAGATACTGTCGCAGACAAGACCGCAACAAACAGTTGTATCGCAGTTGACCTAAGTTAACGATATTTAGACCGTACATACGACCAAACTCTTTGCTGTTCCTATAGTAACAGTCTAGATGGGTTACGGCTACAGAAATTTGGTTCATTAAATTAAACATATTTATCTCAGTGTAGGTGGTTGCTGCGTAACGGAAATGGTTTTAACCCGTTCAGTCCCAGTGTCAATGATCAAGGACTTTTTGTACAAGAATTACGTTTATGGTCGGCACTATACACAACGAGGAATTAGTGTCCCGTGTTTTCAGCCTCTTCCTTGCGAGAAATCTGATTTGGCGATGTTTATGTATGTATATGCTGTTCACGGTCAAGTGAGCACTTTTTAAGGCCCTTCCTACAGGCATTAACCACTCATGAATTTATGTTATTTGGAGTCTCAGGCATTACAATTTTAGGATAGGGAAATATTTACACTGTGTTTATTGATCCCGTTGCAATGTTTATATTAAAAAGAAGCAGGAAGATGGAAATTAGACGATAGGAAAAATTAAGAAGGGTCTTAAAAAGTGCTCTACCGTGAACAGCATATAACTCCCATTTATGAATAATCAATACTGGCAACAACTTGATGCAGCCCGTTGCTCACTGGTTTTGAGAAGCACACGTGACACAAGTGCATGCGTGTTATAAAACTAAACGATTGCAACACTTCAGCTCCGAAATTAATTCGGGACTGAAAGGGTTAAATACAACAGTTAACAAAAACGCTGCTGGTAATCACGGGTTCACAGGGTATTTAATTATATAGATAAATAATATGCAATTATTCTACGAACTACGGCCTCACTATCCGGCAAAATGGCATCAACTTCCAGCACAATGTAGGAGCAACGTCGCCCAATCAGCGCCTGGTAACCTGGCCCGCCGGCGGTCCAGCCAATAGGGAACACTTCGCAGCACGCAGAAGCTAATCGGACACCATGCTCGTTCCCATAGCGTCGTACAGCCTATCCGGGAATGCGTACGACCACATCAAAGGAACTGCAACACCATTTCGTCTCCTTGTGTTTATCTACTATGTGATGTGATGATAGCAACTGTTCACGTACTGTGCACTCTAAATTCGCACTGAAATTCAGCTAGGCCTACTGGAATCAGTGGAAATGGCTCCACTTAGAATCAGTGTAAAGCCACTGATTGTTTCAGTGAAAAAATTTCACTGATATAATTAGTGACGAGAAACCATTTCACTGATTGGCCTAAGTGACGGCCGACTGCAGTGGCGAATTAAATATTGATTTTATTGTATGTAGCCAGATAATAACGTGAAATAAACATATATACTATAGTTTACTATCTATATTGCGCAATTTACCATAATTTAAAAAAGTAAAATGTTATGCGACTGTAGGCCGTTACCTTACCATATGCATTACTACACCAAGTTAAAATAATGAGAGAAAAATATATTTGTTATAGATTTACTGAGAAATCATGAAGATTTAAATTGTGTGCTCTTACTTTTAGTTTTTTGGTTTAATTGGTATTGTTCGGATTGTTAAAACGAATAGTATATATGGATTCCTTCTCTTCATCACATTATATGCAGTTTAAACCTCCAGAGCGCTGTGACGATTAAATGAAAACGAAATGAGATACGTAAAAACGGAATGAAAGACTGTGTGTTACTATTACCTCATAAAATGGAGTTTTGAAAGACGAACCATATTGTTACGTGATGCAGCTGGCGCCGACTCCGCTGCCCAGCGCCGTAATCGGAGACCCACCTCGCCCTCCCGTCTTCTAGGAACGATGTGCTCGCGGCCTCCTGATTCCCCTTCTGGGAATCCCGTGAATGCCGACAGTGGCGAGACTTGCTGGCGTCACAGACCTCCTCTCGCCTGCTAGAGTTTCGGATACGTTTAGCGATGACGCAAGAATGTTCTGGTGAGTCTGGCTGGCGCCTCAGCCCTCCGCGACGCATCACACGAGTTGGGGAAGATTCTAGGTGGCGGCCTAAGACACTATATATACTGCCGCAACCCAGCGGCCGGCAGTCTTTGATGGAGGCCGCCTGGCCGAGTGTGCGCGAGTGAAGTGAAGTGTGGACGACGACTGGAGATCGCGGGACGACGGCAAGTGAAGCCTACTATGCATGAGGGCGCTTGAAGTACTCTAGAACGTTGCGACTGGCGGGACATGGACTGAAGTGAGGTGGGACTGAATGGAAGCGTAATACTGAAATTATTGTAAATATTTGAACTGTCAAATATGGACGCATAAATTATAAAATAATTGATAGGTTGATACATTGTCTGTTGGGACTGATCTTTAATTATTTAATTTCATTGATTTCTTTGTCATAATTATACATTTTATTAATTGGTGTCAATTGTGAACAGTAAGTGATTTCAATTTTTTGTGAGAATTTGAGTTCAGAGAATATTTCTGTAGTTATTGTAAATAAAATAAGGAAATTATAATTAATTATTTTATTTGATTAAGACCTCCATCCCTTAACGAACTTGGTATATCCTACTTAATTTCTAGCGAGAGAAGTTGTTACATTACTTTAGATTGTATTTTGTATTGGTTTTATTAGTTAATTAGTTTTTATTTCACTTGATACACTTTGTTTAGCGGTCATTTTTAAAAGTTGTTTGACGGCCATTTTACACGTTGTTTATCAGTCAAAAATAATTCACTGAGTAAACAGTAAAAAAAATTACTGATGAATCAGTTTTAAATGTCACTGAATCAATAAGTGAAGGACATCTGGCATTTTTTCACTGATTCATCAGTTAAATTCACTGAAGTCACTGTTGAATCAGTCAGATACTTTTGACTAATTGAATGAGTGAAATTCTCACTGATTTAGATTCATAGTGTATTAGCTGCACTTTAAAAGTACCTTAAGTTTGGAATCGAAAAATAGTAAAGGAAAATCGTGCAAACATATTTTGTATCGTTTCTAAGCAATAATGAATGTAGTGAACTATAATTTTAGTGCGTTGAGAGAAGAGTAGTGCCATGGATTGTGCATAAAACAGTAATGATTCTAACAGTACTGTAACGCAGTTCTCCATAACTGCTTGTAGCTTAGGTTTCCTTTACTCCTGGTTCTCAGCAGCCTACACACAGATGTGCCAAAAATATGGTTCGTAGGTGAGCGAAAACATCTGTTCGGGCATCTCATATCAAGAGTAAAGACAAAAAAAAAACTCTTGACATCGAGTGATTTCTTCGAGGAGATAATTTTTAATCAGTGGCATTTACAGCGTGTCATACCGTCAACTAAAACTTATTGTTTTTGAAGTGGCCAACTCCTTTACTGGCCGAATTCTTTCCTTGAACTCGCTTTACACTGTTTGCTATTGCCACTCGGACACCGGTTGTTAGAAAGCTAAATGCTATCCATATGGATACGAAAATTTCGCGAGTTCAAAGACCTGTTGGCTAGAATCCACAGTCCTGTGTACACTCGAGCCTTAGATGTTTGTACATTGGCTGCTGCTCCAGAGAGTAGCCAGTGTTACTCCACACCTGGCAGCATGACACTCGCTGATTGTTTTCTTGCAAGTCTGCTACTGGCCCAGAGTCATCCAGGACGTCTCTAATGAACTGTGGTCCAATTGCAAATGTGACTTCAGTGTACACGTGTTGGAAGTCTATCTTGTCCTGACATGAATTCGCGGAATTTTCCTAGCCCTACATATACATTATCGATTCGGAGTCATCAGATCCGTACTAAGTGCATTGATTCAACCGTTGACATTACACATGCATACTTCAAGTTGTTTCGTTGTCGACATAAAATACTAAAACTTGATGATGTTCGGTTTGTTGTTATATTCTGATTCTTTGATTGCTCACGGATGTCCACGGTACGTCTTAGCAGTAGATACACAAGGAGAACTGTGACTGCAGATTAGATAAGTACACAAGGACGAAATTCTGTTGCGTATCCTTTGATATGGTTGTTACCCTATACTAATAAACTATACTGCGCGTGTACCCAACATTGACCTACCCCAAAAGAACACAACTATCAAAGTCGCGTGGCCAACTAGTGATGAGCGTGTTTTTTATACCTTCATTTTCGTAAGACCAGCTCTTTTATATGAATACAATACTTTCACCAATTTAAATTAAATCTATCATTCATGATTGGCTAAAGGAAGTATACAAACATTGAGCGACCAACAGCCATCGAAGTGGTCACGCAAGTTATTGACCCCGCATAGTTGTCAGTAACCAATGGAATCACTAGTCGTACTCGAGTAGGAATAGGTCCCAAGAGTCCAGCATGGTACCATAAAATAACGCGAATTGTGCACGTCTCTACTGATTGGCTGTGCTAGTCTCTGAGACGTGTCATGTCTGATTGGCTGCCGCGTGCTGCGGAAGCGCTCCTATTGGCTAGACTGCCTGCTGGTGAGCACGTTACCAGGCGCTGATTGGCGAGCAGCGTCCCGACATGTTACTAGCTAGTGGCACCATTTTCCTGGCGTGTGCGGGCGGATATAGAATAAGCGGCTATTTCACTTTGATATACTTAAGAAATATGTGGTGTTGCTGAACTTTACGCTACGTGTGAACTTCTTTTAAACCATTTCGTTAATATATTTGTTTACTTTTATTTGTTTTGCATGTGGGAATCGTGCCGGACGATGCTGCTGGTCGGCGGGTTTTCTCGGGCATCTCCCGTTTCCCCTGCCCCTGCATTCCTGCGCTGCTCCATACTCACCTCGCTTCACCCTCATCGGTTCTCAGGAATCCGTTAAGAGCCTCTGAAATCTCTTCACTCACTCACTTTTTATTTTTTATTAACTGTGGCCAGTTTAAGTGGTATCTTTCTTAAAATAGTATATAATTACCCTGAAAATTAGACTGAATATAATTTATGAACATAATAATTTCTAAAGAGACGAACGAATATCAGTAAGGCAATACTGTCAGCTGCAAATTTTAGTCAGATTTCAAGAAATATATTTCCAATCAGCTGTTAGTGACTAAAAGGCTAAGCTTAGCAGTTATGCTAATAATTCAGGACCAGCCTGAACAGTCGAATTAATATGCACGATGAAATTATTACTTATCTGAACATAGCAATACATTTACACTCTGCTCTTCTCTCCAGAAATGTATTTAATTAAAATTTTAACGTTATGTTATTGTTTACGTTATCAAAATACCACGAGGTTAAACGTGTAACTACGTCGCTAATGAATGGCACAAAAATCAACTGCTTCTTGTATAGTTTTAAGTGACCACTTGGTACAGGATACCAGACTATTAAGATTTCAGTCGAATGAGCAAAATAATGCAAGAGTTTTTTTTTTTCTCCTGGCTACAGTAAGACTGTCAGAAAGTCAAGAGAACCTCTAGGGAGCCATTTCTTTGAACTTTTACACTCTCGCTCTGGTTAAAGGATTTTATATCCCCGAGCAAACATTCTCACATTAAATGACTGAACCAGTACTGTTGTAGTAAATGTTTTCCAAGCTGTTATTATTTCTTCTTTTTTATTTATTTTTCTCTCTTTTAATGCATCCGTTTGTTTCCTAGCATTCATTCGGAGTCTGGTAGGAACGTAATTACAGAGCAGCGCATGAAGCCAGACTTTTAAATATCGTGTCTTCCTGCATACGCTTTTACTTTCTCTTTCTTTATATAACCCATTCAGATGCAGTGTACACAATTGTGTGCATTACGCAAGTTTAGGTACTTTTTGGTCTGTACTGCACACTGTGAAGCTCAGTGACCAATGATTTTACCTGTGGCTAAATGATTCGCAAACCGTCTTACTGATCCAGGTCATCAGTGATTCGTATAACTGTAGCCGAACGTACAGCCTGCATGTCATTGGTTGTGACAGCGAAACAAGAGTTATGTCGACTTGAGTACAGCACGCATCATAAAATTGTGTGTTTGCAACACTAGAAACCGTAAATTAAAGTGGGTCTGAAAGGATTAAACACTAGTTACATATCAACAGGTACAGGAAAATTTCGCAAATTTATTTTAGGACAAGCTAGACTTCAAACACATATACAGTTGTTATGTTTGCAAATGGACCATATCTTATTAGGCATGTCCAGATGAACTCTCGGCCATTAACAGACCTGCAAGTAAACAAGCAGTGAATATTGTGTCACCTGGTCTGAGGTAAAACTGGCAACACACTGGCTGGGGAAGCAGCTAATGTACAGTGAGCCGTGGCTCGGAAGTACACATCAGTACCGTGGAGTCTAGCCTACACGTAGTTTAAAACGCGAGATCTCCTTGTACCTACATAACAACAATCCCTCGCCGAATATCTAACAAGTTTTACTAACAAAGTTAAGCCTCATATATTTATTCTAATGCCAGGAGCTCACGTACTCTTAAACTTGGTCTCTTTTGTCGACTCTCCCCCCCCCCCCCCTTATCAAGAAGTAAATACCTTTAAGCACCCTCTCGACGCTGGTAACATATCCACCCCCCGGTTTCCAAGTATCGCCCGCGAGACGGTAATCTGTTTCTAGTAAACTTTACTCACGATGTATCACCGCACGTTTAACGGGATATTCTATCCATAATGTTAAGCTGCTTACAGACTTGGTGTGCGCCGCACGGAAACGCTGGCGAAGTTTGATATCACTGCGCTCCTACGTAAACAGGAGAGCGTGAAGACGACAGTTCAGGAGCGCGGCGTGTTCTAGCCGTTAAGTTCGACAACTCTACCGTACAGTTTATTTTCCTGCCACGAGTGAAAGCGAGAGATTAGTTTTAAAGACCTGGAAAATTCGCGAGTTCAACGATCTGCAGGCGTACAAATTTGCCGATGCCAACTGTACATTGGTTGTCTACTGTCACGGTGGAAGGCGACGATTGGGCCAGCCTTCTCCAGCGAGTGTCAAACACCGTGTGGACCAATGGCTAATGTTATATACACACGCATCTTTTGAATTATAGCTTGACCTAAAATGAATCCGCGAATTCTTAATATCTCTGTCAATAGTTAGAAAGTAAAACTGAAACACATCTAAAAATTGAACCAGTTAAAACTGTTTCAAATGAGGTAGTCTGACCGGATTGCAGATCTGTTGAAACTGCCCATATGAATAAGCAACATTCTACTGATAATTTTATTAATGGCTATTCTTTAACTAAACAGTGAATTTTGCTGAATCTTAGTCGAGTGCACTGGCCTCGCAGTAAATTCTCAGCGCATTTCACTGATTCGTCGGTATATAACAGCCCACTAACTGAATATTCAGTAAAATCAGTGATGGAAATTACTGATTTAGATTTAGAGTGAAGGAAACAAAAGTTTTGTCCAGAGACTAGGCTTTCTTCTTGTACACAACATAACACAGATTTAACCATAGCACATTACTAAAATTAAAGCCTGAATTAGAACTGCGTTTCCTGCGATTGATACGATAAACTTGAATAAAAAAGATTTTATTAAAAGTCATATGCGGATGGATAATGATCTACAGCATCCTCCTTATGCTAACGCTTAGATTTCGGACTCAGATATAAATCCGCAGTATGTTACTTGTTATCACGTTAATGTATTTAATTGAATTTTTTTTGTTTGTTTATCCGTCATGTGACGGAAGGCGTAAATATAGTACATTAAAATAAGTGGAAAACCATTGATTCGCAGTGAAATTCAACTACTCAAATCGGTGAAAATTGCTCCGATTAGAATCAGTGTAAAACCACTGATTGTTTCAGTGAAAAAATTTCACTGATTGAATTAGTGACGTGAAACAATTTCACTGATTGAATAAGTGACGGCCAACTGCAGCGGTGAATTAAATTTTGCATTTATTGAATTTGGCCAAATAATTACGAGAAATAAACATATTACGTCTATCTTATCCGTGGCTCCACCAACGTGCAAAATTCAAACATTAATTATAATTACCATATGCTCTGTCTTAATTGTTCTTCTTTATTACTGTAATGCTCTGGATTAGCACATAGGGTACTTTTCATTCCGGAAAATCGAACATTTCCTTTAGGAATACAAAAAACAGACCACAAACCAGCGACTACTCAAATGGTTTACATATATTCTCTAAGAAACTGTTCGTTTTTTTTACCATGAAAAAGTACCCTATGTGCTAATCCAGAATACAATCCACCCGTGTATCAAATTTCATCCTAATCCATCCAACCGTTACGACGTGATTGAGTAACAAACGTACAGACTTTCGCAATCATAATATTATTTGGATAGTTCGCTATTAATACTGCGCCATTCACCATCATTTAAAAAACTAAAAATTCTCCCGCATGTAGCTAGGATTGAATTCACGCACCCTTTTCAATTCACTTTTAAATCATTACTTTACCATCAGAGCTACCAAGTTAAGTTGATAAGAATGAGGAAAATATATGTCATATTTTCTCATCGAAAATGTGTAGGTTTTTTTTTTTTTTTTTTTTTTTTTTTTTTTTTTTTTTTTTTCAGTCGTCGCCTTCCACTGTGACAGTAGGCAACCAAATGCACAGTTTACATCGGCAAATTTGTACATAAGACTATGGATTCTAGCCTGCAGGTCGTTGAACTCGCAAATTTTCTCAGGTCTCTACTGATGGATCAGTGGAAAATGTCACTGAATCAATCAGTGAAGGAAAACTGGAATTTTTTTTTTTCACATATTCATCAGTTGAATTCACTGAAGCGACTGTTCAATCAGCCAGATACTGTTAAATGATTGAAACAGTGAAATTATCACTGATTCAGATTTAGAGTGTACACATTTGGCAGTTTGTTGCATGCAAGGAGAAGGAAACAGTGTAAACAAACTTAGGCATATGCCTATGACACATTTCTGATGAAGTAGTAGAACAGTGTTTCAATATTCTGGTACGTCGGTGCCTGTTGAATGGCACGTTCGTGGCATATTGTTAGTTAGTTTTTACAACATTAATTATTTAATTGATTAGCACTTGTGATTTTTAATAACAGCGCTGTTTAGTTTGACTAGGTATTGCAAATATTGGGATGACTGGAAGAAACGAGCTACGACAAAGGAAGTTATGTTATCAAAACTGTGTTCGCGCCCCGACTGAACCTTCTTTTTTTCTTCGTCACTTCCCGGTCCTCGCAAGTTTTCAGATTACGGAATTAAGTGTGCCTGCTTTTCCTTCGGAAGTATTCGGGACGTTAGAAAACTGTCAAAGAAGCTAGTAGTCCTGCATGTGTGTATTTCAACCTGTTCCTTGTACGATGTATAAGTAGGGATAGGGAATTTTCGCTAATTAATTTCAGGACAAGATAGACGTCCCACACGTGTACACTAAAGTCACGTTTGCAATTGGATCGCAGTTTATTAGACACACCCTGAATGACTCTGGCCCAATAGCAGACTTGCAAGGAAACAAGTAGCGAGTGTCATACTGCGAGGTGTGAAGTAACACGCTACTCTCTGGAGCAGCAGCCAATGTACAAACATCTGAGGCTCGAGTGTGCACAGGACTGTGGAGTCCAGCCTACAGATAATTGAACTCGCGAAGTTTTCCTATCCCTAAGTATTAAATATGACAACCTAAAATTTGCACCGACGCAGCGCAGAACGAGGAGAAACTGTTCTGCACCTGCGCCCGTAAACACAGATGGAATGAAACGTATCATGACGCAAGCGACTGCAAGTCGTCCTTGCCTAGCAGGGGCCGCGGTGGTATAGCGGTTAGACTAACCACCTCCCACCTAGGAGAACCGGGCTCGATTCCAGCCGGGATCACTCCTAGATTTTCGCATGTGGGAATCGTGCTGGACGATGTCGCTGGTCGGCGGGTTTTCTCGAGGATCTCCAGTTTACTCCGCCCTCGCATTCCGGCGCTGCTCCATACTCACCTCAACTTCACTTACATCGGCTCTCAAGACCTTGAGCTCTTTACTAACATACCTCCTTACCTAGCAGCTTCGTTTGCACCTTCGCCTTTTTTTCAGGTACCAGTAAGACACTTCATAACATGGTCGTTCGGGCGCATCATTGGCAGCCTTCGGAAACAGCCAGGTCTGCTTCGGCTAACAGCTATTTATTTCTTGCTCGACCGTGCGTTGGTACACTCCTTACCCGCATTGTTTACACCGTGCTCTTGGACACGAACAGGCGTCTGTTTAACTAATTTTTGAAACGGTGATGACTGGTAATTAATAGGGCCACCTGTTTTTCGCGAAAATATTCACACGAAGGAGAGACTCCAATGTCCTATGGCATACGTGCAGTTTTCATTTTGTTATTGGCCACATGTCTTTGTCGGGAGACAGTTCCTTACCAACCTGAGCCAATCAGAATTGGGTAACTCCAACACTGAGTGTCTCCGTGATTCGCTGGCAGGCACCTAGAACGCGTGGACAATTAAACTCAGTCAATCAGAAAAGTGGATCTGAGCTCTAGTTTTTTGGAGTAGTACAAGTTGTCCTGAAAACTTTTCGCGATAAACAGGTGGCCCTAGTTATTAATAATTGGACATTTGTGTATTTTCAGCATACAATAGTGGTAGATTTAAAAATTAATTAGCTACTTATTATGTTTGTGCACTGTTTGGGAAAAGGTCGTGCATTTCTGGTAGCAAAATAAAAAAACAGATAAATATAATTTTGTTACATTCGGAAAAAAATTAGAAGTATGTTTTATATTAATTACCAGTTTTACTTTATATTGGATATACAACTGCTGAAATATGACACTGCGCAAAATAATGAAAGACGACCTTTTTAAAATGAATTACTCTATAATGCTGAAATAAACATTATGAGTAGGGGTAGTAGAATTTCGCGAAAAGATTTCAGAACAAGTTACATTTCAATATACTTTAGGGTCGTTAAACTATTTTGCTTGGCTGAATCACTTTTGACACGTGCTAACTGTCTGTACACGAATCACGTAGCAGCCGTGCCGATGTTGCCGAATTCTGACTGAACCGGTCAAATATGAAAACGCCTACTCAATCAGACAGCAACCAATGGCAATATACAAACTGCTGTAGAGTACTTAATAGTATTGAACTATACTGTGAACTCATATTTTTTCCGCGAAATTTCACAAACTTTAATTATATGCATATAGTTCTTGCTGAATTTCGCTGGGCGGGTCTAAAATTACAGTCCACAATGTCACTGGAAGCTATCATTTGTAAGGACGTAATTCAGTAACCTTTGTTGACATATTACAGGAGACAGTAACTCTGCCGTTGTTCTGTCATCAACGGCTTGAGATTCTCACGACGCGACTCTTGAACTCGATAAATTCCCCGGCCTCTAAATAAGCCGTACGCCATTCATGGATTTGAAGTTATCTTGTCCCCAATTGAGCACGCGAGATTTTTCAAACCTCTCCGTACTTAGCAAAGTCGAGCTAGTCCTTAGCGACCCGTAGCATCGTAACGATTGTGCTAGTTTACTTCACTGAGAGAAAGCATAGGACCAAATATATATTTAGTTGCTCTAACAAAATACATTGTCGAGCAAACAAAATTTTAAAAGGAACAAAATTACTTCTGTTCGTCTAACAAAATTCATGTTTGAATAAACAAGATCTCTGTGTGTGGCCAAAAAATATAGACCGTCAACTAAATAATTTGTTGAATCAACTGTACATATTTGTTTGGCCACTCATTTGACTGCATTTGTTCGAAAATACAGCTCCATAGTTTGTTTGTATTTCTTGTGAGGAATAGGATAGTAACCGTGTTTGTTAGTGCATCTATTGATGCTTAACAATCGTATAAACACATTAATAAAACCATGCAACAAGAAACTGACAAGTAAAGCTGTAAAACTTGAAATATCTGTTTGTACACGTTGTCCAATATTCGCAGAATATTTATTTAAAAGCTTTCCGGCCCGAGCAGTTGTCACATTAGTTGAGATTACTAAGGCTTAGCGCTCGGATGTTGATGATCTAGGTTCGAGACTCGGTCGAACTTGTTAAGTGTTTTTATATCAGCCCAAACTGTTTAATGTACGTGTAGCGCACAAATCTTTCGTTGCACCAACCAAATCTCACAGTTTGGGGCAACCAAATGAGAACAACAAAATAAATAGTTGCAGCAACAAAATATTTTATTGCCCCTACAGGCCTAAACAAATAATTTGGTTGCACCAAAGAAATCTTGTTTGATTCAACAAAAGCTTTTTCTCAGTGTAGTAAACTCAGGAGTAGCTAAATGTGATGACATTTTCTCACTGCGGTTTTTGACATCCAGATGTACGCCATTCACGGTGAAGTGAACACTTTTGAAAGCCTTACTTATTATTAGCGAATATACTGTTAGTGACTGTGTTCGAAGTATGATCGCGCTAATATGGTGATAACTTAAATTTATTTGACACTTAGAAAACTTTGCATTATATTCATTGCATGGTTTTCCTTGTTCATTACAAATTTCCATAGCCTATATTTTCCCCCAGTGTAATGCAATCGGCGCAAAGTTCAAATAGATTATTTAGGTTTACATGAGTTTTTTTAATGTTACGTTCGCTGACTACTAACGATATTCGAGTTGCGTGCCGCTAGTCTTTTTTGTTGTGCTTATAGGCTGTTCACGGTAAAGTGAGCACTTTGAAGCTCTAGTTTTTTTTTTTCCTATCAGCTATTTCTTACCCTCCCATTAATTATCAAAATAAATATTGACATGCAAGTGATAAAAACAGTGTATATATAGGGATAGGAACATCACGCAAGTTCATTTCTGGACAAGATAGACGTCAAACACATGTACACTGAAGTTGACATTTGCTATTGGATCTCAGTTTATTAGACACGCCCTGGACGACTCTGAGCCAATAGCAAACTTGCAAGGCCACAAGTAGCGAGTGTAATACTGCCAGGTGTGAAGTAACACTGTCTACTCTATGGGACAGCCAGCCAATGAAAAAACATCTGAGGCTCGAGTATACACATGACTGTGGAATCTAGCCTATAGGTCATTGAACTCGCGAATTTTTCCTATATCTATGTGTATATTTCACTGGTCCCCAACTAACGTATAAGACTACAATAAAATATATTTATTGACTACTATTCCAAGTGAGAGGGCTACAAAAAGTGCTCACTTTAATGTGAATAGCCTGTACCAATCATCACCTTACCTCGACAGCTTTTGTGCCCCTCAAATTGGGCCACCCAATTTTTTCGAAAATAATTCCACGGAATGTATATTTCAAAATCCTACTTCTACACCTGCAGTTTACCTTCCGTTATTGGCCGCGAGCCTTCGTTGAACACAGTGTGGTATTTGATTGGGCCAATTGGAATTAATTTATTGCGGTACTGAACGTCTGTGATGGCGGGCAGGCACCTAAGGCGCGCAGCAGTGTAAACCGTCCAATCGCGAAAATGGTATTGAGTTCAAGTGTATTGAAATACAATTCGACGAGAATTGTTTTCGCGAAAATTCGGTGGCCCTATCCATAACAAATTCCTAGGTGTAGTGAAATTTCGCGAAAATATTTCAAGATAAAATATATTTCAAAACACTGCAGGGTCTGTTGCGAATCTTGATTGGCTGAGTTACTTTTTGACACGTGTTAACTGTCTGCACACAAATCGTGTAGGAGCCGTGCCGATGTTGCCGAATTCTGAATGTCGCGGTCAAATGTGAAAACGTCTTCTCAAGCAGACAGCAACCATTGGCAATAGACAAACTGCTGTTGGTGCTTATAGTATTGATGCCGCTTACCGGCGGGTTTTCTCGGGGTACTCCTGTGTCCCCCGCCCTTGCATTCCAGCGCCACTCCATCCTAGGGTCTCATTTCAAGTCATGTTCAGGGACGACGAGCAACTACGTGTCCCAGCTGGAAAGCCCGTCACTCGGAGGGTGTTGCCTCACCCTAGGGCCACTCCCCCCCCCCCCCGGCCATTACGCATTTATTATATAGTATTGAAGTCTAATGTATACTCATATTTTATCACGAAAAATCACTAGATCTACAAATTTCCATTCCAACAAATGCAGCAAAAATTTTAATGAAGCCTCGTCACTGGAAATTAGTTAAATATTGTATAGGCCTTTCACGGTAAAGTGAGCACTTTTGGAAGCCCTCTCATTACGAATAAATTTATTTTATTTTAGCCTTAGACTTTAACTTCAGAGTGCGATGGAATAAACACACTATGTTTATTACTAACATGACAGTATTTAATTAAAAAGTTGATTAAAGAATAAAAAGTTGCTAAAAGCAAAAAGTAATTAGGGCCTCAGAAGTGCTCACTTTACTGTGAACATCCTATACACACATTTTTTACTTGGTAACTTATTCTTAGGGGCACATGAATTTCGCGAAAAGATTTCACGACCAGTTGTATTTGAAAACACTTTAGCTCAGATCCACTTTTGTGATTGGGTGATCTAGTTGTTACGCGTGTTAAATGTCTGTCCCCGAACCAGAGACGTGCAGTATCGGGGTAACTTAATTCTTATTGGCCAGTCAACTAAGAAAATGTATTCTCACAGACACACACCGCCAATAAGCAAAAGGAAACTGCTGGCACGCTCGTAGGGTATTGAAATTTAGCACGAGCGGAAATATTTTCGCGAAATTCGTGTATCCCTAGTTATTCTGCTGAAGCACAGCTACCACTCTGACGACAGCCATGTTGCGGAAGGCTACACGTGTCGACTGCGCATGCTCAGCTATAGCAATATTCCATTTGTGTCGAGGCATCTGCCTGGCGCAGATTTCTCTGCACGTCGTGTAGGTCACGTGACCGCTTCATTCTCTGTTTGTTTACGTTTAATTCCACTGCGGTGCAGCGCAGATGCAAATTTTGCGTTGCAACCGTTAAGCTCTTGTTACACTGTCAAATTTTTCCGTCGAACTGTTTCCCAATGTCAAATAAAGGTTGAAAAGTTATGACGTCATCGAAACGTCATAAACGCCACCATTTTCGTCTGAGAAAGTTGGATGGCTTCAGTTTCCATCAAAAATTTGAAAATTCAACCGGTTCTAAAATTTATTTGATGTTTGACGGTCTTAGCCAATCAGAATCGTGCACGACAAAAATGGATGTCAAGAAATTTAAGATAACTGACAATTGCTGGAAACTATGTAAGTTATGAAGACGATTAATTTATGTAGAAGCTGTCTGGGCATGAATGCTATTTTAAGTGAATATTGCACATAATATTACGAACTCAGAGGCATTAAACTTCAGTGTGCAGAAAACATCTCTGATAAATAAAATTCTAATTTAGTAAGGAAGCGAAAATAAATTACTACATTCCTTGCAGTTCTCCCTGTAATGGGAAAACGAAAGCAATATGTTACTATGGAAATTATTTAAAAATAATATTTCAAATTAGATTCTCTCAATAAAAACATTTGACAGTGTAACACTTTATCAAAAACATTCAAGATTATTTGATAACATTTGTTGTAAGGAAAAATTTGCTGGCCGTATTTTGTCGTCGAATTTTATTGTCAAATATAGTTGGAGGCAAAAATTTGATAGTGTGACAGGGACTTTAGAAATGTATGTTTAAACGGTCTCCAGTAGCGATTGCTCGCTAGCGACGGCATTTTGTGGCGTGTACGGCTGGAGTTTGCGGCATAAGCGGCTGTTTAGCCTCTGTATTATTCAGTACTGTATGACACAAGGTAGGGAGCACCTTGCCCTTCCTGTCCAATCATTGCTTCTCAAGGTACAAGTAGAGTGCCTTCCGCGCTGAACCCGTGTGGAGTGGAAGATTTGGGTTTTCGAGGTCTCGAGAGCCGATAAAGCCGATATTACACGATAATACCTTCTGCCGTACATAGTCTTGTACAAGCCTCTGCAAGGCCCGGGGCACGAGTCGGTAAACCAACCACTACTTACGATCATCCATGGAATATTCATATTACACGACAGCAGTTCATGTATACTAGCATTTGGCACCCTCGGTGGGTGAGCAGTGTGTGGTTTGTAGTAGATATGAATCTCATTCGTAGAACTGCTATCAGTTAGTAATTTTCGCAGGCCTATAAAAACCCAGCTGGTGTTATATTACTGGCGGCCTTTTACATAAATGGATTGCTCACTAGTACAGTTTCTTTAATTTTTTTTTTTTTTTTGAAAATGATGTGTAGTTACTAGAGTACGAGTGGGTTATTTTTAATTTTAACGAAAATTATTAACTTTTTGCATAATATAGTTTTTTCTTTACGCACGAAGTTATTGTCCGCATGTAACATTTCATGATAAAGAAATTAGGGACCGACGGAATATTCCATCGCACGCCTAAAATTCACGTTTAACTCACGGACATGCGACTTTGCCACGGTATTACCTGCTCACATACCAGTCTTGGGTTTATAAACTGTGAATTTTTTCATTGTGTGGGATATGTTTCAAATCTCAGAGGGTGTGGAGGAGAACAGAGCGGGGTAGGCAGTCCGTGATTGTGAGGTCTGTGATGGAGTGGAAAGTGTTGCGGGAGGAATTGGTATCTGGAAGAGGGGTTGGAAAGTTCGGGAAGAGAGTGGAAGAAGAGTTTAGTTGAGTAAGGGAGAGGGCGAGAGAGCTCGCCACTGGGCGGTAGCCTAATTGCGAGTGTATTATTATTATTATTAAATATTTAGAACTAGTTTTATCAATAATTAAAAGTTGCTATCGCCGATATTATTCGCCGTTGTCGTATTTTTAATATTTTTGAAAGAGTTTCAACGTCACGGATCTATATTCAGGAAGGAGACGTTCTTTTCTGTTTCTTCATCAACGCATTTCAAGTAGCAGCCACGGGGAGCGCCCTGGGCTCTGAAACTGCGTTGTAATTGGCCAGTTACGTAACCCGGTATGGAACCTGCCACGAAAAGTAGGACGTGTCCTATTACCAAACCTGGTAGGAAATCTGGCCGTAAAAGGCGGGAGATGGGCCATGACAGGTTCCACACTAGCCCGTATACCGGCCGCTATGGCGGACCTTGCACAAGCTTTTACGTAATCTGGTATACAATGTTCACGGTAATATGAGCACTTTTGTAATCCCTGCTTAAGATCTACTTGCATGCACGTGGTGTAATATTCCACCTTACGTGAAATTAACATATCCATGGACCTCATCACTGTGTTTATGCGTCGGTCAAGTAAAACTGTGAAATGATTATAAAAGTAAATATTTTACAAATCTGCTCATTTTTACACCTCAGTGCATTAAGAAAAACGTAGAGCCAAAGAAAAAATGATTTAAGTTATCACAAATTGTTACCTAACTCGTTTTATTTGACGTTGATATATGGAACTACTGTCGCTCCATCGTTACTAACTTTACTGGACGCATGTCACTCAGTGCGGCCGTTAAATTATATGCAGGTTGGAGCAGTGACATTCTTCTAAGGTTAATCTCAAAAGTGCTCACTTTACCGTGAACAGCCTTTATCGTGTAACATCGTCTTAAGGGTGAAGTGAGGTACAGCCGACCAGCGGCATTGTCCAGCACGATTACATGCGACAATCCGGGAGCCACCCCGCCGGGAATCGAGCCCGGGCCGCTTAAGTGGGAGGCGAGTAGTCTGACCACTACACCACCGCGGCCCACTGCACCCAACTGTACAGTATATACAACTCATTATAAAGTAGTACAAATACTACCGAAATTGTTAGGTAAGTACGTTTTAGTACGTTCACATGTGAAAAAGAATGCCTATATTTATGGGTAGTGATATTTCGCGAGAATCTTTCAAGACAAGTTGCATTTCAAAACACTGTAGGATCGTTTACGTATCTTGATTGGCTGAACTACTTTTTTCACACGTGTTGGCCTTCTACACACGAATCACGTTGGATCCGTGCCGGTGTTGCCGAACGCTGAGTGGCCCGGTCAAATATGAACACACCTTCACAAGCATACAGCAACCAATGGCAGCAGACAAACTGCTGCTGGGTGCTTATGGTATTGAAGTCCACCGCGTACTCATTTTTTTTTTTTTGCGAAAAATCACTAGCTCTACCTACATTGTAACGCTGTTATACATTTTGCTACATTTTTTAGTAGGATAGAAATTGGTCTCTAAACTTTCCATCATTAATTTTTCCTCGGCTCTACAAGGTGTAGGCCGTCGGCAGGAATTTTCAAACAGTCTATGCAATGGTTGGTCCCAGTCTAGTTTAAAGACGAATAAATCATAATAGTTCCATATTAATAAGGTCATATTTTTAAAATGGTGCGTAGGACTGAAGGACTGCAGACGAAGAATCCATTTTTTTCAGATGATTGCAATTTCTTAATTACGGTATTTTGTCTTTTGTACACTGGGACACCTTCAGTAGTCTAAAGCCTAGCTTTTCGTGTGATAAGAGTAGTTCATCTTGTCCGATATATCTACTTATTAATTTTAAAACGCTGTAATAAACATATTTTTGGAGTTCTCGTCCCCAAAGCCAAACTGATAACTAATTACATCCTTCATCTTGCCTCTTGCTTCGAGTAAATACATATTTACTCATGCCTCTTGCTATGCTATTTTTTGCATAGCACCCTTTGCCTTTACTGATTTTGTGTCCTTTGTAACATTTTGTGTGCAAAGCTTGCTTTATCCAACTCCATCGCTGTTTGGTTTATTTAATATTTGTATCGGCAAATATACGTATGTTAAATTTGCATCGTGATTTTGTATAGTAAAAATTTTGTGTGTCATTTTGTCGATTTTGTGTTGCAATTATTTAATGTTATTTAACGTTATTGTAACCATTAATAAATCGTGAGTGTATCTAAATATAAAGCGGAGAATACCGCATGACTAGAGCCCCAAGTATTTCACTGATTGAGTTGGCAGCAAGCTAGGCTGGACAGCCCTCTGTACACTAGAAACATTATCGTTTACTTATTGGGTGTTGTGATGAAGTGAGGCCTCTGTACAAGACTGTTAAACACTCACTCACGCTACTGCTTCCTGCTTACTACTGTCTCGCAGTTAAACGGGGAGTGTCTAAAGAACTGTCGTCCAATCACAACAGTAGGAGAAAAGAACAAGTGTTTGGAGTCTACCTCGCCTCCGAATGAATTCGCGAAACACTCGTGGCTCCACGCATGACATATCGATGCTATCGATATGTCAAACCAGACTTGGGTGTTCCATCACGCTAGTTTATAACGCGCCCACTTCCACCTTCTTTGACTTTTAACATGGCGTTATTCACGATATACTCGTGGCTCCACGCATGACATATCGATGCTATCGATATGTCAAACCAGACTTGGGTGTTCCATCACGCTAGTTTATAACGCGCCCACTTCCACCTTCTTTGACTTTTACATGGCGTTATTCACGATATATTCGTGGCTCCACGCATGACATATCGATGCTATCGATATGTCAAACAGACTTGGGTGTTCATCACGCTAGTTATAACGCGCCACTTCCACTTCTTCGACTTTTAACATGGCGTTATTCACGATATATTCGTGCTCACGCATGACATATCGATGCTATCGATATGTCAAACCAGACTTGGGTGTTCCATCACGCTAGTTTATAACGCGCCCACTTCCACCTTCTTCGACTTTTAACATGGCGTTATTCACGATATTGTCCTTTTTACTTTCAAATAGGGACACGTGTTTTTCGCGAAAACATTTCAAACACAGTTGACACTCGAAAACGCCCTTGTTCATATGCACTTTCGTGGTTGGATGATATTAAATGCCACGTGCTTCGAGTGTCTGTACGCGAATCATGAACGTTCAGTGTCGGAGTACTTTATTCGCTAAAAGTAACTGTATTTTACTCTAATTTACCCAGTTACCTGATGGAAAACCGCGAAAAAATTTTTGAGCCAACATATATTATATAGGGAAGTGTATGCAATAACGCCACGTGTTTTGCATTTTACTAAAGAATTTGAGTATAATTTCAAGTTATTAAGATGAGTACACATACAACAACAACAAAATCAAATGTCTCAGGTGTTAGAATGTACTATTGAATATTGGTTCCTTATAATTATAAACAAATAATAACAAATTTATAGTGGCGATATTGCATCCATGTAGGCTACAATAATGCCATGTAAAATAACAAAGCTTCTACTATACTTAAACAAATTACACTTTAAGAAATTATGTGTTAGTTATTAAAGAAGTCTTTTAAGTTTCCAGAGATTAAGGTATTATTATTATAATTTACTGCCATAGTCAGTGCAGATATCACACCAGCACCGACCAGTTTTGACCACTAACACTGCGCGTAGAAGGGGGGGGGGGGGGGGGCAAAATGTGACCGTAGCGACAGACGGCCGTACGTGAATGTAGCTACAGCTACTGGCTGCCGCATACTGCTGTCTTTAGCCAACAGGGCGAACAACTGTGGCTTCTTAGATGCCTGTCCCTTTGGATTTCTAACCAATCGTGTTAAAGTACTATACTACGCGACTTCTCAGAGCTTCGTGTAAAAACCGCGCAACACTAAATGAAAAAAAAATTGAGAATTTAAACCCCGAAATGTGGGCACGCGTCGAGTGTCCTTGCCGCGGCGCCAAGTAGTGTTAAGTGTCAGTGATCGTAGAGCTTTAGCTCAGAGGAAGAACGGCCTACGTCAATCCATCTCTAGCTTTTCACCGCTACTTGCTCCTAGCTCGTGTACGGAGTGAACCCGTTCTTATTTTACCAGCTTCAATTTTGCTGCTAGAAACGTCAATAACGAGGATGATTTTAGGAAATACACTCAAGTTTGGTTTATTCAGTATTGTTCCTGGTATTTACTACGATTCGCAATCTAAGCCACATATTTTCAAGATATTTAGTAGGGCAATTTTTAGAGCGTATATCATTTGAGTAAATAACTGCGAAACCACTGTTGGACTAATAAGAGTAGGCTAGTATATGTGAATTGTTCATACCTTGCGCTTCCATTTCGGAATGGAGACTAATACTATAAACGGGCACACACTAGATCAAGTTACTTATGTTTTACGCTCGCTTCTTAATCACATTAAAAAATTTTTTTAGAAGTTATTGTAAACAGTTTTATGATGAGACAATTTTATATGAAGTAGCATTGCAATGATTTGAAAACGTTGGTTAGCGTGTTATGTAAATTGATATTAAATGAGTGTTTAATAACTCTCATAGTCCCCAAACTTATTTCTATTGAACTGAGCAGTGAGTGACATACCTTCCAACTAAACTTCTATTCAGTTTCTCAACAAGTAAAGGCAACTATAGCAGTATGTCACGTAGAAAAGTGCAGATGGAAGTCAGTGTTTTAAAAATAAACCTGCTTCAGCTATGCTAAATTTTTTGTATTGTTATAATTTAGCTGGGAGCCTCGGTGGCTGAGCGATTAGGACGCTCGCCTCCCACCAAGGCGAACCGGGCTCAATCCACGGCCGGGTCACCGGATTTTAGCAAGTGGGAATCGTGCCGGGCCGATGCCGTTGGTCGGCGGGTTTTCTCAGGGATCTCCCGTTCCCCCGCCCCTTCGTTCCGGCGCCGCTCCATATTCACTTCAATCACCCTCATCGGCTCTCAACACCTCGATGTTAAGAGCCGTTCAAATCTCTTCACATCTTCACTTCACTACCCCTAGACATAACGTAGAGCAGTAGCAGGGTTTAATTAATCAGTTATCTTCAGGGAAGATGATTGGGCTCTGAGCCTTACAGTGTACAGTACTGGTCAAATATAACATTTCCGTGCAGCATGAAAGAGTTAAGCGCCTCAGACACGGTGTCCTATATCTGTATCTCATAAACAACTGCTGACAGTGAACTGAAGCACAAAAACACTTCTATCGGTCTCGCTTATGTCCGAGCGTCATGACGAAACTAGTAAAGGTCTGAACAAAACTGATTTTTTTAGTTGCGACGCTCAAACATATATCTGCATCTGTGACTGAAAGGATTAAGCTTCAGGCACTGAGTATATAGTTTCACAATGACGAAACGCATGCCGGTTCCTTTGATGTGGCCGTGGATACTCGCCAATTGGCTGTGCGACTCAGTGGATACGGACCTTTGGGCTAGACTCCTCAGTCCTCTGCATACTGGAGCCTCAGCTGTGTGTTCATTGGCTGTTTGCCCCGCACCTGGCAGTTGTGGAATTCGCAAGGTGTTTCCTTGCAAGTCTGCTATTGGCTCAGAGGCGTGCAGGGTGGGTGTAATAAACTGTGATCCAATTGCGAAGGTCACTTCACTATATATGTTGTTGACGTCTATCATGTCCCGAAATGAATTCGCGAAATTTTCCTATCCCTACCTATTGGCTGCGATGCCGGCTGGCAAGTTACTTAGTTCCCTAGCGCTGATTGGCGAGCAGCATTCCCATACGTTGCTGATTGGTGAAACCATTTTGCTGGCGTATGCGGCTGGAGTTCCCGGAATAGGTGCCTTTTTTCACCTTTGTATTCTTAAGTATAGTCCATTCACGGTTTGTTCGGACGTTTTAACACAAACCTCTGAAAAATCACCCAATTTTTTCCGTATTTTGTCATTTCCTAAATATGCCATGTATCAAACGTTTTATACCTCTGTAAACACAGGCGTATCTTATTTTTTAATTAAACTGAAGTTTTACTTATATTTTATTTACACATCATAATATTCCTTTTATAATAAACACGAATAAAAACAGCGAGAAAAAACCTGTGTTGATAGCGCCTAATATTAAATAATTCTCACGCAAGATAACATTACAACTGAGTGTGCAGGAAAACGGTGCTTTGTCCTCTGGCGTAATTTACCAATCGTAGTTAAGCTTAGCTTGCACAAGGCGGAGGAATATCCTGGAAGTAGAATTTTTAGCAGGACTTCAGAAAAGTGTGAATGAACAGTTAACTCTGTGATCAGTCCTCATCGACCCAATGGAAGAGGACAGTAGCCTCGTAATTGCATGGCCTCCAATTACGAAGGAAACTTGTGGTACATGTGGACTGCACGTGAATCCTGGAAAAAACAGTCAACTTTTCTCACGATACATAATCGTCTCTAGGCAAAGAATATTATTATAAAAATGCGAAACAAGGACGATCAGTTCATAAATGTCCTGAACGTGAAAAAAAAGTATCATAGCATGTACCATAAACAGATACCTGAAAAATTCTCGGAATTATTTTGGGATATGCTAGAATTTGACAACACTTGTGTTTGTGTCATCTTTGCCATTGGTCCACGCCTATTTGACGCCTCCTGGAGAAACCTGGGCCAATTAGAAACATGCAACAAAATGAATGCCCGATCATTGCCCTCCAATGTGGCAGCACGCAACCAATGGGCGATTGATATCTGCACGATTGCACATAAGACCGTGAAGTCTAGCCTGGAAGTCGTTGAACTCGCTAATTTCTCATGTCCCGAACACAAATTATTGAGCTCATAAAACTTTGGTGATAAAAGATTGGAGTATGATAAAATATAATTAATGCACGTTAACAAATTAAATTTAACATCACAGTTTAAAGTATGTATCTGTTACGAGTGAGATATAAACTTTATTTTCAAATGAAACGTGATTTTAAACTGTACAGAACGGATGTTCGCTAACGACCACATTTTAATGACTGAAAGTCAAGTGTGCCGGTTTATTGCAATCGTAACGTGTAAAAATGAAATTACGTCACAGTTATGACTTTTGGACTCGGACCCGCAAACATCCGCAGTGAAATACCTACCTACCGTCTTCGCACATTTATTAAAGTGTTACATGCATTTATGTGTGAATATGTTGGCGCGGATACTTAAAAATACGTTCGTAGATAAGCATGGTGGTAGGCGCCATGGTAGTTTTAAGTTTCCAACATCAAGTCTGCAAAAATTTTGAATGCTTTGGAAGCGCTTGTGACGCGGGTAATCTACGGATGGAATTTCCAGGAAATTGCTAATCCATTTGGCTTACTTCCCATCAGCGACCGCTTCTGTTTTTGCTGCCACTGTGACGTCAATGTTCGTTTCAGTAGAAACGTTTGTGCAGCGAGAGATGAAATTTTTATTTTCCTTTCTTTCGAAAACGACTCATTTTTCATTTCAAATTTGATAATTGCTTTGACTAACAGAACTTGGCAGATCTGTGTAGATGTGAACTTTTTTTCATTGTAAAATTACCATGCGTGAAACGAATATGTAACTGTTTCGTGATAAAAATTAGAAACTCGGGCTCAGTGTTGCACGGTTATATACTGACTCCAAGGACTGTGCATGGGTTCCGAACAACAAAGTCACAGACTCGGTGCTATAAATGTGTGAGTCATATTGGTGGCACAGAGAATTTAAGTGTATACAGATTTTTGCGGTGAGCTGAGAACTTTTGAAAGCCTTTCTCAAGATGTAATTATATGAAAATTGTGTATTCTTCAACCACATGTGAAATTAACTCTTTTTCACGCCCAGTGTAGACAATTATCTACACGTTGCAAACGAAGGTTATATTTGACTTGTGCTGTACATTGCAAGGTCCAGTGCCCAGTCCGGAAAATAATTAATATTGCTTCTGTTCATTTATCTGTTGATTGAAACGCTCAACACTTATACAAATATTTTTTGTAATGGGTTCAGAAAATAAGCAGTAGCAATCTCCAGTATAAAGGATGAGACAAGCTGACATGTTTATACCCTCACCCATTATATAGGCCTACTGAATACATTAGTGTATGCATGGCGTTATATGCTATACACAGAGACGTGTATAATTAGCGTTATCATTAGAAGGCAGAATGGACTTCAAACACATGTGCGTTTGTACAATTCTTGTCATTGGACTACAGCTGGTGTAATACGCCTTGAATGGCCTTGAACCAATAGGAAGCAAGTAACGATAAGATAACGCAATCACGTCCCGTATTCGGCTCTCAAGACCTCGCTGTTAAGTGCCGCCCAAATCTCTTTACTCACTCACGTCCCCCCTAGTTAAATGGGACTGTGGCTTCTCGACTTTGCAGAAGCCAATACACTAATGACACCGATTCTAATGTATATAAGGCGGCGGAGTCTAGCGTTCTGTCAAATAATAACGTACATTTCGTATGCCTCTAGGTATACACGTAGATGCATGTTGCTTATACATATTCGTGTACATGTGTAAATACATGTTTATGCTTACATAAATATGCATGCATATATAAATATGCTTGAACGTGTGCTTAAATAAATATATACACGAGTGTGTTGTGCGCATGTTTCTGCCTACGTGTATGAATGCGTATAGTTAGACATGAATTTCGAATAGGTGTTAAACTAAAATTATGATGTTTTTGATTGGCTGAAGTATTAGTCGGGGTTTATTTCAACGTACCAGTTTGGTCGAAATATGTAACAGGTGAAATCAGACCTAGTAATCTATCTGAAAATAATAACGTAATGCAGGACGGCGAAACAAGACAGTGAAGATATTTGGGCAGCTCTTAATAGTGAGGTTTTGAGAGCCAGTGAGGGTGAAGAGAGGTGAGTATGGAGCAGCGCTGGAATGCAAGGGCGGGAGGAAACGGGTAATCTACGAGAAAACCCGCCGAACGGCGGCGTCGACCGGCACGATTCCGACATACGAAAATCCGGGGCAAACCCGCCGGGAATTGAACCCGGTTCGCCTTGTTGGGAGGCGAGTAATCTAGTCACTACACCACCGCGACGCCTGAAACAAGACAGTAACGGCATCACACAATGAGTGATATCGGCGTGGTTGCAGCCGCCTGACCCTGGGTCCAGGGTGAATTCTGTGCCCACTACAGCCCTTAGCCTTGAAGGCTAGAATTAAGGTCATCTCCGTTCTGCTAGCTTGAAAGAAGTGCAGCCAGTATTCCCTAAGAGTGATAATGTGAGATTAAATATTAGTTTCGTTAACAACAATTACTTGAGTAATCGTGTACGTTATATCGGCGTATAACCACGAGTACTTAATACATTCAAATAAAGTGCACATACTTTTGTATATTAGGCATGAGTAGGTTATTTTTTTTTCTGTACTTCACATTGCGAAACTCAATGACTAGAGCCACGAGTGTTTCGCGAATTGAACATCTGTTTTTCCATTGGCTAGTGGTATTTGCACATCCCTCCCAGGAGAATTGCCTTGTGTTTCGTATTTATGGTGGATTCGATCTCTGGCTCGGGGTCGGATCGCCCCTGCCCAGAAGGAGATCACCCAGCCAGCCAGTTAAGTAATTTTCTACAAATAAACTTTCTGCACGGCCTTTATGGTACAAACGGGGCAGGCACATTTGGTGTTCTGAGTAGGAGACAGGTGCCATGTGGGAAAGAGAAATTTTTTTAATGACTCAAATGTTGAGAATATTTCACATCACATAACTAATACTTGGCATATTTTTAAAACGATCTTTTAAAAATTGCTAGTCATACGCCAAATAAAGAATTATTTTTAATGGGAATTTTTGTGTTTCCTAGAGGTTTTACATGGCAGTTAAAATCTAATCCAGCTATAAATTTGAATGAGACTGTATTTTTTTGGACCTTTGTAAAGGATGAATTTGGAGGTATCTTGTTGTTGGCCTCCTGAAGAGTGCGTTAAGCCATGAATCAACATATAGAAAATTAATAAAAATTAAAAATTTGGAGATAACTAAGCCAAAATAAAACCAGAATAATTTGATGTTTTATTGTTAACCAACCTAATGTTTTCAATTTAAGTCAAGTTAGTTAAAATTTGTTTTTCAGCTTTGAAGAGTAAACATAATACCCTCATTGTAACTTTTGGCCATTGTTAGATGTTTCGGCTTGTAAGAATATATATGTTGTGTGTAATCTCTTTTCATTGTAGCTAGTATATTATATTTATAATTATATATATATATATATATATATTATATATATATTAATATATGAATTGATATTAACAGTAAAAGTTAGTGTTCGCTGTTTCTATGTTTGGTGGAATTGTATACTATGTCAGCAGTATAAACTAATGTACCCGAAATAAAGTGTTAAGTGCATTGCGCACTGTTGTAGGTATGGAGAATCGCCATATAGGGCGGGTTGCTTTCAATGTTTACATATATCTTCGCCAATAAATCATCATGGAGACTTATAGGCCTATATATGTATATATATTTTGGTCAGAAAAAAACTGAAATCTAGAACTTTTGTGAATTTTATACACTATTGTACCTTTTTGCAAACAATTTAATATTTTATATATGTTCTTTTTCCTTGAAACTATTATTATGGTACTTAAAGTTATTTTTGTTTTAAAGGAAGTATCTATAGTTGTATAAGTGCAAACAAATATGAAAACAAAAGAAAGAAAAATAAAGGAATAATCTAATAAATACTCTTGAAACTACCCATTAATTTTACTGGTTACAAGTTAACGCTAATTTTCAAGTACATTTTTGACTGAAGGTTTGAAAACTTTTTTGCTTCAACGAGGGGTTCTTCCTGTTCCTTTTGGTAGTTTTTGGATCTGCGAACTTTTTGGCCACCTTGTCACGTCCTGTGAAAACGATATAAGCGTTGTATCGACATAAGTACAGCACGCATCATAAAATGTTCTGTTTGCAGCACCTGAAACCATAAGATTAAGTGGACGTAAAAGAGTTTATTAAGTATACAGAGGAAAAAGAGCCGCTTGTACAGCGAACTCCAGCCACACACGACAGCAGAATGACGTCACTGGCCAACAAGATGTCGCAACGCCGTTGGCCAATCAGCGCCTGGTAACTTACTTGAAAGCCGGCAGGCCAGCCAATAGGGAACGTTCCGCAGTATGCAGTTATATACTAAAGATGAGGTAGAACGCATATTCATCTTCTGCGCATGTACCCAACATTGACCTACCTTAAAGGAACACAACTGACAGTCACGTGGCCAACAGTAATCAAAAAATTTGTTTACATCTTAATTTTCAAATGAAAAAAAAAACTATTATATGAATAAAATAATTCTACCAATTCGAATTTAATCAAACTGCTTTACAAATTGGTAGAGACATGAATAATTCGCGTATTCATTTCAGGACAAGATAGGATTCAAATCACGTGTGTTTAAATTACTTTACCCACTGGTCCACACGATGTTCGACACCTCATGGAGAAGGCTGGCCCAATCGCCGCCTTCCGCTGTGACAACAGACAGCCAATGTGCAGTTGATATCGGCATATTTCTTGTACATGCAATTGTAGAGTCTACCCTGAAGGTCATTGAACTCGCGAATTTTTCAGGTCTCTACAAATTGGATAGACGAAGCATACATAATAAATCTCAAAGCATTTGTTTACAAATCAGTTTTCCAACCTAATATCCAAAACATGCGGTTTTCGGTAGACGCATTGACAGAAAAGCATTCCAGTGTTGGGCCACGGAGATTGGTTGTGCGCAGCCAGCGAGATGGGTCTACCTCATCTCTAGTGTATGCCTGCAGTAGACGGTCAGGCGTAAGATCCGTTCCGAGAGGGTCTCGCAGCCAGCCAGAGAATAAGCACGCCCACGTTAACGGAAGTACCACGTAATTTATTCTCTGTATGCTCATCTATTCTGTGCCTATATGACGCTCCTCGAAGTAGGATGTCGCAGCAACGTCCTATTCCGGCCAGTCAGGAAATAGACCTCTGTGCCCGGTCGTTCAGCGCCTAAGTCACGAACGACTATCGGACGCGTGTCTTCGAGGAGTAAACTGCTCATCATGCTGATATTAATTGGCTTTTACTACAAATAGCATAACGGCACAGCTCTGCTCGCAAAATAGGCAGACACACTTGAAAATCGCGAAATTCTTTAAGTCAACGTTTCTTCCAAAACGTAATAGCGTTCTGGTCATTTCATTATTCGATGGTGCCTATATACTTTTTACTCCACTTGGGACGTTGCAGACAAGTCATAAATAGACATGTGAAATTCGCGTTATTATTTGACATCAGGCTGAACTTCACAGTACTGTATATACCGGAGACAGCGTCGTTTTCTCCATTGGCTGTTGCATCGATGTGAAGCCACGGCCTTTCTGACTGAACTGCACGTGATTTGGGCACACAATCGTGAAGTGTTAATTTATTGTCGAAGAGTTATCCGGGCGTGCCAAATAAAGTATGGCCCAATGACAAAGGTATTACTAAGTTACACGTGTTTAAAGGTTAACGTGTCCCCAAATAATAACGCGAATTTTGCAGACACCTAGTCATAAAGCTTCCATATTAGAGTATAGGCTGTTCACGATTAATTTAGCACTTTTTAAGGCCGTGCATTAAAGTTCATTTCAGATTATTTGTATGAGACTTTCATCAATCGTTAGTATCAAAATTGCCATGTGACTAAAACACAGTGTATACATTTTGTAGCTCTTCAAAATTAATGTCAGATGCCAGAATACGATATAGTTTTTTGGTAATTATTTTTGTTGGGAGGGCCTTAAAAAAACTGCTTTTACGTATCAGAATCCCCATTGTTCCAGTAAAAAAGTTTTACTTTCAGCATATTCCTCCGCATCGTGCAAACAAAGCTTAACCGAACTTAGAAAATTACACCAAAGAAACAATGCCCCATATTTGTGAGCACTCGCTTTATTATTATTTCGCGATAACTGTTTCTTAGTGGGTATCGCCAACGCACTATAAATGAAATATTGTAAGTGATATAGAAAATATAAGACAGGATTCAATTTAATAAAAAATAAGGCATTTCTACGTTGGCACAAGTATACAACGCTTGCGATAAATTCCATATTCGGGAGACAACCAAACACGTCACACATAGGATGATTTTTTGAAGGTTCGATACAAAAAGTGCGAAGAGACTGCGAACAGAATATAGCTCCGGTCGTACGACGGCCAGCGATAAAAGAAAAGATTCTAGCTTGTGCATGATACTTTGAAAAATGAGAAACTGTCGACTTTCCAGCGGTAAACGGATATATACAACATATATCTAAATTCGACCGACAAACTGCGGCTGTAGGTTAATCACGAAAAAATAAGTTGAAAACATATGCACAACCTATGGCCTAAAGTGGATACCAAGAGCCGCTCACGTCTTTGAAGCTGGACATGGAACACTTGTTTATTACAAATATTGGAGATATTTTGAGACGTGCAAAATTTCGCGGTATCTTTCGGTGAGAGGATAGACTCCACTCCCTTATAAACAAGTAAGCACATCCCGTGGTTCCATTGGTGGCCGCTGTACTTTAATTAACGTCACCTATCTGCTTGATCTCCTTAAACGAGTTAGGCCACTCCGCCACTGAACTAATATTACTGGCTCAAGAGTTCTCCGAGGAGCGTCAGTCATATTTCCGGCCAATGACTGAAGTTGGTCGAGCACACAGTAACTTGCAGTTCAGTCTGTCCTTAAATAACGACGCGAATTTTGCATGTATTTAAATATATTATATTTAATATGGAACACTTATTATCTGGATAATGGTTTAACTAAATAAATATCTTCCGACACCACAACAATTGTAGCTGTTATCAAATTATTTCGAGTAAATAATCGCTGTTACTATCCCTATTTCGAAGGGTGTATTATTAATCCTCATGTCACAATTAACAAAAATTTCACCTTGTGTAAATACCCTAAACCTCGCCGTTCTCGAGTAACTCGTGTTTTACTTTCAAAGTAATATTTTCCAATTCCTGGCAGGTGGGGCATGCACAATATCCAATAACACACTTTTGCGGCTATTAAAGGGAGGGGAAGATTCCAGCCAGAGGTACATTACAGTGGTACTGTAATAAACCTTTTCTTCCACTACAACTTAAAAAAAATGTGTAACTCCCTTAGAATTAATTTTACATCATATGTTGTATATATATTTTCAACTTATTTTTTCGTTATTACCCCACACCCGAAGTTTGTCAGCTGAATTTATATGCAACCTGTATATGAATAGGTAAACGTACACAAGTGAAGTAAGGTTGCGGTTCCTTTGCTGTCGGTGTACCTATTTGCAAATTAGCTGCGTGACATTCGAGAAAACTGTCTCGTGTGTGGTTGCCGCGAGCTGCGAGGGATTCGTTATTGTCTCCCGGCTGGCGAGTGAATTACCAGGCGTTGGCTGGTTCCCACGTGTCACTGGTACAATGACGCCATTTTGCTAGCGTGTGTCGCTCGAGCCCGCGGTAAAGTAGTTTTTCACCTCTGTATCACAAAGCAAATAAGGGGTCACGGTGGTGTGGTGGTTAGACTGCTCGCCTCCCACCTGGGCGAAAGGGGTTCAATTCCCGGCGGGGTAAACTTACGGATTTTCGCATGTGGGAATCGTGGCCGAAGATGCCGCTGGTCGGCGGGTTTTCTCAGGGATCGCCCGTTTCCTCCGCCCTTGCATTCCGGCGCTGTTCCATACTCGGCTCTCAAGACCTTCATGTTAAGAGCCACCCCAATCTCTTCGCTCACTCTTCACAGCGCAAGTAAGTGCGCAGGGATGAAATGGCGTGGCGGTTTCTTTGATGTAAGACTACCCATTTGCCGATTGGCTATGGATCGGGCTTTATGTCTGATTGGCTACTGCACGCTGCGAAAGGTTCCCTATTGGTTGGGCTGCCTGATGACGAGTAGGTTAACAGGCGCCGATTGGCTAACAGCGTTTCGACATGCTGTTTCACCTCTGTATTCTTAACTACTCTGTGTCTGCATACTTAACCATTCTGGGCCTTTGCTTTACATATTGCAGGGTCTATGACCAGGTGTACGATTGTAACAGTGTTTTCAAATTCATTGCCAAATTTTCGTATAAAGTAGTGAGTAGAGTAGTGCATGCAGCGGGCTCCTGGCTCACTAGGCGAGTGAGGTGTGGATGGAGCGACTAATTTTTATATTACTAATTTTCATAATTACATAATTTACTCAATTGCCTAATTTGCATATTGATTAATTGATAATTAATGGATTAAATAATTATATTAATTAAAGAATTGTTTGATATTATTTTTATTGGTGTTGAAAGGTTTGAGTGTCATAAGGTAGCGGAGCAGCATTGATGTACCCTCTGTGACGTCCTGAAGCCCACTGAGCAGAGGGGTGGGTTGTAATTGCTTATATAGGTGTTAGTGGAAGAGTGGTATAAGGAACCTTTAATTTAATTTATTTTTTATTTGTTTGTGACTGAGGAGTGTAACCCACGTCCGTCTAGGTCACTCTCTGGAGGCAAACTGAGAATTTAGATGATGTTTTCGGAAAGGTAAATGTTTTTAAAATACGAATTACTTTAATCACTAACCTGATTGACCAAAATACTTTAATAGTGCGATGAAACTATTTCCCTAGAAAAGTAACTGATCTCCACTTTTATCACGTAACATTAAATCGACAGAACCAAACACGTATTCGTGCGATTACGGAATGAAATTTTTATTAATATCGCAGCTAGAAAACGAAACATAATGCAAACTAACTGGTCATTGAACAAAATTAATTAAAATAATCAGTCGCACACGAACCAATAATGACAAGCCCAGCTAACACCCAAATATTACCCAGAATGCAGAGCACCAAGAAACAAAAGAACGTTTTTTCCACTCTCTCCACAACCACCACCCAGAATCCTGCGAGATGCGTCTTCACCCCCTCTTTCAAACCCGAAACGTGTACTGTGCAGTCGCAGTGGAAACAAGCGAAGATCTGGTCTTCCTCTCCCTGCCCAACCAGGACAGACCTATGCCTCTACCATTGCTTGAGTCCCGATCCTATCCACACGAGCATGCGTGGATAATGCATAGTTCAGAGTTTTCCCTCCAGAGAGTGCAAGAGACATGCAAATCGCTCCGTTCCCCGTCCCTCCTGCACGCCGACCAAGCCAATTGAACTACGCCTCGCTAACGACAAAGTTATTTGGAAAAATGTTATGTCTCCAACATTATGTTACATTCCCCAGTACAAAGTAAGAAGGAAATTTAAATAAATGTTAGTTGTAGGAATATACACGTAACTTTAATGAACACACCATGTATAAATATTAATATGTTCCAAGTACAGAAATAAAACATGATGTATTTTTACTAAGTGAGTTTCCGTCAAAAAGTTATATTTTTTTCAGTAAAACATATTTTCTTTGTTTACAAATATATTTCACTTTGTTAAGTACTTTGTATATTATAAAAACATCTTTTATTCATGGTGAAGATTTAGTTAGCTGCTCTGTATAACCTATGGCATAAAATGTGTTGTAAAATATTCAGTAAAATCCTCATGCAAGAGAACTTTGTAAATCAATATACCAGCATACCAAAGTTAAAAATTACTGCTGATATGTCATACAAGGAGAATGTTGGACTGGCTCCCACACATAGACTATGCTAAGTCTCCTACACTAAGCTACATTATGAACAACACCAATTTTAAACAAACATATGTATTATTTTATTCAATCGTGCTACCTACTTACATTTGACACATGTAACTCAAACTATATAACTTGTTTTCACAAAACTTTGGAAAATAAACTTAATAATATACAGCCCTATATATGTTAGGGTACACATTTGGGTGCAATGTTCCCCAATAATTGTATAACCAGTTCTGTTGTCTTCAGTTATGTTATGAATGAGAGTTTAGCGGATCAAATATCCTAAACTGTGTTTCACTGTGTGGCTGCGAGATGTACGCGCTTGTTCGGGGAAAGCCGTGCTCTGGTCGTTCATGCACCGAACCAGCCATGAGGGTTTCCCACCATGCTCTGGTTGGGAGCAGAACGAAGCGGACACGTGAAGAATGGACCCGCGAGGAGAGATTGTCCGTGAGGGCTGGCGCAGAACTCCGGCCTCGGGAAGCCGTCCGGTGTTCTGACTACTTCCAACTCCTCCTGACGGTGATTGCTCAAGTTGCCATGCTCCTTCTCTCTCTCTCTCTCCCTCCCTCCCCTCCCACTTCCACCGATATGCTGCCACTAGGTAGCAGTGACAAAGAGCCTAACGCAAGATCTCATGCCTCCAAGACAGTGTGGCGCCAGTCTGCCGGGGAGCAAACTCACTACACACCTATCTATGAAGACTAACTCGCCCAGGAAATTTCAACTACTAGTCCATGAAATTCTAAAACTCTTACCCGAATTTCAAAGAAATATCCCGCAAACAAACAGATTTAAGATATTTCCAAGTAGTGCATTTATTAAAAATATTACGTTGTTCAATAATCACACTCATTGGCTCTCAAGACTAAAAACCAAATATTTGAAAATCCATTTTCTATTACCAACAAGTTGCTATCCAAATGTTTGTTGATGCCTGCAACGATTCATTAAGCATTTTAAATGTACAAATATATCTAAAATACATTTTCATGTATAATAATCTACGAAATTATAAGTTTGAAACCAATCTTCATATACATGAAAATTAAATATGATTTACAAATGTGCCCAACTAAGATTATTGTTTTACCATTTATATCAGAAATATGTACTTTTTGGACAAATATACGTTAATATCATAAAAAAATATCATGTTTCCACTGAAAATTAAAACAATTGGAATTCGTATCAGAGTTGCAAGTTTCAATATTTCAACAAAAAATTGTATTTTAAACATTTCGAACCCCGATAGGTTTTTGAAAGTTATGATAAATGAACATATATATTTTTCCAAAATATGTTTCTACATCTACAAAACACAAAATCTGTCTGTAATAAGTTTATTTTACAATAATATTGCTGCCACCCAAACACATCAGAAAGTCACATACTTGGACAAATGTGTATATTTGGGTAAATGTTTTATTTTAAAATACTACATTTCGACAAAAAATAACTAAATACCATGTACGCAACCTGAAATGAGCTGTAAAATATCAAAATCAACTATATTTCAATAAATTTCCTTAAAAAAAAATTATTTTAAGCACAATTGAAATAAAACAACACGTATTTCGGATCCGTATATTATATAAGAAGGAATAAATTTCCAATTTCCAAGAAAGTAGTGTTATCTTATAAACCCTTCATAATGATTTATCAAACAAAATTTTACAGTTTTTCCAAATGCAGATACTATATATCATATACCATGGTTCATATTCCGTCTAAGATATGTAGATTTACTCACACGGTGAAATAATATGCATAATTCTGCAATAAACATACACTATTAGAGCAGAAGACATTTTAATGTTATTAATTAAACCTGATACTGTTTAAAAACATTACATGAATACAGGAACATGTTATTTATCATTCTAACCTCGAAGAGTAATGTCACAATCTACCTTGAAACAAATGGAGCAGAAATATCACCAAATCGCCTACACTGCGAATACTGCGGAAAAAATACACAATCGAATTCAATGTTCGTAAGCATGAGAGTAGCGAATGTTTGAAGAATGCATCTCGTATGATTTTTAACTGCGAAAACTGTGATAGACAATTCGCACGAGGGGATAACATGAATATACATTTCAAGATCAGTAAAAAAAAATAATCTTCCTCCTGAGAAACAAAATGGGGGAATTAACTTTAATACAAGTATTGAAATAGAATCTGATTGTATGAAATATACACTATCACCTGAACGTAATGTTTTTCGGCATAATTTAGCACCAATAGCTGCGAAAAGTAATGTCGGTAATGATATACCTCCTTCAAAGCAAAGTTAAGTCTATAATTATGATAAAACAGGAAGTGAAGATAGCAGTGATGATTGCACCACCGAGTTCTCTTATACAAGTGATGCGAAGAATGCTGAAGTCATTGTGTATACTGATTACCTAGTTCCCGAAGAATCCAATGAGCTTATAGACAGACTTAGATATCTGTTAAAGTTTAAAAAACACGGGGAATATTTCAGAATAAAAGATATAGTTTCGATCATAAGAGCACTTAAAGAATGAGGATACATCGAATGAAGTGTTATTCGCAAACAACACAGAAATGTAAAGACTTATATATATATATATATATATATATATATATATATATATATATATATATATTATATATATATATATATATATATATATATATAATACACACACACACACCACACACACACACATTTCTCAAGCAAATTAAGTCGTTTGAATTTGGTAGACAAACTGTGTAATGGGAAAGGAGTGCTATCGAGATATATCCTTTGAGGAATAAGGAATGGGATTGAAAAATAAATTAGGTTTTTTGAGTAATATAGAATGTGTTGAGGAATGAGAAATGAATTTTGAAGAATGAGAAATATTTTTTGAAGAATAAGAAATGGTGTTTGAGGAATGAGAAATGATTTATTAAGAAATGTGAGATGATTTTTGAGGAATTAGAAGCAATGTTTGAAGAATGAGAAATGATATTTGAGGAATAAGTTAGGGTTTGAGGACTGAGAAATGATTTTTTGAGAAATACTATTGAGGAATAAGGAACTGTCAAAGACCCTATCATGTATAACAAATATTACAATTTTTTGTGGTATCTGTGTTTGTACACCACCCTATACTCGATTGTGCTATGATTCTATGAAACAGACTATACTTAGTTATTTAATGGTGTGTGTATTGTGAAACATCCTGTATTTTGTGAAATGTTAGGTGTATTTTGATACAATCTATGTTTAAATGAATTTATTTGTGTGGTATGAATTCTCCTATACATGTGTAATATTGAAATGATTGATCTGTTAATATGTATTTGTAACAAACTGTTTTAAAGGGTATCCTGAATGTACAAATTAGTAAATAAATATGTGTATAAATTTTTTATTAACCTTTGTACCCTTTACAAAAATGTTTTGGTTTCCTTAAAAAACAAAACACATCATTACTCTGATTAATAAAAAGAGAAAAAGTCTTAAACTTTCTAAAAAGTGTTTGCTTGTTGTGAACAAGTGGTTAAAAATCTAATATAATTTTAAAATAAGCGAAGGTTAACTGCTTGTGAAAAAACAACAGCCACTGTTAAAAAAATCACATACAGAATTATAATGATTCACACAACAAATCATATAAACAATAATAATAATAACCATGAGAGTAATCACTGAACAGATATTTCTTAACTAGAAAACACCTAATTACCAACACAAACTTGTATCTTAAGCAGGTAAGAATAAAATATACTCGAGCACAATTCCAATAAAAATACTGAGGTGCATTCTCGCCTAAACAAATAGCAGTTTTAAAAATGTCATAATATCTTTAATAAGAAGACTCAAGTGCTGTATATCAATTTTATAGGGTAATGTTAAACATAACACCCTGACAGGGCAATTTAAGACAATTTTTATCACTTTGCATGCGAGGTGCCAGAGTGAACCCTGCTGTCACTTTTTATTACAAGATGTGTTCGCGAACAGAGCATGCTGTTGACTTTCAAGCAACGTTAAACAGTTGCTCTGATAATCCCTCTCTCAACTCAGAAACACAAATACCAATATGAGATAAGCCCACTAAATATAAAAAATGTCTTAGTTAACGACCGAATTACGAGCAACAAACCATAGATCCCCAAGCTTCAGTCACTGCAAAAACTACTAGGAATCTAGAAATACTCTCTAAAATGCAGAATAATGCTTAACAATTTGAAAAACCTCAATAGACAACACAATATTAGAAATAACTGAAGGCTAACTGCATGTGAAATACTTTTATTGATATAGTGTATCCAGGAAAAAATTACTTTGTTACATTTCAAAGAATCTTTGCTATGCGAACAACACGAGAACAAAGCTGAGAAATAAGAATTTTTTCGTCCGCTCCCCTACACATTACAACTTTCCCGCTGTGGAGAGCATAGGAAACCTTTTGTAGTACTAACATCATCACCCAGTGAAAGCATTCCCCCTGCCCATCCCTCCTTTCCCCTCATGACGACCCGATCCAACTCCGTTACGAACAACTCTAGCACACACGTATTATTTTTAATAATTTCCAACAAAGTACATAAAAATAGTTGAGTTACATCGCTTACCCCCGTGGCGAAGTCAGATGCTGCCTTAGAATGGGGTTCCGGGTTCGAATCTCGTTCAAGGCATGGTTAATTTAATTCAGTAACCTTATGAAAGTTACTCAGAATTCCTTCACGGAATAGTGGATGGTACACTAAGGTATACGCACGCAATGCTTGATTAGTGATTATACAAATGTTATAATTTAAAAAAATTAAAATTGCAATTAATTGTTATTCGAGATCGAAAACTGCATGTAAGGCATTACAATGACTATTATGTTCCGGAATCGTATTGCAAAAGAAATCTGTATAAAAATTAAAATTAAATGAAATTCTAATTAAATGTAATCACTTATACCGAAAAAATATGCATATATCACATTGCAGTACCAACTCAATCTACTTACTGTAAATGAGAAAATTCAGAAAATGCGATACTACGTTAAAAAATCTTTTAATTTCGCATTAAAATAATTTAATTCATTAAGGAAACCATATTTACTTTACTAAAATTATGCTTTATTTTCAAATCCGGCTATTTACCTTGACAGTATAGGTTCCCCAGGGAGGGTGAGGAGAGGGTGTCTGCTTATATTTACACGTGCAGGAGCACTGCTCCTCAGTGTTCATCCAACCACCATAGAGGGATCATTTCCACTCTGCTACTGCTCGCCGCCCGACCGACTTCTCACCCCAATCGCCTCCTGTAAGCCTTGACTGCCTTCTGGGACAGGGTCAGCAGAGCACTGGCACAACCTGGGCGGGCAGCCACCCACGGCCAGCACCTGGTTCCACTCGGGCCTTCAACTGCCTGAACCGAGTCTGCCTGGACCCTCACCTGTCTGAACGGGATTCAAACCTCGCCTACCACCGTTGGTAGCAGACTTTATGTAAATAAATAGAGTTAACATTTGGGGATTTCACAATACTGTTTGATATTGTGTTAATATGTTAATAATGTTCATGCTTGTTTAATGAATTATATTTAATTATAGTGTCAATATTTAGAAAAAACTGTAAGATTGTTGAGAATTTTTATCAAGAGGAATTTAAATAATTTTTGCTGCATACATTTGAATTCTTTTTCGGAATTTGTTATGTCTTTAGAATTTTATCAAGTTTTTCGTAAAATCGTTCAACTTTTTCGTTAATTGCTCAAAATTTATAGCATTTGCTTATACTTTCTTCGCATTTTGTTAAATTTGATTTGAAATTTGAATAAACTATATTCGGAATATGATAAAACTTTTTAGAATTTGTTAAAAATTGTTTCATTTCAACCAGTATTTGCTTAAATCACTCAACTTATGTGGAATTCGTTTAATGTTTTACAGTACTTGTTTCGCTTTTTTTTCTGAATTTGTTAAAATTTTCTTTGCGAGTTGTTCAATTATTTTTTAATTTGCTCAGGTTTATTAGATTTTGATTGAAATTGATTAACTTTTAGAATTTATTCGTGAATTGCTTAAATTTTCTTCGGGTTTGTTAAAATATTCATAATTTTCTTAGTTTTAAGTATTTTTAAGATATTCTGGGCAGGTGGTAGACGTGTGCTTGGGTGTGAATTATGGAACATAGAAAAATATTTGGGAACTATGCCAAACCATGCATAGCATGTTTGTAGGGTGCACAGCTCTGCCCATGCCTATGTTTTCGGAATGAGTTGATTGGTGAAGAATGACTAAATGATGAATGAATGGACATGAGTGAATTTAACAATTGTGGAATGTATGAAATAGGCTGGGTGGGAAGTTTTAATTATTTTATTTGGTTGTAAAAGAATAAATTGTTTGAATTTAAAATTTTTATTGATTTTTAAGAATTTTTTAGAAATTTTAACAATTGTTTTAAATGTTTAGTTTTAGAGTATAATATATTAATTCCCCCTGCTAAAACTTTTTAGATGAAAATAGTTATTAAATTTATAACAATTATAACAGTGTCAGCTAATTTAAATTGTGTTGCATACTTTAGTTTTTACAGTGTTACATACTTTAATTTTTTTAAATAATATTTAAAGTTTTGTCTTAAATAAATTGTGTTCATCAATTGCTTAAATTCAATATAGGGGTGATACTATTAAATGTATTTAAAGACAGCTCATTGTTATGAAGTGCGAAGATAGTGCATGCAGTGGTGTTAGAACAGCATGCTAAGTGTCTTGCTGTGTAGTAAACTTTCGCATGCTGGGCTACAGCAGTCGACCAGGCGACCTGCCTTACTGTGCTGCCTTCTCCAAGGAGTCAGTGGTCGGGGAAAGGGAAGTGGAGACCATAACTTTCCGAGCAGTGCATCGTGGAAGGGATGGCTTACTGCAGTGCGAGAGAGAGATTACATCCTGTAGTGTGCTGGTTTTTGAACACAGAACTGACCTCTCTCATTAAAATTATATTTTTAAATCCAATTTAAAACAATTTTAAAATTAAAAGGAATATTTACTGTGTCTTTACCTGTATGTACTATCAAATTTTCCCCATAACAAATGTCTTTACCATTAATAAATATTTATTTACAGGTACAACACAACTTCTTGGTTAGACATTATAATAATGTTTTTCCCTTTTTTTCAGCACTATGCAGAACTTTATATTTTTGTGTTGCTGAAATTATTGTATTGGGGAACAAAATTATATTTTGTCACAATAAGTAAGTTTTGCTAGATCTTTTTGTAAGCGACACAGAATCTGAGTCGCAAATGAAAAGGAAGCCTAGTAGAAGCTATCAGGATGTTGTTTCGCCTAAACAGTGCTGTTTCGATTTGTTAATAAATGATTTATTCTTGAGTGAATCGAGCTCTGATTCACACATGGAAAGACCATCAACTGCTACAGATTGGAACACGAGTGTTTTCCTCAAACATGGAAAAGTAGATATCCTGTTAGATGATTTATTTCTATCTGATACTAAAAATTCGAGTGATTCGGATAGTGTCTCGTCCCTCTCACAGCCGACTTACGAGTCAATTAGACGGACTTCATCTAGGAATATGGAAAATAATTCGTTTTCTGATTCCACTAACTCAGTGGAAGCTTCATTGCCTGAATCGAGATATCAGATATTGGCCACAGCAATCATGGGAAAATTGAGTGATACATGCGTAGTTAATGATCAAGTAGAGTCTGATGCAGATTTTGAAAGATTTTTACAAGGTGCAGGGTTCCTTTGTTAAAGTTAACAGTGGCATCACCCCAACCAATAATACTTAGTGTGACCATAGTGGTTACACTTTTGAAATTCTTTTTTGGTGAGGAAGGTGCTATGTAGTCGTATTACTTTCTAAGTAAATCATTTTCCCATGCTGCATTCAACCGATATGGATAAAATCTACAACAAAACAATTAAGCCTTACTTCAACAACAGACTTGAGGAGTTGTGCTTGTGGTAGTGGCTGGAGTGTGCTTCTAATTCTGCATATGGATGTTCACATATCGCAGTTCACCATCGGTGCTGCTCACACTAAGCTCCCCATGTTTATTGTCAATAAGAAGGCCTGCAATAATGTGCAGTGTCCTGAGGGAATTTGTTTCCATTATGCTGTTATATAAGCTTTGTTTCCTGCTGCACAGAATCCACAGAATGACTTCATATCGAAATCCTTACAAGGTTTTGGATACTGAAGGTCTGTTGGATCCTGTAGTGTTACAGGATATTCGAATGTTTGAGGAGAACAATGATATTTCTATCAATGTCTACTGTGTTGTGGGCAAAGATGGTAGTATTATTGATGAAACATTCGATAAGCACAGGATTATCATACCAATGTGTATTTTTCCTGTATGGCATGCACATCACGTAAATGTGTTGACAATCCGTGCTTGTGGTAATGGCAGAGTTTTGCATTTATTTCCATTAAAGATTTGTCAGTGCTGCTTAACAGCCAGTTGGGAAACAGGAAAAACAAAAAACATGTTTGCAATCATTGTGTCCAATACTTTAGTAGTTAGATCATTATGGAATGCAATTTTCTTCTATGTCAGCAACATAAGGCTATTTATAGTATTTTCCTTACTGGGGACGACAAGCACTTGCAATTTCAGGGTTACAGGAAACAGCAAATATTGGATTTCATCGCTTATTGCGACACAGATACATATTTGAAACCCTTGTCCACTTGCCTCCCCAATGATAATATGAGTAATACAAATAGCATCAACCAACATGTTCCATATGCTTGTAGCATTTTGTTGTTTTTTGGACAATTCAGCATTATCTAACTACTGTGAGTTCGTGGGTGATGATTGTATGAACCTGTTAGTAGATAAATTGGTTGGATTGATAAAGTGGGTTGCAGGAACATACAGTGAGACTGTTCCGGTGTGACCAAAACCCCCAGCTGATAAAGCTAGATTGGCAGCTCCAAAAAGTTCTCATATTTTAAGAAGGAATTCGGTACACATACTGTGGTCGACCATGGCCATCTAACCGGGGAAATCAGAGGCCACACACATAATATTTTCAACTTGAATTTCAGACTGCCCAAGAAACAACTTGTCACAGTATTTCATAATGTGCAAAACTATTATGCTCCCTTTCTCATAAAGAGATTGGCTAAACGTCATGTAACAAAAGCCGATGGAACTGTAGTAATTGAAAATTCAGGTAAAATCGAGGTGATTGGAATGACCCTTGAAAAGTACAAATTCATTCCCAAATGTATTCCCAAATGGGATTGACTCAAAAGGAAAAGTGCAATATTTCAAGTTACGTTTAATTGATCCCTTACAGTGCATGAGCACCTTGCTGGAAATTTTTGCAGGTAATTTGAAACCTGCGCAATTGAGTATCACCAGATAACATCCAATCTGAATTGGCAAAAAGAAAGGGAGTGTTTCCTTATGACCTTAAGTGTGAAGACAGTCTGATATGCACGTCACTCCTCCCAAAGGATGCATTTTATAATGTAAAGAAAGGCAAAGGCATTAGCAATGAAGATTATGCTCATGCCCAAGCTATATGGGATGTGTTCCACTGCATAAACCTGCCGCAGTACACAGTTCAGTATTTACATATGGACACTTGTTTGTTAGCAGACGTTTTTGAAAATTTCAGGACTGTATGTTTGGTTATTTACTGTCTTCACCCCGCCATGTACATCACAGCCTTGTCTCTTGCATGGGACACATTGTTTTCAATGACAGATGCATGGCTAGAGCTGTTGACTGACCTTGATATTTACGTTTTTGTTGAACAGTTGGTTAGGGGCGACATTTCCCAGATTTTCAGAAGGCGTGCAGAATGCCAATAATATTTACATGGTTGATGAGTGCGACCCCAGTGTGGCAATGACATATGTTTGTTATTTCGACATAAATGGCCTGTACAGCCACACTATGAAAAGCAAGCTTCCTATTGGCAATTTTGAATGTATCGAGGTTGACGTGTTTTCATCGTGGGATTTTTCGAACATGGTGAATGATGGGGACACATGCTTTTTCACGAAAGTGGATTTGTTGTTTACAGACTAATGCCACGACATGCTATCCAAACTGCCTTTGGCTCGAGTAAATGACATACCTCCAGATGTCTCACATTTAAAACTCTTTTTGACCACAGAAGAATTGTGTTATTAATGGGGAAACACTGAGGCAGTACTTGATGTATGGAGCCACACTTGACTCTGTTCATCGCATTTTGCACTTGAGCAGAAGGCTTGGATGTCTCCGTACATCGAGTTTAATTTCGAGAAATCTGCCTAGGCTGGGAATGACTATGAGAAATCGTTTTTCAAGCTAATGAACAATGGAGTGTGTGGAAAAAACTTTTACAAAATGTCAGCTGGGAAAGTGACATAAGAGTCGTTTCCAGGTATATGGGGCTGCAGATCGGATAGGGCATCCTACATTCCAGGCAGGACAGGTCATCGATGAGAATCTTGTCTGCATCGAAATTTCAAAGTGCTCTATTACATTTAACAAGCCTTTGTACACTGCTGTTGCAATTGTATATCTTTCCAAATTGACCTTATACATGCATCAAAAATGTCCTGTGCCATCCTTGCTCCTTTTGTACTCCGATAACGATATCCTGATCTTTGAAATTGTCTGTAGAGATGTTTATGACATAATTATCTCAGATTTAAAGGAGTGGTTTTATACTTCTAACTATGCCCTCCATAACCCGCTAGGATTCTCACATCAGACCAAAGGCCATACCGGAGTGATGAAGGATGAATGTGCTGGCCGAATCATCATACACTTTGTAGGTTTACATTCCTGGCTTTACGCATACATTGCTTCGAATGAGCAGTGTATACATAAGGTGAAGTGTGTAAAACCTACTGTGTTCCAATCCCTTAGATACTAAGATTATCGAGATTGCCTAGACAATTGCACCAGGGTTCTGGGTACCCGATACCAGTTCCGTTTGCATGGTTATGAGGTTTACATCATGCTTGTGAACAAAATGGTGTTATCAGGTGTAGGTAATAAGGGCTTCATTGAGCCAGATGGAGTATCGACTTTACACTGGCTCACTATACGATTCCAAAGTGACAAAAAAATTCCCAACACTTTGGTTTCAACACCAAATCAAATACAGGTCTGTTATCTACACCACCACAACTGCCAGTACCACACCCAACACCACACCCTGCTCTGCAATGCATTCTGCACTGCAGCTGTCTTAAGACCTACTGTTTTACCCTAACTGCAGGGCTTGTTACCAAGTATCTCTTCAGAAAATAATCTGTTATTCTACAACATCGCCACAATATCCCTGTGTTCCTTTATGTCATACAGGAATTACTCTACAGTATTATCTTCGCAGAATGGGATCACTTCAGGTCATATACAAATTTAAGTCTACAAATATACAAAGTATCTTGAAGCTACATTTGTGTGTGGAGTCATCGTAGATGTTGGTGTGTGGTTGCTTACCAAATTTAACCCTGATACGACAAATGTAAATAGCATAGTGGATACTCTAATATAGTGCAGCGATGGATGCTGCAACAAAGCACCATTAGGTTTTGTAAATATTGTATAGTTTTAATCAATGTAAATAATAACTTTAAATGTGTGTGTGAATGAATGTGTGTGAATGATTATGTAATTTTAACATGTGCTTTTTGAATATATATTTTTAAGTGTTGTACAATATAGTAATAAGATGCAAGTACAATTATAATGAATGTTTTGGTAATAGTTTTTTGTAAAGGATTTTAATAGATTTTTTTTCGTTTATATGGTTTATTGTATAACTTTGTTTTAATATCTGTGAAAATATATGATGTAAATATAGTTTTAAGGATGGTTTGAAAACAAAAATTAAATTAATGGCGAAGGAAATTACGTAACTTGTTATTTAATAGTTTGAATTCCTGTTGCCACAGTTTTATATAATAATTGAAGTTTGAGTATTTGTGGGTGAGTTGAGATGTAATATTTATTTATACGATTTGAACACCATCAAGTATGAAAATGGGAGAGGTCGAGAAATGAATGAACTCTGAAGGTAAAAGAATGAGGAAGAATCTCGAGAAATCCTAGCTAAACTTTGAACACACACAATGGAGAGACGGCAAGGTTTTCAGAAGTGGAAAGTGGTTTGTGAGAACTCCAGGTATATGGACTCTTGCCCGCAGAGCGAGGCTAAGGAATGTTTAGGGGGCGAGCCTTGTTCCACATCACTAGCTGACAGCGACTTGTCTTATAACAAACCAAAATATTAATTTCAACAGGTTGTAATAAGTTTTATCAATTAACTCGATTTTAAAAATTGAGTATCATTTAAAAACTTTTAACATACAAAAAATTACTACGGCTGTGAATCAACACGCTGATGTCTGCTGTGAGAAGATAATATTCTTCAACTATGTGCTGAAATGGATGGTATACATGCAATTATTTTTAAAGATTGAAATTGATTTTTTTAACAACGATTTAAACAGACATTATAAAGGTTTCAAGACTAAGTGTATACTTGCTCCTCATTCTCCACACTTAACACTTAAGACTTATCACTTAGCATCACACTAGCACCACATGCTCCACACCTTGCTCCACAAGCTCCACACCTTGCTCCACACACTCCACAATCTGCTCTACATTCTCCACAATCTGCTCCACATGCTCCACAATCTGCTCACCAGAGTTTACCACATGCTCGACATGCTTGAAGTTATATTAATTTTTTAGTGTAATCAATCAGTTTTTGGAAGATGGTTCGTCTGGTTTAACCTGTATTACGATGCATGTTTGTGCATTTAGAATATTTACTCTGATTGCATTTTGCTCTTGAGAGCCAATGAGGTACAGTGTAAAGTGCATATTTATATTCATGTTTCAGTGTGACTTCGTGTATGTGTACTTTTGTTGGCAGGGGATCTTTGTCAATGGAGAGTTTTATGTTAGCTTGCTTCGTGTGTGATTGATTAATTTAACTAACTTTATTTAATGAATACAGTTAGTTTGCATTATGTTTTGTTTTGTAGCTATGATATTAATATACATTTCATTCCTTAATCGCACGAACACATGTTTGGTTCAGTCGATCTAATGTTATGTGATTAAAGTGGAGATTGGTTACTTTGGTAAAGAAAAAGTTTCATCGCACGATTTAAAGTTTTTTGGTCAATCGCATTAGTGATTGAAGTAATTTGTTCGGTAGCCTGTTTGAATGTCTCTATTCATTAAAAAAATATTTGCTTTGCCAAAAACATTATCTAAATCCTCGACATGCCTCTAGAGAGCTACCTGGATAAACGTGCGTTCCACTCATGTCACAAATAAATAAAAATGAAATGTTCCTTATACCACTCTTCCACCATCAACACCTATATAAGCAATTGCAACCCACCCCTCTGTTCAGTCGGCTTTAGCACGTCATAGAGGACATATCGATGCTGCTCCGCCACCTTATCACACTTAACCCTTTCAACGCCAATAAAATAAAAAAATAGATATCAAACAAAAATTTGATCAAAGAAATTAGATCTAACAATTCTTAATTAATCGAATTAATTAATCAATTAATTAGAAATTAACATGCACATCAAGCAATTATGCAAATTAGGTAATTATGAAAATTAGTAATATGCACATTAGCCTCGCCATCCATACCTCACTCGCCTAGTGAGCCAGGAGCCCGCCGCATGCTCTACTGCAGTGGCAAGCCATCATCTCCTGTGTTCGTAAGTATGTACTTAAAAATCCACTTCTGCTGTTGTTATTTGAGAAATATTCAAATTTTCCTCACCTCTGTAATCACCCCTATCGGTAATAAAGTACATAACAAGTTGCCAGTTAAGAAGATTTCCTGCTTAATGAGCTCGAATAATTTTGTTCCTGGTCAATAAATACGTGAATACCTTGACCTTTTTATAGACTTCTCCGTGATACGCGTAAAATTTGCAGTCAATTCAGAAATATCTCAAGATGGTTTCATTGGAACTGCCTGACAAATAAACATTCCAAAATTAGAATTATTGATAGTTTCGTGCACCAGTTGCTGGATTTTCTTTTTGTACATATAAAGCAAAATTAATTTAACTGTTATCAACTGACGACATAGGATACCGCAGACTGCGTGTTTTCATTTTCTCTTTTGTGGTAATTTACAAACGTCCTCAGTTTTATCCATAAAGGCAGCAGTAAGGAAGATGGCTTATGTACATAACCACCTGTTTTCTGTGGAAAGATATATGTGCAGTCTATAGGGTCGCCCAAATCTCTACTCTGAAATCTAATCCACAGCAGAATACTTCGAACACAGATGTGAAATAGCACCTTATTCCATGAACTACAGTACAGCCGCATACGCCAGCAATATAACCTCACTGACTAAACGCTGTTCACAATAAAGTGAGCACTTTTGAAATCAACCTTAGAAACAAGTCACGCCCCTACATGCATATTTTTTAACGGGCGCACTGAGTAGCACGCACCCAGTGAAGATGGTAACGACAGATAGAAAATAACCCCATAACTCAACATCGAATAAAATATGTTAGGTAACCATTTGTGATAACTTAAATGATTTCTTTTACTTTCTGTTTTTTTTTATTCGTCGATGTGTAAAACTGACCAGATTTGAAACATATTTTCTTTTCTTATAATTACGCTGTTTCACCTGACCGACGCATGAATAAAGTGATGAGGCCCATCACAATGTTAATTTTAAATAGGGTGGAGGGATACACAACGTACATACAAGTAGATCTTAAGCAGTGCTTTCAAAAGTGCTCATTTTACCGTGAACAGTCTCTAGCAACATTTCGGAATGCCTTTTGCCAATCGGAGCCTGGTAACTTACTTGCCGGTCAGTAGCCCGTCCAATAAGGAACCTTTTGTAGCACTCTGTAGCCAATCAGACTCAAGGCCCGTTCTCAGAGCCTCGCACAGCCAATCAGGGGATGGGTACGTGCACATCAAAGGGACCACTACGCTACTTCGTCTCTGTGTATTTATGTACTCATTGTTTGCGATCTGACATGCACACATGCAACTTCCATCCATATTTTGCCGAGAATCTATGTGAGAAGACATTTCTTACCTGACTGGACCAGTCAGAATTAAGTTTCACTGATACAAATCGTCAATGATTCCCGGGCTGTCACCTAAGACTACAGAGAGGAAAATTTCGCGAATTCGTGTTAGAGCAAGATAGACGCCCACACGTGTACACTGAAGTCACGTTTGCAATTGGATCACAGTTTATTAGAGACACCCTGGATGACTCTGGGCCAATAGGAGACTTGCAAGGAAACAAGTAGTAAGTGTCATACTGCGATGTGTGTAGTAACATTGGCTACTCTCTGGAGCAGCAGCCAACGTACAAACATCTAAGGCCCGAGTGTACACAGGACTGTGGAGTATAGCCAGCAGGTCATTGAACTCGCGAAATTTTTTTGCGGTTGCACTCGAATCGGCATTTGATGTTTTGGATCAGAAAATTAAGAGTAATTTTTTTCTGATGGTTTTCTGATGGCTCGAGCATTTAATTTGCCGTTGTTTTTCTGATAACTGGTGGCTGCACTCGAATCGGCATTTCTATACTATTCGTACGTATATTTTTTGGTCATTAAAAAATATCGCTATCACCAGAAAATATTTGCTTGGTTAAATTTCTAGGATCATTTTACATGTGAGATTATAGTTTCCATTTAAACAAATGCCGACATTGAAACGTATTACAGGATGAATCAACACCCCAGAAACATTTACAATATACAGTTATTCAGCAAATAAAAAGCATTTGTTGTATTTTTCGCATGTTTTTATATTAAAGGTTACTGGTATGATCACAGGGTAAATAAGTACAGAGTGACGAGATTGTGTGGCATTCTTTGATGTAGGCTTGACTTTGGATCGAGCTCTGTGCCTGATTCGCTACTCCATGTTGCGAAAGGTCCCCAATCTGCTGAGTTGCCGATGGCGAGTAGGTTACCATGCGCCGCCTGGCGAAGAGAGTTTCAAAACATTGCTCGTCAGTGACGCCATTTTGCTGGCATGCGCAAATGAAGTTCTCAGAATAAGAGGCTACGTCGCATTCGTATGTATTCTTAAGCGCCCTGTAGTATGACTATCTGTTCTGTAGGTCTCTGTACCCCCATTTATAGGGCCAGTTGTTTTTCGCGAAAATATTTCAGGACAACTTGTACTCCAAAACACTAGAGCTCAGAACCACTTTTGTAACTGGCTGGTTTAACTGTCACGTGTTGTAGGTGCCTGCCAGAGAATCACGGAAACTCAATATTGGCGTTATCTAATTCTAATTGGCCCAATCAAGTAAGGAACTGACGACAAAGACACGTGGCCAATAACCAAATGAAAACTACACGTATGCCATAGGACATTGGAGCCTAGCCTTCGCGTGAATATTTTTGCTAAAAACAGGTGAAAGACACACATTTACTAAGGTCCTATTGTTTTACACAACACAGGACACACTATACTACACGACGCTCATTATTGGTCAGTTTTCTGCTAGTAAAATGCCTCGTTGAATGTGTCTTATCAAATGGCTAAAGGCTGTTCACGATAAAATGAGTACTTTCGCAAGCCCTGCATACGATCTACTTGTGTGCACGTTGTGTATTCTTCCGTCTTATGTAAAATTAACATTGCCATGTGCCTCATCACTTTATTCATAGGTCGGTCAAGAAAAAATGTGAAATTATTAGGAAAGAAAATATTTTACAAATCTGCTCCTTTTTACCCTGCGATGCTTTCAAAAAAAAAAAAAAGTGAAAGAAATAATTTAAGTTATCATGAATAGTTAACAAACACTTTTTATTCGAAGTTAAGATATGGATTTAGTTTCCGTCCATCGTTGTATCTTTAGTGGGCGAAAGTCACTCGGTGTACCCGCTAAAATACACTATCTACCAAAAAGTAATTGGGCACCTGTCCACAATGTTTGCCCCGTGGTTGTCACCCCGTTAGAATCTCGTAGGGTCACCTCTTGCGGCTATAACAGCAGCCACCCTGTCTGGCATGCTCTCTACGAGTGTTTGCAGGACATCCATGGGGATTCGTCGTCATTCCTCTTGCAACCATCCCTGAGTTGAGCAATGGATTTGGCCGCGCCTGACGAGCCTCACCGGCGATCCAATTAGTCCCAAAGATGTTCTATAGGGTTGAGGTCGGGGCTCTGGGCGGGCCAGTCCAATCGGCGAACATTGTTGTCGACGCACCACTGCATAGTAGCCCTTGAAACATGGCACCTGGCATTGTCGTCCTGGAAGTAACACGGGTCCATTCCGTAAATACACCACAATGTTGGGAGCATTTCATTATCCAGAATGTTACAATAGACCACTATGTTCATGTACCACGGACAAACACCAGCGGTCCTACGCCGAAGGCCGTGGAACAGAAGTCAACTGACGTACTGAATTATAACTCGAGCGTGACAAGTGTGCAGCCGGTGAGGGGAATGGCAGCAGTGCTAGCAGCAGGTAGCGAGCAAGTGGCTCTTGAGGGGTGACCTTGAGAGAAGGGGAAGACTACACAATTGTAACTGTCGTGCGTACACAAGCCTGCATGAATGTATGCAACAGTATCGCGCACACTGCAGGCATTCACGGTCGTTATAAAAACACGTAAGGTAATTTGTTATATGTAGGCCTATATATGTGCATACATATACACACATAACTATGACATACATTTTCTCACACTCGCCTTTCAAGTTAGGAACCTTGCTGACGCAGTCTAACGATCATTATGATAGCCAAATGAATATGATTGACGGCAAATCTCGCAATAATGCTACATTCACTCTTGCTAGCACTTATCAATGTTGAGTGTTGGAATTTGAAATTAATTGAAATGAATAGTCTACACATCTAAAACAAGGTTTAAGTGTAAAGACATAATAGATGGCTGAGGATTCGGAATACTGGTTAACACATTTTTGGCATTGCATATTTAAATTCCTCTCTTTTTTTTTTTTTTCCAAAATTCGAAAGGTTCCCACTCGAGCACGTGTTGCTATTTTCACTGTGTCACACTTTCACTGTGTTTACTAGTCACCAAGGAAGGTGCACAAATGTTGCTATGCTATCTCCTGCTCCATCAGACAGTGACTTATCCAATACTGCGTTTCTGTCTTACAGGCATTTGAAATAGCAGTCTCCCACTTATTTAACTGGAATTATAAATACTAGCACCATCTCGAGGTACGTTTTTTCTTCAATACGCGATTTCACCATGTTCCGTATGAACTCGATGGCATTGAGCTCACAGTTGTACGGCAGTAACTGCATAACCTCATGTCCACGTGGTTGTGACATTGTGTCAACGCTATACGTTGCAGCAGGACGTTGACCACGAACAAGTTGCAGAAGTTCGCTTTTTGCCGTGCCTGTTTCATATGGAATGTTGTTGTTTTCCAGCCACACACGTGTACCAGTTAGTACAAATACAAACACTATTCAAAATTCACAGTACTATTAATTATAGCTCTTTGGCGAAATTGCAAATGCTTCATGAAAAAACAGACGTGATTTACACTATAACTTGCCATGCATATAATACGTGAAGCATTTACCTGGTCTCGCAAACGTGAGAATAATATTTTTTACAAAAATTGATAGGCAGTCAACAAATTATTATTAGTCAATAGTAATAGCCCAACTTCATTGGAATACACTGCGGCAGTTAAATAAAGAAATTTACACTTTTTGCAAACATGACTGGCCTATCGGATGAACATATTTTGAAACATTAATGATGGCCAAGTATTTCTTCGAGACCAAACCAACAACTAAATTAAAGCACGGCATTAAAATAATTCAACAACACAATAAACTTTCTCCCCAGAGTTTGCATCAAATAACTCCGTTAACGCTCGTGCGTATTTCAATACAAGAGGTAGTAAGTTCATTTCAAATATTCAAAGTTTACAAAAAGTATTTTTAAATGCGTGCGAGTACTATTTAACGTGCTAAAACATTATAATGCACGCCAAAATTGATTGGTAGCACGTGTCATGGCGGATATCGCCCGGTAAAGGACACGCGCTGTAAAATTACGGATTAAAATCAGTTAGAAATATAAGAGACGGGTCGGCAACCAGTTATGACTCATTAAAGTTGCGCCATACTATAAACAACATTGATTAAACACAATTAAAAGTCACGACCATGTAAGTAGTAGACACGCTTCTGTAAGAAACAAGGGCAGCCAAAATGGGCGGCTCGACTAACTACACACCACACACTCATTTAAATTGGCAAAAATTAATCAAACTACAATGCCGAAACTACGCGACTACAACTTTGAACGTGTGGCCCAGAACAACAGCTACATCCAAGAACTACAGCTCGCCCTCACAATTACGTTAGCACTTCAAGTAACAAAGACTATTTGCCCATACGCAAATCACGCACCGTTCCAGTTCTCGCCGCTTATTCTGGCCCTACGCCTTCCAACACAATAGTGTTAAGCATATTGAATTTTCTGAACATTTCGTTACCGACACTTAATAACCGCCGAGCCCAAAGAGCGAAGTTCTCTCTCATGATTCCCCAGGTGATAGCAAGGTAGCTGCAGACCAATCCCGCACCAAACAGGCTGAAGGGCGTTGAATCACAAGCGGCGGCGCGTGAAGAAGTGACACATTAAAATTAAGAATCGAGCCGCACTCCAGAAAGGGTAGGTGCTCGGGTTGTAGAAGGGAGGGGGAACCAAGCCTCCAGCGAGGTGGGGGAAACAGTGCTGCACTCTGTGTCGGCGAGACACACTACCCAAGAAGCGCGAATTACACATTAAAAATCGAGCCGCATTCCAGAAAGGGCGACGCACACGAATATCTGGTTTGGTCGTACCTGTGGATGGTGCCTTGCTTAATTGTACCGAATGATATGAAGCCTTATCGAGTACAGTCAAACAACTTGCAGGGAGATTGGGAATCAGCTTTTCTTCCACCCATTTCGAGAAGTTTGTACAGTTAATTTCATCACGGTAGTCCCCCCTCCTTGGCTTTCGAATTGAATGTAACAAATACTTCAAGAGTGAAACCTTGATCACTACCTGTGTGTATGATTATCCATCTCTGTCCTGTCCTTGACGGAACATCGCCAAGTTCTGCAGAAGTGAATGATTGTAAGTGCGCTGTAGAAAAAAAAATTCTACAACACTCATTTAGTTCTTTACCATACGAAATTAAAAGACATGACAGAGCATGAAAAAAACAAGGCACTATGGTGGTATGACATCACGATCGTATGCGCCTTGATAAGACAAGCCCGATGATGTATAACACTTAATACTTACGCCTTTAAATTTCTTAATTATAAAAATAAATTTAACTTTATGAAAATAATTTATTAAAATAATATATTTTTGTCGAATCCTCGTTATGCAGCTGAGTTTTGGATATCTCAGCCGCATTAAGGAGTTACGTCACCTGCAATTAGGTGCAAACACTTTTTTAGGGAAAAACAAGAAATTTTTAAGGAAAAACGGGAAATTTGTGGGGAAAAAGGGAAATTTTAAGGTATTTTTAGGTGAAAACATACGATTTTGTGCGAAACTGAGCATGAGGGTGAAACGAGGTGAGTATGGCGCATCGCTAGTAACGAATAGCAAAAATCCGGGAACGGCCTCAACATTGTTTTGGGAGATAATAAATACGCATGTGTAGGCGAAGGAGTGTGTGGTCATATTAAGTTTATTCATGGGTATATTTTGCAGTCGAAAGTCTCAGCTAGCAGTTCCAAAACTGATGGCTGGAATTATATATATATATATATATATATATATATATATATATATATATATATAAAGTAACTAGTAGTTTATTATTACAATCAATATAGGCATAATATAATCCACAATAGAATAGAATGTCAATAAATTGACCCTTGACCTGCTAGGGGAGTCAGGGTGGAATGTAGTAAAACCGCGCCACTCTCACCTTCCAGGCAACTTGGTGTAGATAGTTTTCAAAATTATATAAAAGTGTAATCCATAAAGGCTGTAATGGGAAAATAAAGTATCAAATAAAAGAAATAAAAAAGGAACATCCTATAACCCAGTATTGCCCAAAAGGGCACAGTTACGGGGGTGATAAGAAAAATGCGTGACCGGCCTTTAGCTGTCCACGGAAAAAAAATGTCGAAAGTGAAGGCAAACAATACTCTAGCAATGCACTTTTCAGATAAAATTGGGGTACATACAGGATGTGTATTTCTTCTATCCCTCGCTCCTTTACACAAATGCCCCACGGGGCCTCTTTTAAAGGACTCACCTGTATAAGCTACGCCCTTATCTTCATATATGTAACATTATTCTGTCAAGGCTGCATGTGGAATTGTCACTGGGAATTATACCGACAATAGCGTATTTATAACACGTGTCAAGTTGGACCTGAAGTTTTCGCGCTCAAGCGGAGAACGTTACGGAGATCGAACATTATAAAAAAATATGTTTATGATATGCAAGCTTGAGTGCAGCTCAGAGAGACGCCTAGTAAGACATTTATCAGCTTAGAGTCCCGTCTACCTGGAGCTATTTTCCACTTTTGAAGGCGAGTAGCGCGGTCCGAATAAGGGCGACTCTGCCACGTGCATCAAGCGCGAAATCGCCGCTAAGTGCAAGGCTCTGATCTGTCGTGCAGTGTTCTCGTCGAGCTGCATGTACCTACGGGACTTTCAGCGGTGACCCTATTATTTTGTTAGCGGAAAGTCTGCTGCAACGTTCAACTTTTGTGACGCGTATATTTTTTGATAAAATGGTTTTTGGCAATGCTAGAGTACTACAAAATTTGTTTGTAACGGGCGTGACGGTTTGAAAGCATTCACAGACCTCGTCTGAAGTTTGTGTTCTTCTCGTATATCAGCACACTGCACGCACGTTTAATAGTTTCATGTGAAAACGTGTGTTCCAAACACACTGTAACGCAGTTCAGGGGCTCAACGAACTGAACCAACACCCCCCTCGAGATGAAAGCCGTCTCACAGCTGCGTGACGTCATAGCAGGTAGTCCGCCGACCCGCACAGCCAGGTATGTTCCCCAACTGCTTTCTTTGGAGTATATCTGCGTCCCAGTGACTGAGATTATTCGTTGCTTGAGACGTACAAATTACATCCCATAAACGAGGTTATAAATTATTAATTATATGTGCCGTGTTTTGAAAAGAAGTGGTTTTAGAAACCTTCATAGTATTTTTTGGTTGTCAGCTCTCTTCGTTGTTAATGTTATAATAAAATTAAGCATAGACTAACCATCAGATTAGTAATTTAACACAAATACTCTCAACAGCAATTACTGATACTCAAATAATATTATATTTTCGTGCATAGATTTATTTTACTCAAATTAAAATACTTACATAGTGATAGTTTCACTTCATATGCAACGTTTACACCACATCCTTCGAATCACAAACTAACAAGAATGAACGTGGTGTTTGGATGTTAGTATTGAAAAAAAAACAGTAACTTATAAATAGATATAACAAATTTATTTCACGGTACTATTAATACTTTTCACTTTACTAAAAAATAATTACAATAAATGCATTCACAACTATACTAAACTATCATAAATTTATGTATTAAAATAAAAAGTAATTAAAAATAAAAATTAATTTGAATGCTGCAAATTTTCTTTGTACATAATTTAAAATAAATATTCATTAATCACAAAATATCACATGCAAGTTCTTTATCTTAATGATAATACAAAAATATAATGCAAATTGCTTTTACTATTAAAGAAATTTTAATGTAGGAAAAAAAATAGCCAAGACACCTGCTAATATTTATATACATATTTACAATTGCAACTGACACTAAAAACACTGAAAGAAAATATTGCAGGATGCCCAGAGAATCATTTTACATATGTTTTCTGTGTCATGATCAATCAGGCAGCTAGAATCCAAAATAAATTACTCGCTGTCATTTACTACTTCAAATTTTATGCTGCATGCAGCTTTCCTTTGATTTCCAAGTTTCAAAAATTCTCCTTCGTTATCGCTACAGAGCAATTTCTAAATAATTACATAGGCGTAACAAACAACAATAAGTTTTATGTTGGAAGGATATTTCAAGTCTCCCTTATCCAATGACGTTATAAGCATGAGATTGTCTTCCACCTCCATATCTCTATCAATTACAAGGCTTTCCCGGCAGTGCGAACATGAGAGCTTTTTAAGTATTGAATGTGCACAATATCCAGCTACATAAGCTAGACAAGGAAGACTGTCCTTCAAACTCGCCAAATATTTTTCCCTTGCTGATATCTTATCTCGAAAAATGCCTGTACTATCGTTCTCAGTAAGAGAATCGTCAAAGTCGATTTTTTAAATTGGCGAGACCGGCAGTCTTCCGTGCTCTGAGGGGTTCAGCACTAGAGGCAGGAAGCTCTGAATGCGCAGCTTCACTTCGGACTTGTAAAGCTGTACGACAGAAATGTGGTACTGCGAACCTGCCAGCTCCCTGTACCGACCAAACCTATCCTCTAAGGTATATGTCTGCAATTGTGCTGTCAATATATATTTCATCCCTAGCTCTTGACAACAATATCTTGCAATCTCAAGGGTAGCGTAAGATGTGTGTTGAGAGCCAACGATGTTTCTTTGGAAAAGAATCCTGAAGAAGGCTTACATTTTTCCCAATTCTCCAGCCAATCTATAAAGTTGTTCAGGAAAGCTACTTTTATGTTACTATCACTTGATGTAAGAGGTTCTTGATACAGATTTAATTGGTGCTTTCCTTTCAATACCTGCCCTACATTTATTATATCAAACCATCTGCACATAATTCTAATAAATTCAGCAGTAGTGGATGCATAAGGCAAGGAATACTTTGTTCCAGCGAATTCTAGTCCTTCTGCCAATGCATTGTTAAATATCTGGAGTACAAGCTTTACATGTTGCCTTTCTAATGATGTTGGAAACAGTGCTTTCTCAGTGTAAGCATATGCATATATAATCATATTACAAAATTCCAAGTTGAAGATTTTTCGCAGTGTTTCAAAAGTAGCGACATCAGTGAGACATTTCTGCTGTTCTCCTGAACTGAAAGGCGCGTAAATGATACATTTGCCTTCATTTATTTCGTTTAACCAATTATTTCTCACACTTTTGAATACGTGGACGGAATCTATTGAGATAAACAAAGGCCGCCTTGGATCTGATGGATGAGGGTACACAATATTGAGCTCTCTGTTGCTAGAAAAAAAAGACATAGCTCGGCGTTTGACTGCGTTGTTGTCACTCGATACACAAGTGACAACGAAACCAATGTTATCCAACCCTTTAATAATCTTCGACAAGATTTCGAACAGAATTTCCGCCACAATTTTTTTTTTACTGGCAGGATGTGAACTACATCTTTGTATCTAGATGCACTACTCTGAATCATAAATACATATGCTGATGTAGCTGCGTGCTCGCAGTTAAACGATGCACCAAGAATACTTCCGCCTTTGAAACTCAAGTAATACTTCAGGTGAATTTCATCCATCATAAGCACAACATGTTTGCCGCTTGCCCGTAAAAATGAAAATTTCTGTTTCACATACGTTAAAAAATTATTGCCAAATCTTTCCAAGTTTGGATTCATATTGTACGCACTACAAATTCTTCGCAAAGTTACTTTATGTGGCAAAGTTAAGAACGCACTACTTCTTATGAATCTACATGGATGTGGAGAGATAGAGAAAACCAGTGAACAGAATATTAACAAGCAGCTGCTGAACTTGTGAATATATTTTTGTGAGTTGTGATAAGAGACAGCTGTTCAGAAACAAACTGCGCTTTTTTCTTTTGAACTTCCCCCCACTTCCTCTTTGATTACAGCCAAACTGACATCTACCTAGGCCAAATTATTTTGTATTATATCTGCACTTGTTTCAAATTGGAATATATATATATATATATATATATATATATATATATATATATATATATATATATATATATATAATGCCATCAAATCAAGCAAACAGTTTATGTTATCGAACTTTTTTGGAAATGTGTAATTTCCTAATTTACGCAAAGCAACATGTTTTTGGAACACTTTTACCTGCAAATCTTGGGAGACAGTTACCGAAGAAACTACATGCGGATACGGACTTAAAGCTAAATTAACAGAACACACACATTCAGCTTTGTGAACACGTGACCAAGAGTCATCGAGTGTAACATTTTTTTAGACAGCGAAATAAACTTTCTACAGAGTTGAAACAAAACTCATTTTCATATACCTTTTGTGGCTGAAGACTTTCAGCCAGACTAGCTTTAAAATGCGAAAATTCAAGCCTAGCTCTCTTGTCATGTGGATCTTCCCGGTGATTTCTCTTGGTGCTGAGATAGGAAGGGCATTCGGGTAGAATTGCCGGGATTGATCTTAGGAATAGCCAAACCGGAAAGATAGTTTTTTTCCCAGTCTTCTCATGATAGCATTCCACCACTCTGATAATATCGTCACTTTGAAAGTTGAGTTCACAAACCTACAATGGAAAAAACTATTGAAATTATTATGAAACGAAAAGTACTTTTATCTACACTACGCAAGCATTTGTGGTAGAAAAAGGTACAGTTTTAAGGCTAGTACAAAATAAATGTGATCTCAATTGTTACTGCAATGGTTGGGGTTTAGTTGAAAAATTAATGATAAGCAATAAAGCAGTGCAAACACAGATGTCAAAGAAGTTATGTGTACGAGGTTGACAATTACAATAGCTAATAATATTTTATTGCTTCAATTAAACACGATAGTGTTTATTTTCACAACAACGTAGAACGAAATGACTTTATGCAACGACAGCCAAAAAAAAAAAAAAACAATAGTGAAAGAAACATGAACAGTGTGTGTGTGTGTGTGTGTGTGTGTGTGTGGTATATATATATTATATATTTTTTTTTTCATGTATATATAAAAAGATTTATAATAGTACCCTCGAAAGAAACGTACTGCAAAGGTCCAAATAGTGCAACTGATTAGATTTCATGTATGTTATAAACCATTTTGATTTTAGGCCACAGCTTATGAATATCGCCTTTGTTAAAAACATGCGCTATCGTGGCTAAACAAATTTAAAATGTACCACACTGTAAACTATGTTGCCCTTAATAAATGAAATAATATGTTTTTGAATCTAATGAATAATGATCCAGATTCAGGATTTACGTACGCACATTAGTGATCTTCGTGGTAGACGCACTAAGGTGTCATTTTCCAGGCACTAGATTCGATAGTAAACCATGAATCTGTTTGTCTTTTGGGTTTGTTGTGCAGGCCGCGTCTTGCTACTGCTAAAAGCAAAACACTGATAGTGGCCCTCTTGTATAATCTAAAAACTTGACTGCTATATTCTTATGCATAAAAAATTATACATTTCCAAAAGTTCATTTTATGCAAAAAAAAACTATGTATGAACACTTTAATCAAAGCGCACTTTTATATGTCGAAGATTAAAGGTAAACTAGTTGACAGGCTGCTCACATATTGCTGTTGTCGCCAAAATTAATTTATCGTACTACAATAGCTTGTTCATATGCTAGGGAAATTTTCTAATTAAATATGTCCATAATCCTTACTGCACATAGCTACGTTATTTCAAAATTATGCACCTTTTTTTTTTAAATGTTGGTTACGTCCTATTTTCCTTTAGGAACTTTATAAATGGTTATAGTAACATCCCATGTGCGAAAAAAAATGTCTTCAATCGAAACAGAAACAATAGTTAGACAATACTTCAACATTAAGCATAAAGCTACAACGCGTGAAAAAATTCTGTTATATGGTAATAACTTATTTCCACTGGCAAACAAACTAGTGTGCAGTTAATTTAAATCACAAAATCTTATTAAAACTTAAATTCGTTCATTGCTGTAACCAACACACTAACATTTAAGCCCTATTTTTCTGATTTTTTTTTGCTATGTGCTACTTTATTGCTCATTTAATTGCTATATTATGTTAAATTACATAAAAATATTCAAGAAACTCATAGAAATCAAAATTAAAATCTTTTGCTCTTCAATATAACCAATAACATACCCAACAATGTCATATGCTTTATCCTTATTTGACATAACAATAACTGTTTAGTGTTTCAATAGATTTTGCAGGCATATTACTGAAATATGGAAGAAAAAAATGTTAGTTTTTATTTGTAAGGTTACTATTTGGAATAATTCTAATTTTGTTTAAAGGAACATGAAAAAAAAAAACTAATTGCATAATCATTATTTATGCATTTCAGTAGTTTGCCTATAGCTTAAATATAAATAGTACATATATATGTATATATATAATGTAGCATACACTGTAACAAATTGGGGTAAAATTTCCTTACATTCAAGGGAACTAAATTACCAAAACATGTAAGGGAATAAAACCGCAAAATTGTAGGGTAAATTTTACCACGAATACCATAATTGTAGGGTAAATGTGCTGTAAAATACCAGGGAATAATCCATACAATCTATGGGAAAATTACATGACATCTGATAAGTTGTATACAGCAATTTATAATAGCCTACGTGAGTGATAGTAACACTACTGATAAAATACGAAAAATAAAACAATGTCTCCATGCCACCTGTGAGAGTTAGATGTCGTGTGATTAGAGATATCTGCAGAAAAATTTCTGTTACTAATATGAGCTCGATCTTTCAGGTAGTCGAAAGATAAATTGTGCATTCGTCAATATAGGGGGACAATAATAAAGTTATGGATTCCAGAGTATTTATTTGCAGCAATTTTGTCGAGCTGACGGTTTTGATTTGTTAGTTTAACAGATAACTTGGTTACCGGAATGGTACGTATACTCACCGTAAAGCTAAGTTACTGCAAGATTTCTCGTGCAACTTTTATTATTGCGTCGCAATCAATACCTTTCTATGCATTTAGGTTGTTTCGTTGACTGAAAAAAGCCTCGCAAGCAAAAATAGATTTGTTAAAAAATTCCGCCTTAATCGAAATTTGACCATACGAAATAAAACTTAGAAATACGTCGAAGGCGTTAAAAAGCTGCTACAAAGCAATCAACTGTTATCACAGAGTGAGACTCCACTAACATGAAGCAAACCATAATTTCCTGGCACCTACAGATATCTAAGTGTAATATTTCGTAATGTTATTGGATTTTCATTTGTAACAATTGTATTAATGTATTTTAAAATCTTCCTATTCAAAATTAATGTACGTTGTTCAATTTTATGCCAGTCTCAAATACATTTTTAGCCAATAAGCTTTCCAGCATGGCGTTTTCTTTCTTTTCTCGAAGTCTAGTAACTACATAATATTTTTTTGAAGCTTTCTTCGTGTTAAAAATGTACAACAGAAATTAAGACCGCTTTGAAGATCTGTAAAATCCTGGCCTCATTTTTCAGAAAATTCTAAAACAATATTGAAAATGTATAATATTCAATATTTGATATCAAGGAAATATTGCTTATGTGTAAGGGATTTTAAATATCAAATGCAAATCTTATTTCAACAAGTATATAATTAAAAAGTGTAAAATATAACAAATTGTATTGCAACGAAACATACAACAAACACCATTGTTGTTTACGTGAATTGACTTAGTTAAATTATGGAATGGCCCTACATAGGCCTACATCCAATCATGCAGGCATACATCCAGACATAAACAATTATAAACGCAATGAATACATAGAAATCTACACGCTATGTATCGAGTTTTAACAAGTAACATAAAAGTTGGCACTTCGTACAGTATGCTTGTCACACGTAAATTTATTTTTCTACTGCCACATTTCAACATATTAGTTTTCTTCGCATATCTTTGTTACAGGGGCGAAATGTCCATGGAAGCATTACTCCCCCTTTAATTTCAGTCTATTAAATAATAATGACTCGGAAAATTTGCAGCCCCGAATATCTTTAGTTTTTTTTTTTCCAAAACTGGGCTGGTTCACCATGGAACACACAATATTTTCTAATTGTGCGGTAAATGGCGGTTCGTGTCTCCCGAAGTTCTCTGCGTGTCTCGTGGTAGCAATCCTCTCGTTGCTTCTAGAGTGCTATGAGCCTACGACTGCTGAAGGACAGTGCGGCGATAGAACCGGTGGTGCCATCTATCGCGGGGCGGGGGAATTAGGGAGCCGTGGAAGCGACTAGGCGTCCTGCGTACGCCACGATGTTAGCCGAGTGGCGACCGAACTTCTACGAACAGTCAAAGTATCGACCGTTTTTGTCTGGTTTGTACAACAACCAACTATGTGGTTTTCGCGCGCGTATTGGATACTTACATGTAAAATGTGTTAAGTAAGGGCATGCCTGATGAACGATTCGTGAATTCGTATTTTGATTTTGTTCCTTCTTAATCTGAAACGTAGCTTCTCAGCTTTTCTTTTACTGAAAATACCTGTGATACAACTGAACGTGTGAGTGGTTATTTACGGGAATATGCGTGACTGCTACATTCACCTACCAGATGTTATTCGTTAAGAAGTTAAGAAAATGCCTTGGCTTATTTTAATTGGAACGTATTTAAGGTAAGTGCAGAATGTGCTTGTATGTTAGTTAAACTTCAGTTCGCTACCGTACCACTCTCTTGGCTGCTTAAAGTGTCTCAAACAATCGCTACTCCAAAATTACGTTAGATTCTCGGGATAAAACATAAAAACAAAATCTGAATCCTCAAACCCATGACATAGTAAAAATCGATTGTTTTGAATTTTGTTGGGACATGCCCCTTAAAACTTATTGTTTGTATTTTAAAATACTCTTCCCAAACAGTTCGTTTCTTGTAATTACGTTATCCACGATGTTAAAACACAAAAAAAATATATATAGCCAGGACGAGGCTATATTTTTTATATACAAGTTTTTTAATTGATGGATCATTAAATAAATTGTACTCTAATTATAATATTACGTAAGATATTAAGTTTCCACATCTATGAGCTGACTTTTTTTAAATTGAGAATAATACTAATAGTCTAATATTTTTGACTTATTTTTAGCAATGAAAGATTTCATAAACCTATAGTGCCAATGGCCTTCTTCTGTAGCCAATGACAGGAGCGTTTCGTTTGCATGTTCACCTTTACCGGCAAGTCACGGAGTTAAATTGGCGTGGCTGTGAAAATTGACCAACACAAGTGCGTGATACGTGAAGTTATTTTTTCTTTCTATTTAGTTTATAGTTTGCTCAACAAAATGAACAGTTCAGACGATGTTCCGTCAAGTTCTGCAGAAGTGAATGATTGTACGTGCGCTGCAGAAAAAAATTTACAACACTCATTTAGTTCTTTACCGTACGAAATTAAAAAAGACGTAATCAGCAGTGGGAAACCAACACATGATCTCAACATACAAACGAAAACAAAACAGTGTGTGCGACATTTTAATGCTAGTTTTTACGAGACAGCTTGGCTTACTGGGTGCAAGAAATTTCAGAAGTTATGCTGTTGGCCATGTTTATTATTTTCCTCTGAAAAAAGTGTTTGGACGCAATCCGGGTTTAGTGATTTGAACAACTTTCATAAATCGGTTTAAAGGCATGAACTCAGTAAATCGCATTTAGTGTCGTGCATGTCACTGAAACAGTTTGGTAAAACTAGAATTGAGTTCTATTTAAGTGACCAGTTCAGGTTAAATACTCATAATACACAACGAAAATGTCAAAAAGAATATACATATTTTGGGTCGTTTGATTGATGTTACCTGTTTCGTAGTTAAGCAGGAATTAGCTTTTAGGGGACATGACGAGTCTTCAAATGCTTTAAATAAAGGAAATTTTGTTGAACTTGGTTTATGCTTTTGAAGAAATTGACAGTAATTTGAAAAGTCGTTTAGAAAACTCCACAGTTTTTTCTGGTCTGTCAAGTGACATACAAAATGATTTGATTCAGTCTGTTTGCGATGTAGTGTTACAAAGTATCAGGATGCAAATCGAGGAAACTTTGTTTGTAGGAATAATATTGGATGAAAAAACAGACGTGAGTAAAAAATCTCAATTAACCACTCTTTTGCGATACGTTAATTCAGAAGGGGCAGTTGAAGAACGTTTTCTTGGCTTTAGTGATGTTAGTTGTGATTGGTCTGCTAGGGCCTTATCAGAGCACGTGTTTCGTGTTTTAAGTGATTTCAAATGCTTTGACAAATTAGTCACAGAAACATATGATGGTGCTGCAGTCATGGCAGGTGACGTAAATGGACTTCAATCACTTGTAAGAGTGAAATGCAGTGAGGCCATTTTTGTACATTGTTATGCCCATAGACTAAATTTGGTTTTATCAGATTCAGTCAGCCACATCAACCAGTGCCGAAGGTTTTTCATGACACTTGCAGGATTTGGAACTTTCTTTTCTAAGTCAACAAAGAGAACAAATGCTTTAGATCAAATAGTTAAGAAGCGATTTCCTAGTGCCTCTCCCACTCGTTGGAATTTCAACAGAAGGCTTGTTGAAACGGTCAGTGAATACAAAGCTGAAATAGAAAACATGTTGGAACTAATGATTGAAAATGCTGACAAATGGGATAGCGAAACTCTGCTAAGTGCTCGCGGGATATTATTTAGCTTACGAGATTTTGATTTCATTTTCCTATTGCATGTTTTTTCCACTATTTTCCCCTATGACAAATGTACTTTTTCAAGTTTTGCAAAAGAAAACGTTTGACATTAATTTTTGCATCTTGGAAATAAACGAGTTCAAGGACTATCTCCAAAAACAAAGAGATAATTTTGATTCAATCTGGCAAAAAGTTAGTGAGCATAAAAGCGTAGCAGAGGCGCACCAATACAAAATATTGCGAATCAGTCATATTGATGGGGAAGATAGAAAGGCATCGTACAGAAGGCTGTACTTTGAAATTATTGACTTAATAATATAAAATTTAACGTACAGATTTTGTGCAATCGAAAAACTCAGATTTTTAGAACTGTTGGACCCTACAAGATTCGAAACATTTAAGACTGTTTTTCCTGAAGAACGCCTTAATTGTCTGAAAGAAATTTATGGCCTCCATTTCGATTTTCCCAGGTTGCGAAGTGAATTAACGGTTGTTTACGAAACTAATCAGTTTGCTGTTAAGAGCTTTGCAGAACTTCATCATTTTCTGAAGTCAGCTGATATCGACGAGGTTTTCCCCCCAAGTCTATACACTATCAAGTCTTACTTTCACCATTCCAGCTACGAGTGCATCAGCAGAACGATCCTTCTCCACCTTGAAACTCATTAAAACTTACTTGCGAAACTCACAAGGCGAAGGACGTCTGTCTTCTCTGTCCATACTAAGTATTCGAAAAACAACTTCTTAATTAGCTGCGAACACAGGATATATTTCATGAGAACGTAATTGAAGTATTTGCTTTAAAAATAAAACAGACGAATAGCTGTGGCGTATAAATAAATAAGTAATCTGCAAATAACATGTTCATCAACGAACTCGTTCAGTAAGTAATCTGCAAATAACATGTTCATCAACGAACTCGTTCAGTAAGTAATCTGCAAATAACATGTTCATCAACGAACTCGTTCAATAAGTAATCTGCAAATAACATGTTCATCAACGAACTCGTTCAGTAAGTAATCTGCAAATAACATGTTCATCAACTAACTCGTTCAATAAGTAATCTGCAAAAAATTCATCAACAATCGTTCAATAATAATCTGCAATAACATGTTCATCAACGAATCGTTCAATAAGTAATCTGCAAATAACATGTTCATCAACGAACTCGTTCAGTAAGTATTCTTATATTTAATTATTTTTTTGTGTTAATTTGTTTGTGTTGATATAGGCCTAAGTGTATCTAGTTGACTGGGAAACAGGATGTTCGAAAACATGTGTTATACAAGCCTACGTGGTTTTAGTTTTAAATCAACGCACGTCTGTAAACTTATGACATCGTCAGCATGTGTGCCTTAAATGGGTTAGGCAGTGTCGCAGATAAGATGTGAATGTTTTTAATGTTAGCCTGTTATTTGGTTTCGTGCTGTTCGCTAGCTTTTCCAAGACAAAAGCGTTTAACTCTATATTAATTTTGGTATTAAAATTTTATTGGGACTTTATTAAGTGTTGTTTTATTATTAATTTAAATGACAATACACCAACTTACTTGGTGTTGAATATCGGCCGCGTATAATGTTCGCAAGTAAAGGCTGTTGATAAAGTGAGCACTCTTGAAATCAACCTTAGGAAAAAGTCACTGCCCTTACCGGGTGCACCTTAACGGGTGCACTGACTGACATGCACCGAGTAAAGTTGGTAATGATGGATGGAAAGTAGTTCCATATCATAACGTCGAAAATAAAATGCGAGGTTACCATTTGTGATAACTTAAATTATGTCTTTCTCTTCCCGTTCTTTTTTTTTTTTTTTTTTTTTTTTTAATCGGAGTGTAAAATTGACCAGATTTGTAACATATTTACTTTTCCAATAATTCCACAGTTTCACCTGACCGACCCATGAATAAAGCGACGAGGCCCATTACAACGTTAATTTTACATAAGGCGGAAACATACATAAAGTGTAGTATACAAGTAGATTTCAAGCAGGGCTTTCAAAAGTACTCATTTAACCGTGAACAGCCTATAGTATACTGGCGTAAGCAGAAAATCATTAAACCAACAAGTTAAATTTGTCGATATTTAAATAATGGTCGTTACTTTCAGAATTTTCACAAAATGTACCTTTTTTGTTTTGCACAAATTGCTTCCCCTTCTTAAAATCTCACGCCTCGCCACTGCTTTGTTATGTAAACACATGTGCGTCAGTATATTGCTTTATATGTCTGCATCAGCCTAAGTTCGCTGCTCTAGTAAAAAATTGAGATTTGTGTATGAAAATTTTGAAAACCAAAATAATATTTAAATTATCCAATACATATATAATGTGATATTCATGCGCAATCATAAAAATTTGAGCAGCGTGAAAACACAATAGTGAAATTCTTTCGGTTTTAATATTAAAAATGTTCTAAATATGCCTCCTTTCAAGACCGCAATCACGTCAAGAAGAAACAAGGGTGTAAATAAATCACATAGTTTTGTATACGAGGAAATTACAAATTGTGTAACCGTTATTACCTTGCAGTTGTCCTTAGGCTGGAAATTTTGCCTGTGTATAGCTGCTATCAATTTCTGCTTCAAATTTGTATCGTTTGGAAAACCAAACACAGACACTTTTGGGCCGTGGTCATAATTTCCTCGACATTTCGGCACACAACGTCGAAACGACATGATATATTTTAAGTATAAGAACTGAATAAATGCATACTGTAGGATACGCTATCTATTTTCTAGCGACCCGCGCTGTCCGTGAAGCACAACGAACTGCGTTTGAAGGCCAGAGTCGAGGGCCAGGGTGTCTTGAATGCTGGGCGGTCGGACTACCTAGCGGGACGCCAGGACCCCATGGCACGACAGTGAAGGGGCTTTTTATCTCTAGGGGGTGTTGACTGAACTGGCGGGGTAGTCTTTCCGTCATGCTGCATAAAACTATGGTATTATCACAAGGTAAAGGCTGCTGTTCACCGTAAAATGAGCAGTTTCGAAGGCCCTGCTTGAAAAATATTTGAATGCACATTGTGTACTCTTCCGCCTTATGTTAACGTTGTCGTGGGCCCCACCACTTTATTCATGCGTCGCTCAAGTGGAACTGTAGAATTATTTGAAATGTAAATATGTAACAAATCTGCTCATCTTTACACTTCGATGCATTAAAAAATAAACAGAAAGAGCAAGAAATTATTTAAGCTATCACAAACGGCTGCATATCACTTTTAATTCGACGTTAATATATGTAACTACTTCCCATTCATCGTTACCAACATTACTGGACGCATGTCACTCACAGCGCCCGTTGAAATATATGCAGGTAGGAGCAGTGACATTTTTCCAAGGTTGATTTCAAAAGTGCTCCCTTCATTGTGAACAGCCTCTAGTTACAAAGGTTAAGTAGCCTCATATTCCGCTAACTTCAGCCATACGATGGCGTCACTGGCGAGCAACGTGTTGAAATGCCTGTCAGCGCGTGGTAACTTACGCCTACTACAGTCCTGACGCTTAGATTGCAGTACAGGGCTTATGGCGCTCACTGTTGCCCGATTGCTTCAGCTTTGTGACGTAGAAACAAATGGGCGGTGAAGGAAACGAACTGATTAAGATAATTTTTATCCGTTTACCTCCCTGCCAACTCTTAAAGGAATCCAATTCTCCGATGCAAAGCTAAACGGCACCTTTGAAACTGAGGCCTGTGAGAAACCTTATCATTGTAATTGGAAGGCGTGCACGCAACGTAGAAAGTTTCATTTTTCGAAGTTGTAAAAAAATAACTTATCAGGCAACAGCGCGCGCAGGAACAAGGACAGCGTTAACGACAGACATCGTGCATTGGAAAGAGAGAGTGAATGTCCATTACACCGCACACTGCAATCTAAGAGTGAGACGTTCTTTAGCCAGTCGGCAGTTCAGATAATAACGAAACTTTCGCCGCACGCGATGGTTCCCCGCGTTTTTTGTGAAATAGTTGTTTCCGCGAATACGCGTATCTTGGCAAGTAAATGTATGCAAATACGACTTTTTGTTACAGAAGATATTATCTATGTCCCGACTTTTTTTTTTTTTACTTTTGTCTTATTAAGTGTATTTTTGGAGTAAAAAAAAATCATGAAAATAGTCGAATATCACATTTCTAAAGCTTGTGTATGCATTTTCCTTAAGCGGCAAGAGAAAGGGACAAAGATACGGGCGTAGTTTAATCTGTGCTCTTTCACCGCGTGTAATAAAACCTGTCTGTTACAGATCTAATTTGCGTAGTAGGCCTACAACATTACGGCGGAAACACTGCACGCCTTGCGCGTAGGAGAGATGAGACGCTAGAAGTGCGTGTTAGTGTCGCCCGTATCGCTCCCTCGCTTCCTGACCTTGGACACGGGGTTCCCACGGGGGTCCATCACCATCCTCCCGCTCTTAGCCAATGAGACGCAAGGCCCCTGCCCCGTGCCGCTCACATCCTGGCAGAGAATGGGTAGGCTCACATCAAAGGAACCGCCACAGCACTTCGACTCTGTGTGTTTGTCTACTCTGCGGTACAACTGTGGCACTCTTGCGCCGTGGTTCTGTAAGTTTATTGGTTGACATTTTCGCAGATGTAGCACAGTGTTGAAGCGCTTCTGGATGTTTGTAATACGTGAGGCATCATGAGAGTCTGCTCATAGTTTGAAGTGAGATACCTTTCCATATGACGTGCAGTTGTTTGTTTCGAAACGTGTGGTACACGAGACACACATCATCGTACTTGCATTATTGTGTGGTGGTTGTCATATCACTGTATTCACGTACGCGTCAGAATACGCTGTCACATCTGGCGGTGGCTCGGTGCTGCGCCGCCTCGACGGCGCTGTCCACTCATGCGGAGCGCCGAATTAATTGTGCGACGCGAAGCAAGGTTTCTCCCCGTCGAAATGCTACATTTCCCCCTCCTTTCCCCTCTTCTCAAGACTGATGTTGGCGGCGTCGCGGGTCTGACGTCACGAGGAAACGACATGCCAACTTGATAGATGCTATTATAATGTTCTCTGACCTTCGAGAAACTCTTGATACTGCGAAACGACTGAATAAAAATACGCTTTTCTGTGTTTCGAGAGAGAAACCAGAGAAATTTTCTTGGGTATACTCGTTACGTCTGACATGTTGCATAATATGCAAATCATGGTCGGTGCTGTACAATGCAAGAAGCTAGCACGAATAAAACCAGCGCTTTTCCCTAACTAGTACTTGTTAGCTGCTGACATACCAACGATTTTATGATTGGTTGCTTCATGTGTCATGCATCAACTGGAACCCTTTCCGTAGGTTCCATAGAGTAAGTTGGTATGAGAAATTAGTACGTACTTATCACACCATAATCTTCTCGTTTGCAACACCTGACATGAAAAATTAATGTTTATGTTAGAGGGGTTAGGGAGTTGAGTTATCATGAATTTTGTGTCCAATTTAAATCATGTAACGTTTTATATTGTAAATTTTCCCATCATGATTGAAGTAATGAATAAATAATTTGATTGTGTATATTTCGTGGGGAATATTGTAACCTACGTGTATATATAAAGGTTTTTATTGCTATCAGTTATATTTTTTTTCGTCGGGGTTTTAAAATAATGATTTTATATAAATATTTTTGGTACATAAATACACTTACTTCTTTTTAAAAACAAATCTATTAAATTGAGAATTCTGACGATGCCATAAGTTTATATTCATGCACAGAAAAAAATACATTCTTGATACGCCCGTACTGAGTCCTTTAAATTAATCACTAGGGATAGGAAAAATTCGTGAATTCATGTCAGGACAAGATGTACACCGAAGTCGCGTTTGCGATTGTATCACAGTTCATTAGAGACGCCCTGGATGACTCTGGACCAATAGGAGACTTGCAACTAAACAAGTAGTAAGTGTCATACTGCGAGGTGTGTAGTAACACTGGCTACTCTCTGGAGCAGCAGCCAATGTACAAACATCTGAGGCCCGAGTTTACACAGGACTGTGGAGTCTATCCAACTGGTCAATGAACTCGCGAAATTTTCCTATTCCTCACAAAAGAAAATTGTCCAGGGTGGTTTAGAGAGGGTCTTCATGCTAAAATAAAACAAGGTTCCCCTATCATCCACAGCTTCTACGAGTCACTGAGTCAAGAGTGCGACGTCATCTGCTTTCATTATACGCGACGTGCATGTGTTCCCGACCGTATACTGGCCCTACAACTATTCTCAAGTTGCCTGTTGCTGTGCCGCGACCGAAATTCTGCATCGCAACCCTGCATTGATCGTCGGGCGCCTTGTTGCTGGTCGGAGCCTGGCGCTTCTCCGCCGTCAACCCACGCGTGCACGTACATCCGGCTGTCTCTGAGCAAAAGCTATGTAGTTAGCGCCACTTGTTTTTCGCGAAACGATTTCAGGTCAACTTGTACTCCAAACAACTAGCTCAGATTTACATTGACTGAGGTTAACTGTAACACGTTCTAGATTCCTGCCAGCGAATCACGGACACTCAATGTTGGAGTTACCTGATTCTGATTGGTAGGGACAGGTGTTTTTCGCGAAAATATTTATAACTATGCTACGTCCACAACCATTACTTCCTTTCATTATTGGCTGCGTGTCTATATGAGATTACGTGTTCGTATTTGACTAGGCCAATAATAATGAAGTACCCCGATACTATAAACCCTTGATTCGCGGACAGACATTTAAGGCACGTGGCATTTAAAATGATCCAACCACGAAAGTGCATATGAACTAAAGTGTTTTGCATTGCAACTCGTCTTGAAATATTTCCGAGAATATCACGTGGCCCAAGGTATAGTGTATTCGCGGTATCTTCCCATGTTTTGACTCAAACCTTTGAAAAATCACACCAGGTCGAGCGGTTAGCCTGCTCGCCTCCCACCAAGCCGATCCGGATTCAATCCGCGACCGGGTCATTCCCGGATTTTCCCTGGTGGTAATCATGCCAGATGATGCCGCTGGTCTGCGGGTTTCCTCGGGGATCTCCCGTTACTCCCGCCCTTTCATTCCGGCGCAGCTCCGTACTCCAATCACCCTCATCGGCTCTCAAGACCTCGAGTTTAAGAGCCGCCCAAATGTCTTCACTCACTCACGTTTGTTTCACTTCTGTATACATACTTATCTTCTCTGTGGCACTTTAAACTTAGCAAACATCCTAATCTGTATAGTAGTGACGCTGAACATTCCTACATCTGCAGATTGATGTGTGATATTATTACCATACAGTGTATAGGTTAAAAACTTCCATTACAGTTAGGAAGTTTACCAGATAATTTTTTACAGTGTGTTATTTCCATGCAACGTAGGTATAAGTTAAAATTTTTATTACAGTTTAGGATGTTTACTATAATTTCACAGTGCTTATATTAGTCATATAAAAGGCAAGCAAAGACATACTGATTAAAATTTTGTTTAGGGCAACAGGTGTTTCGATAATTTTGTCCATCATTCCTGTCTGTTTACATGCTTGAACGTCACTACAATTTAGGGAAGCCACCAATGATGTATTTGGGGGGGGGGGAGGATTTTTACCATTCACGCTTTCTAATTGCACGTATACACTAGTGTGGCAAATTTGCGAATTATTTCTAAAAGTGAGTTTGTATTGGACAGAGAATAGCAATTAATTCCACATACAGAGCGGTTTCTGCTTGATAAAGTGCGGCCGGGTATGGAAACATTCGAAAACTACCACACAAAGGTTCATTTGCGTTAGTAACATGAGATTAAAAAAGCCAGAAGAAGTGTTCCATATAGAACAATGGTGGGAGATACGGGGCACCTTGCATGGGGGCGTTGCTATTTTGTAACACAGTCCGTTCTTCAGACAACACATTCTGAAGCATAGGCTGAATATAATCGTTCAGTAAGTTGAGATACTTAAAATGCAGAGTACTTAAACAGACAGAGGAGAAATAGCCGCTTGTTCCGCGAACTCCATCCGCCGTCAATTGTCAGCAACATGACGGAGCCTCGTTCGCCAACCAGCGCCGACAACTCACTTGCCAGTTGGCAGCCTAGCCAATAGGGAAGTTTCAGAAGCACGCGGTAGCGAATGAGACCCAAAGCCCGTTCTCAGAGCCCCGCACTACCAATCGGAGAATGGACACGCTGCGTAACGTTGGTCACATAGCTCGTAACCTCTAAGCATGAACAGGTTAAGACACTGGAGCTAATCCTCTTTACGGCACTCTTACTCTGGGGGGATATCTCATAGGTAGAGCCACGAGTATTTCGCGGATTAAGTTGGCAGCAAGCTAGGCTGGACAGCCCTCTATACACTCGAGACACTATCGTTTGTTCATTGGTTGTTGTGATCTGGTGAGGCCTTTGTACAGGACTGTTGTACTGACTCCTGCTTATTACTGGCTCACAGTTAAACGGAGCGTGTGTATACAACCGTCGTCCAATCACACCAGCAGGAGAAAAGAATAAGTGTTTGTAGTCTACCTCGCCTGCGAAATAATTCAGAGTAATACCCGTGGGTCTACTCATAGGTAACTCAATGATACAAGGCAATTACAAAAACTACTAAAAATTTTATTTACCTTTCTTGTACAAAAATTATTTGAAATATCGTATGGAAACAACTCTGAATAATTACTTGACTATTCCAAGCTAGTTTTAACGTTATCAATAATCAAGAATCGCTCTACTGGGTTGCCCTCAAGCTGCGCGCACCGAAGTCTAGCGTTGATGGTCGATGGCTCTCGATGCGGTGCCGAGACAGAGTGGGTCAGAGAGTGGGCTGGTGGGTGGAGGAGTGGGGGGGGGGGGTGTTGTCTACATGCACCAGCGGCCTTATATACTGTATGGCTGCCAACCACACGGCTCTCTAGCTCCCCTCACCCCGAGTGCATCTGGACTGCGCTCGATCAGCAAGGTGCCGCATCAAGCCCCACGTCCATAACAACTCACGTCAAAGGAACCGCCACGCCTTTGTGTACTTACGTACTCTGTGTCTGTTCCGTTATCTTACTTTGCAGTACTAAAATATTTCCTGGATCATTCTAAAACATATTAATGTTATGTAGAATTATCCAATCAGTTAAAGGCTGTTCACTAATAAGTGAGAACTTTAGAAAGCAACCTTAGAAAAAAGTCACTGCTCCTACTTGCATATATTGTAACGGGCGCACTGAGTGACATGCGCCCAGTAAAGTTGGTAACGATGGAGGGAAAATAGTTCCATATCTGAACGTCGAATAAAAAGTGCCAGGTAACCATTTGTGAATACTGAAGTAGTTTATTTCGCTCATTGTTATTTTAGTTCATCTAAGTGTAAAAATAAGCATATTATTAAAATATTTACTTTTCTAATAATTTCACAGTTTCACTTGACCGACGCATGAATAAAGTGATGAGGCCCATGGCAATGTTAGTTTTACATAAGGCGGAAGAATACGCAACGTGCATACAAGTAGATCTTAAGCAGGGCTTTCAAAAGTGCTCATTTTACCGTGAACAGCCTATACAGTTTGTAGCTAGGATTGAAACGCACGAACATCTGCCACATTCACTGCTACACAGGAATTAAAAAAAAAATGGGTTTGGCTATGTTGGGGATACGGCCGTTTGTTTTAAGTGAATACGTCTACGTTGACGCGCTGGGACGCCTTGATGTTTATTTTAAGTTCCCGGCACCGCTTCACTCGATCATATAGGGTTTTATGGGTATCGCTGGATTGCTTTTGAGATGCTCTTTCCAACCGTGTACGGTTTCTGTATTTCTATTTGGCTTTTTGACGCATATAGGCCGAAATTGTGTTACGTTTTCTTAATTTTTTTTACATTAAACGCATACAATATCTCCATAACCATGCTACGCAAAGGTTTTTATACACTCAATCGATTTATCTTGACGAGAACTGTCGATTGAAACTCAAACGAGTGTCGTAGCTTCTCCTAGTCAAAAGTTATACTACGCGGAAGTTAAGAGACACGGCGAAACGAATTCGAAATTGCCCCCCCCCCCCCTTTTTTTTTCTTCTCTTTTTACACCACGGCCCGCCACACACGATGCTTCTCAGTCCTCAGTCAACGTAACATATTCTTTGATCATTTGGCAACCGAGTGATGTAATTGAATTTTGAATGTAGACAATAGATTCGGAGCTGCAATACCAAACTGTATCCCCTGATTTGGTTATCATCGGGTTTCTGGATTAGCTGCTACTATGGTTACAAATTTAAAGACGTATTCACGTGAGTGAGGAGTCACCCATTAGCAATAAATATGTCTGCCTGTCAACACTTCTTTGAAAACGGAAACTTATACATATACTATATAATGAACAATATGTACACTCAGATTAACATACATGGGATTTAATTCCATACACGAGTAATATTTACAGTTCACTTTATTTCCTCATATTTAAAAATTCCCTCTGTACTTGGGCAGCAACCACTTGTGGGTTTTCATTGATGTCTGCTTCTGCAAATAATGAATTTATCTTATTGAAACCTGAAAATTAAGAGAAATATATTGTATTCGCTGTTCGCATTTGGACACCTACGGTGTAACAAATTTTAATTCAGTAAAATAAGTAAAACAGCTGTGAAGTCAATTGCGTTTTAAACGTTACAAAATAAAATCTCAATAGTTTTAAATTCTCTGTGGCCCTCAAAAATAGATTTGTGAGCTGATGTCAAGATGTGAAGTAGCTTGTCATATTCGTTACTCTGGTTTAATGGTTTAAGTGCGCAACTAAGCTGGTAAATTAATTACTGCTGTAATAGCACGTCACGCTGATGGAGGTTGTCGCTGGGTGAAATGTCTGATTCCGGGAAATCACTCGAAGAGGAAGGAAAGCGGGGAAACTTAGAGAAAGTTTTGACGTCGTTCTGGGTTGATTGTCACGTCGGAGCAGTAACGTACGCCCATATTACCCCTCCTTTCCCGTCGTCTTCTCTTCTGCCGTCGACTCTGAACTTCGAGCTGCGATATTCCCCCCCGACTTGCCTATTGCGCGGCGCTAAACGCACTTTGATTTGACAGACGGGAAACGGAGTTAACACATTGAAGTCTGCATACGTTTACTAGCGCTAAGACAAATTAGAAGCGAGTCATCTAAATCCACTACTGCAAGAACATCGGTTCTGTTGGTGTATGTATTAGAACTCGCAATCGTCCTATTGGTCTGTAACCACACCGGACACTAACTCTGTACTTTACAGCGTTCATTATAGGCCGATCATCAAACCAATCGACAGCCGAGCTGATTTTGACCCAATCAAATGTCCTTTATCGTGCTACGTCCTAGAGCCTAGGACGCGCCAAAGTGGATTTTAAAACACCATCCAATAAAACACAATCACCTAGGTGAAAACAACCCTCATTAAGGAAAAGTGAATAAAACATGGAAGAACAATAGAGTAGGAAAAATTCCACATAGTATGCAATAAACAAGAATTCTGATACTGGGTTTTGATTTGATTTCTTTTCAGACATATTTTTCATATACAAGGTAAATTTTTGTTTCCAGCATCTTTCACAAGTGTGAATTTTACAATTTCCAATTAAAATAATTAAAATTTAAAATTCTGGCTTTATAATATTAACAGTTGTCTTTTCTAGCTTTTATATTGGAAGTTGCAACGCATTTCAGGCCAACTAAAATTTTACCTAAGCCCAATATTATGTGGCATATCATAATAGTTTATACTGAAGGTTACAAATTATATTCCGGCCATATTCTAGTTACCAAAAGCCATTGAATTGCAAAAATATTATTTTATATGTTTTCTCCAAAACAATGTTTCATATAGTTTTCTGTACAAAACATGCTTTTGTGGGCTAATCCACAATTGGAAAATCTCCATGTTATTTTTCCAAATTTAATCAATTTCATCGGGAAAATTCCAGAAAAGACCTACGACCTTTATCCGGGGAGCATGCAAGATTACTATGTTCTGTCCTGAACCCTAGCATTCTTTTTTAAGGATTATTTTTCAGAATTCAGGAAAAACTCTAAACTACTTCCTTCGTTTATCTCGTGTACAAAACTTATGGGAATTTTCCCAAGATTGACCATTATTATGTTATTTGTTCATTCATATTTAATTAAAAGTTCGGCATCTCATAAAAATATTTTACAAATATTTAACATTTACATTCAGATTTGCCGACGATAAAACAAAGCATTTTATGTTTGACTAGGTGGTTTTTAAGGTATTATGGCCCCCTATGTTCTGCCTATTAGGACATAAAAGTATGTCTCGTCATAAGGACTGGCATGACAACTAGAGGCATACTTATCTTGGCATTCCAAAGCTCTCTCGAGGCTGCTGTCTGACCTCGAGACAACTTCGCTCCCAGTATATGTAGTGGAATTTGTTTGATTCTCCCTAGAGGGTATTAATTAATGATCAGCCAATGGCTGCATTTGTTACCAAAAAAAAAAAGGAAATGTTCAAGGGGTGATGGAGGAACAGCCAATCGCCAACAAATACGTCACAATTACAAGAAAAAATAGCGCATCAGCTACCAATTTAGCAAACAAATGAACATCATATTGGCACTCCTGCGCCGCCTCCCTGACGATGTCACAGTAGTGGGGAGGTCACGCGCCATGGCCGCAGATCGCAGCGCCATATAGACGGCGGAAACTCTAGCGCCATGTCGAAAAGTTCAGTAATGAGACAGGCTCCAAACGGCGAAGCTACGTCCATTTTCCTAGCGAACTTGCGCGTCGGTAACCAGAGTTTATCGTAACAGACTTCTACGCAGCTCTTCACGTTTTCACAAACCAGGTTGGCAAAAAGGTCGTCATAGTTTGTAAGTTCAGGCAGACACATTTTTAAAACCAAAAACGGGTAAAGTTCTTCCACTTCCCGTAGTCGTGTTGCGTCTTACTTGAGCGGTTAGATGCAGTCGTCAAACATGGCTGATGAGTAAAGAGACGGCAAAACTCCGTGCAGGCCGTCTCAATCGTATAAATATGATTTACAATCAATCATGGCCCTTTGCGTAGCTATACAAAAGAAATTATATATCCATAGCAATATCGTTGTTACTGCGCTGTCGTGTTCTTGTGAGATCTCGTTAAACACTGACCGAGCAAAGACTGCACATACATGCGAGTTTTGTTCTGAACGACAAAGAAATTTTCAAATTAGCTTTACTCGAGCTACATTCGAGCGTAGTCTGTTAAAACAATGTATGCAGTCGCATTTCACGTACGTAACAGAACAGACACAGAGAACTTAAATATACAGACGCGAAATAGCTGCTTGTTCCGCAAAAACAGGCCGCACACGCCAGCGAAATGGCGTCACTGGCTAGCACATGTCAGAACGCCGTTCACCAATCAGCGTCTGGTAACCTATTCGCCAGCAGGCAGGCCAGCCAATAGAGAACCTTCCGCATCGAGCAGTGGCCAATCAGACACAAAATCCATTACCAGAGCCTTGCGTAGCCAATTAGAGAATGAGTACGTCCATGTGGAAGGAACCGCCATGCTTTTTCTTCTCCCAGGCGTTGATTGGCGAGCGGCTTTCCATCATTTTGCTGGAGTGTGCGGAAAGATTGCGCAGTATAAGCGGCTCCTTCACTCCTGTATAGTTGTCTACTGTGTGTCCTTGCTCAGCCAGACGTGGTACAGCTGATGTTTACGTATTTATCTCCTGCTTCGTCAGTACACTTGCAGAAACGACAGAGAACCCTCATCTCGCTCACTCTGATCATCATCGCTTTCGAAAGTCCTGCTTAAGAAAATAATAACTACTGAAAAAAATGGCGGACGCACACCAGCGCCTCCTAGAAGGCGATAAAGGAAACAACAACAACAACAACATGGCGGCGGACACACAAGCGGTCCCTGACAGGCGATGACCGAACGAACTATACTGCAAACAGTATGGCGGACGAGCGCCCCTGGCGGACGACAAAGGAACCAAAGATGGCAGCAGACACCAGCGCCTCTGGAAGGCGATAGAGAAACCAAAGATGGCAGCTAACACACCAGTGCTCCCTGCCGGGTGGCCACCGAATTACGTAGGCAGCGGGCGAGGAGGTCGACAAGAGAGAATAGAGAAAGGAAAAAAAGAGAGAGAAAGAGAGAAAGGAATGAAAGAAAGAGTGAGAAAGGAAAGGAAGAATGCAAAAGAGAAATAAAATGGATAGCTCGGAGAAAACTCATGGAATGATAGAACATGACCAAACAAGATGGAATGATAGATCATGAAAATCAACGTGGAATGAGAGAGCAGGAAAATGTATTACTGGCTGCCAAGATGGCGAGAACAAGATGCCGGCGCCGGCCGCCATGTTGGCGCCTCACGCCTCAGACCCCTAGCCCTTGCCCCTAAAGGAACATAATCCTACTACTACTTGTATGCACGTTGTGTATTACTCCGCTTAATGTTATATTGCTATCGTCATGGGCCTCATCACTTTATTCGTGCGTCGGTTCGGTAAAGTGAAACTGTAAAATTTTTATTAAAAGAAATACTTTATACAAATCTGCTAATTTATACACATCTGTACATAAAAAAAAACCGAAAGCGAAATAAATAATTGTTAAGTTATCACAAATAGTTACCTAACACATTTTGTTCGACGTTAAGAGATGGAACTACATTCCATTCATCGTTATTAACTTTACTGGGCAAATGTCACTTAGTGCGCCCATTAAAATATATGCCGGAAGTGGCGGTGACTTTTTTCTAAGGTTCATTTTTAAAGTGCTCACTTTATCGTGAACAACCTTTAGTAGCTATATTACTAAGGAAGAAATGACGGCCATCACTTATATAATTACTTTTGTATCCGGACATATCCCTCATACCACACTTGCTAATTTCAATTCATACTGCTCATTTACCCATATTAATACTGTAGGTACATACTGTTGAACTATAAAATCATTATGCTTATATGTATATATCCACGCAGACGTAATCTTTGTGGGGTGTGGTTAGGTCCGCCCGATTTCCGCGAAAATAATTCCACGGAAGATATATTTCAATATCCTGCTTGCAAACCTGCAGTTTTATTTCCGCTACTGGCCGCGTGCCTTCGTCGTATTTAGCGTGGTATTCGACTGGGCCAATGAGAATTGAGTTACTCCGGTACTGAACGTTTGTGATCTGTGAGTAGGCACCTAAAGCGGTTTTCACAATACAGCGACGCGACGATCATTAAGCCGGGGAGCTGTCGCCGGCGACGAGCGACATCAGCCAATGCATACGTTGGATTTGCCGGCGACTGACGGCGACAAGAAGAAGAAGGCACGGGGTGCAAACATTCGAGTACATTGATGTCGAACGACCCACGCAGTCATAGAAATAACAGATATACACAATAACAAATAAACTGCTTACACTATACAACACCCTACACAAACAACTTTACACTGACCCCAACACAACACAGACACAAACATCAAACACACGACGGACACCTCACAACACGACAACAACCGTCCTCCCTTCTGTCCCCGGAGAGGATGGCGGGGTGAGCGTTCAAGGGTACAGGAAGAGGAATTTTAACTTTTGACATTTTAAAATTATAACGTAACCCTTTTCTTTAAGATCATAACAAAATAATTTTAAAATCACTGTTTAAAAATTTAACTTGTTTTTAAATGTTATAACGCAACAAATTTTATGTTACGACTATTTCATAAATTTATTTTGAATTAAAGTAACTAAGACCAGTTATGGCCTTCGGCTGGGTACTGGTGTCATTTTAATATGCTCTGTTCTGTGTAAACATTGAGTCTACCATCTTTGCATAGTGAGAATAATTTAATAAGTGATATTTAATATAAATGCGCTGTGAATATTAATATTCATTACTGAAAGCACATGTCCTTATGTTTCTTTTCGTACAATGATATATTGATATCAGTTTTAATTTTCGTTTATAGGTTTTGCCGTTTGTTGGTGGAAAAATCTATAGTAGTTTCCGTGTTTATTTGATTAATTTTGATTATATTTTAATTGAGTTTTATGGGGAAGGTTTAAAGTATTTTCGATGATAAACAAATCCATGTATGTTTTTCGTGTGTCTTTTGTTTACAAAAAATGATCTTCGCTACTTGTACACCAGATAGCAGCACAGTCTACACCAGCGATGATCGCCGACATTCTGTCGCTCAGTTGTGAATACCTTTATTAAACCTCCGTCGGCAATAGTCGTCGGCTGCGTCGCGTCGCTGTATTGTAAATACTGCTTAACCCGTTCAGTGCCCGTGTCCATAACTGTGGACACGTTGCAAATTAATGGAAGTTATGACCGGTAACTGTACGCAGCAGGGCAACCAGTGCCCAGTCTTGCTTGTGGCTCATCTTATTTGTGGACTTTCCTACACCTCTTTGACAGGAATGGTTAATGACAACATCATCGAACAAGCAGCACGTTGTTGATTGGCCGAAAAAGTACTGTACACAAGTACAGTTCATAACAATAAATTACGTGATTGCAACACTTAAACTCGGAAATGAATGAGTGACCGAACGGGTTAAGGCGTGCAGCATGAAAACATTCAGTTAGTAAAGTGTATCTAATCTGAGTTTCAGTGTGTTGAAATACAACTTGACAGGAATTATTTTTATGAAAATAGAGTGGCCCTAGGTACGGCCAGTCAAAAAACCGCAGTGATTTAGTTATTCCAGTCCTCAAGATCTTTGTTAGTCCGGAAATATACGTTATATGGAAGCTTAAGAGTTATTACGTGAATTTCATTTATCACTTTACGTAATACATTTGCTACTAAGACTGTAATTTTCCACCATTTATTTGTATACATTTTCAAAGCTACTTCATTGCACTATAATGAAGGCAAATACTATGATGTGTCACAGCATGTGACACGTGGTACCTAATAGTATTTGGAGAAATGAGACACTCCAGATTTGCATATACTTGAGCATAACTGCCAAATCTAACAAAAACGACCACTCAAAATCGTTCTATCAGAAACCAGACTTTTTTCACTCATCAGTAAGCAAAATGCTTGACTGACAACCAGATAGAAATCTCGGCGAAATTCTACAAATATTTTTAGGCAACGTTATATATTTTTTGGAGGAAAAAAACACACACGTTTTGCCAGTGAGTAGTAATCTAAAAGCATAAAAATGCTGTTTATAAATGTTATTCTCTTGTCGATAATTATTTTTAGATTTACTTTCTTATATGCCATTGCCCATTAGAAAATATTTTGAAAATACAGTATTACATACCACAGGAATTTTTAATTTTAGTAACAAAGGAAAGTTTAAAACTAGCACTAAAAATATAATAAAACATAAACTTTGGCATATTTTGTAGGCCTTTTAAGTGCAGTTGTACTGATATTGAAAGTATTACTAAATATTAATGGTGGTAATGGTCACACATATATAAATATAATTTTCTGAAATTTGGCATGTTCACAATTAATAGTTTCTGACCGTGCTACGCCCTAAGCCAATGGCGTGGCAAGGCCGGACTTGCATAAAGACATAGCAAAACCAACAGAGAACCAAATGGCAAAAGTCATGCAAAAGAACCATTTACTTGTACAATGTAAGGGTGAGTTGACTATTGAAAACGACTTATAACAGAAACAAGGGAGTGTGGTAATTGTCTTTTTATTGCTATTATTTTTCTTTAATTTGTTATCTATATATGACATGAGGAAAATCTAACATGAACTTCCCTACCCCTAAATTCCAAATTAATACAAATATACATAAAACACCAACTTACAATAGAAAGGGGAGTAAAATACAAGTATTTTTCGGGTACATAAATTTGCCGTTACCCAGCTAGTACTTGGCTTTTTCACACTAAAATATGGATAGTGTTTACACAAATAACTGGCCATTTAGTAATACAGAAGGCCATCACAAGATACACCGGGCAAGTTACCCCAAAAATACAATCGTCATAAAATGGCGGATTAAATTCTGTTGTACCAACATTTACTCTGAACTTAAGAGAATTGCATTTGTTCCTACACAATGAAATCAAAATGGTAACACCGATTACTTTACTTGTCATGAAACAATATTGCTTGAATATTGTAACCTCAAAGTTTTACACAGTATTTTTCCCATATACATATGTTCGCGATTCCAAGTGGATAGAAGCAACTGCTGAACAATTTCCAGCCTTAACTCCCGCGAGAAAATACTATTTGTCAAAGAGTTTCCAAAACTTCATAAAGTTTTTTTCATTAGTTTACAAATGTTAAATATCACAAGGTCCCGAGTATTGACTACAATAGCCGTACCAGGCCTGACTTGGTTACAAAAGGTTAACAGTACAACCTCAATAAGGCGTGACTTAGTTGCAAAATTTTAAGGCCAAAACTTTCATAATTATTGTCTGGGTTACAAATGTTTACAACCACAAATTCCTTCATTAATGACTTTCATGAGAGTTTGCAAACTGGTTACAGAAGGTAACATTACTTTCCAACAATATCAAATCTCGGATAAGAGACCAACGTTCCGCGATCATTAAAAATGATTTAAAATTACTGCCATCATGGCCCTCGCCTAACGTCTAAATGACGTGAAGAACCTATTAGTTTGAAGAGCCTACATTTATGTATAAAATCCAGAATACTACTTATCTTGTGGAAGTATGCCCCCTCGAGGTCGCTGACTGACTCCGAATGAAGAATGTACAGGGATTACATACACAGTTCCGCCACATGGTGCCTCCAATCACAGCAATGATACGTTATTTTCTTCAGAAAATGACGTGATTCCAAGAATTCACAGTTGTCTGCCACGACTGAGCGTTGCTGCACGTAGAATGATAGCACGTACGTGGATACACGTGTACTGTTATACAAGGTCTTCAAGTGTCTTTTTAAGGTGACGTGAACATGCCGAGAACATTGCAGGTTAGTTATTAAATAGATTTAAGCCATTATTAGAGGTTTTACACCAAAACCAGCGTGTTTAAATGTTCTTGCTTGTCGGGCATTGCGCCATAAAATGCCAAGTAACCAAAGCACAGTAATTATTCGAATGGGTGATTATGGTGACGTGGTCCAGCCCGCTAATTAAATAGTTTATTATAGTGTTAAGTAATGATAATTCGAGGGCGATTGGCGACGTGGTCCAGCCCGTCACCAGTCTAAGCTACAACTGAAAGAACTTCAGTTTGGCCAACTGAACTGGCAGCTACGTGTTAACTTTGGTTGATAAATGTTACAGCCATGAGTTTTTTGATTGATTATTTACAGTACTATACCTTTATTAACCGCCATTATTTTACTCCTATTAAATTATTAACCAACACATTAATTACAAACAATGCTCAAGGCTACTCTTTTTTAATCAATTTTGGATTACTCTGTTTATCTTGTTCATAAAATAATTAATACCTAAAACCGAATTATTTAAAGTCGGAGCAACATGTCTATGGTTACCTAATGTGTAATGTTCTGACCACTGATCACGACAATGTAGTTAAGTAATCATCTTAAAGTATCCTGTCGAAATTCTGGGAACTGAATCACTTCGAATTGCCAAGAGCCCAGTTTTTTTCCCCACATCTTTGTCCGCTAACAAACAAAGGCGAGATTTGGCGACGGCGTTAACTTTATTTGTTACTCTTCTTATTGAACTATGTGATTGAATTAATGTCGCACACACGCGCACAATAATTGACTTGACGTAAGATCTCCTCCGGTTTGTCAGAGCAGACGTCGCCGCCTCATCAGCCAGTCAGGAACCTGGTAGCTTGGTCACGTGTTAGCCAGGGCGAGAACCGGAGTGATATGAACAATGAACCGCGAGGACAGTCTGGCTTTGTCCTGTACCACGAGTGGTTGTTCACACGGTCCGCTGCCGTCAGCGTAGACATAGCGCGTCGTGTTCACACCAGGTATGAGAAAAGTTCACATTTGTTACCATACCTAGTGGTAGCGGTTTTTTTGTGGTTAGACTACTCGCCTCCCCTCCCACCAAGACGATCCGGGCTCGATCCCCGGCGTGGCATCTCTCGGATTTTCGCACTTGGGAACCGTGCCGTGGTCGCGGATCTCCCGTTTCCCCCAGCCACTTGCATTCCGGCGTTGCTCCATGTTCACCTCGCTTCAATATCATCGGTAGGGACACCTGAATTTCGCGAAAATATTTCCATACGTGCTCGATTTCATTACACTACGGGCGTTCTAGCAGTTTTATTTTGCTTATTGGTGGTGTGTCTTTGTGAGAAAAAATGTTCCTCCTTGTCTGGCCATTCAGAATTAGATAGCTTCAACACTGTACGTCTGTGATTCGCTCGCAGACATCGAAGACGCGTTATACCGAAACAGTCCAATCACGAAAGTGCATCTGAGTTGAAGTGGTATGAAGTACAACTTGTCATGAAATCTTTTCGCGAAAACCGGGTTTCAAGACCTCGATGTTAAGTCTCCCAAATCTCTACAATCCACTCCACTACATGAGCGTTGTGTTCGAGGGAGATTAAATATTTACTGGCCAAAAGATATGCGTGGTGGACAAAATATTCACTGGCACGGAAGTATCACCGGCGGGAAAAAAGACGAAATATTTCAGAGAGAAACAAAGAAGATAATAATAAATTATTTCATTCATTATTTTTCTTCCATTGTAAATTTTTTCCCTTCCGAGACCCTACCCAGCGAGGTGGTGCAATGATAAGGCTTCGGATTCGCATTCGGGAAGGCCTGGGTTCGATACCCGGTTAAGTCATTCTGATTTCGGTTTTTTCTCTGGTTTCCCAAGGTCACTCCAGGCGAATGCATCTCTGATTCCTACACCGTTCCTGCTTCTCTGAACGACTCGCTCCAGCACTAATATGATGGAGGGGATCTCCCATTCCCCCCACCCTTGCATTTCAGTTCTGCTCAGTTCTCGCCCCATCTCACCCTCATCGGCTCTCAAGAGATCGTTATGAAGATGCGCCCAAAAATTCTTTCAACTCAACCCTATTTTCCACCGGGCAGCCTAACCTTTTGCAGCACGCGGTAGCCAATCAGACACAAAGCCCGTTGCCAGAGGCTTGCACAGCCAATCAGCGTGTGTTGAGAGTGGGATGGGCCCCAGTATTTTTTGCGAAATAGTTGTTTGCGCAAATACGCGCATCTCGATAAATAAATGTTCTGCAAATATGACTATGCCTCTGTTTTTTTATACTTTTGTCATATTAAGTGTATTCTTGGAGAAAAAAATTCGGGAAAATGGTCAAATGTCACATTTCTAAAGCTTGCCTTTGCAGTTTCCTTAAGCGGAAGAGAAAAGTACAACTATATGGGTGTAGTTTAATCTGTGGTATTTCATCGCTTGTAATAAAACCCATATGTTAGAGATATAATTTGCACAGTACAGTGTCACGACGGGAACACTGCACGCCTTGCGCGTAGGAGCGACGAGGCACTAGAAGTGCGTGTTAGTGTCGCCCGTATCGCTCCCTCGCTTCTTGACCTTGGACGCGCAGCTCCACCCCACTCTTAACATTGAGCCAGTAACACTACATTTAAGTTGCGTCAATTAAGAGGAATACTCACACTGGGTTTTAGAATATTGCATGTATCAACTACTCGGTGTAGCGATAGCTCAGTTAAAGGCTGTTCACAAAGTGAGCACTTTAGCAATGAACCTTAGAAAATAGTCGCACTGCCCCTGCATGCATATATTTTAATTGGTGCACTGAGTGATATTCGCCCAGTAAAGTTGGTAACGATGGATGGAAAGTAGTTTCATATCTTAACGTGGAACAAAATCTGTTAGGTAATCATTTGTGATAACTTAAAATTATTTACTTCGCTTTCTGCTTTTTTAACACATCGAATTGTAAACAAAAATTGATATGTTAAGTATTTACTTTGTTAACAACTTAATAATTTCACTTGACCGACGCATGGAGAGTGATGAGGCCCATGGCAGTGTTAATTTTACACCAGGTGGAGGAGTACACAACGTGTATAAAAGTAGATCTTAAGCAACGCTTTCAAAAGTGCTAGTTTTACCTTGAACTGCCTATACTAAAGACGTTTGTTTGTGGAGGGTACGTCGCGACTGACGTTACTCCAAGTCCTTCACTGTTTACTCTTCAATTGTCGGAACATGCCCGCCAACCTCACAGCTGCTCGTTGGCTGCTGGTGACGCGAACTGCTGTCAGCAGGCACCATTATTACTTGGAAGACTCCACCAGCCACCGCTTGTGAGTGCTCATGTTGCCTGCATGCGTAAGTAGGCACACAAGTTCATTTTACTACAATCTGGGCTTCAAAAACATGCACTTATTTTTTTTTTTTTTATGTTTGCAGTTGGAGCGCAGTTTATTAGAAAAGCCTATGTGAACTCTGAGCCAATAAAAAAGCTCCGAACCGTGTACCGCACTGACCGTATAACTGGCCACGCACTGGAGCAGCGACCAATTAACAGGAAGTTGAGGCTTGAAAGTACTGTTGCAATTTCTGAGGGTCAATGGGTTTGACCAGGTAATTTAAGGGATGGAGATCTTAATTTGAAATATATATATATATAATTTATTTACAAACATCACAAAGAAAATACTCTCCACTTAAATCTCACAATAAATAGCCATCACTCGCGATTTACAATTCATCAATTTAATTGTACACAATTTACAATTGCCTCAAAGAAATCAGTGCAATCCAACAAATAATATCTAGAGCTAGTGATCTTCCGCGAAATAATATATGAGTGCACAGTAGACTTCAGTACTATAAGCACCCAAAGGCAGTTTGTCTGTTGCCATTGGTCGCTATCTGCTTGAGAAGGCGTTTTCATATTTGCCCGGGCCACTCAGCATTCGGCAACATCGTCACGGCTCCTACGTTAGTCGCGTGCTGACGGCTAACACGTGTCAAATGGTTATTCAGCCAATCAAGATACGTAAACGACCATGTAGTGTTTTTAAATATAACTTGTCTGAATTCCTTTCGTGAAAATCGTCTTTTGACAAGGCCAACTTTTTCCGCGAAAAGATTCACGAGGAGGCTAGACGTTAATATCCTGTGTGCTACTTCGCAGCCTTTCTTTGGCTAATGGCCGCTTGTATTTGTGTGTAGAAAGTCTGTTACACGAGTGAGTCAATCAAAATTAAGTTCCTCCGATACTGACCTTACGCGAATCGCGGGCAGGCAGATAAGACGCGTGATAATTCGAATTATCCAATCTTGAAAGTGGCTCTGAATTAAAGTGTTTTGGAACAAAACTTCCCCTGAAAGCTTCTCTCGAAAAACAGGTTCCTCTACATATAGAATTATTAAAAAAATTATATGTTTATGTTTAACAGTTCACAAAATTCACAATGAAGTCCGTATCACCTGAGTTCAGTCCACATCCCACCAGTCCGCAGTATGCTCCGAGAGTCTTCATACTCATGTTCTATTGGTCGGGTGCCACGCATGGATTAAAGATAAGGTAGACCGCTTATTCGTCTTCTGCGCATGTATCCATCATTGACCTACCCCAAAGGAACACAACTGTCAAAGTCACATGGTCAACAGTGATGAAAGTGTTTGATTATATCTTAATTTTTAGATGAAAATCGCTATTAAATTAATAAAATACCTTTATCAACTTGGATTTAACCAAACTGCATTACAAACTGGTTAGAGGAAGTATACACACATCTAAAACCATTTGAACCTACAATCCGAAGCACGCCGTTTTCGCTGGACGTGTTGGCAGAAAAGCAGTTCAGTGTTGGGACACGGAGATTGGTTATGATCAGCCAGCGAGATCGGTCTACGTCGTATTTAGCCTGTGGTGTCACGCCCTCTTGTCCGTCCACATCACACACACAGTCCTTCGCCATCGTCTCGCACCTTCCACCCTCTCCACTGATGTTCCACGCTGCACCAGACTTCGCCCGAATTGTCTCGCTTCAGCCACATGGCTAACACAAAACCTACAGACGCTTTAACTGTGATTGTATTTATAGTGTAATCGGCTATAGCCTTGAAACTTCTCCAAGTGCCATGTTGCGCCGAAGGATTACCAGAAAATCCATGCTCATCCTCTCAGGTCGTAGACTCCTCTGGGGGCGGAAGGCTTGTGACGTCAGTCATGTCGGCTGTCAATCATTCCCGGCGGGCGACGAAGTGATGAGCATTTCTGCCTTCAAAAGGGGGGTGGGGGAGGGTCGAGATGAATCACTCCCCACAGCGCTGGTATCACCAGTAACAAATAGCACTGCACTCGAGCTCATTATAAGAGTCCGCTCTTAACAATATATAGGATATGGGATTCTAGCACACTGGTCTTTCAAACCCGAAATCTTCCTTTCTCTAGTCATTATGTTTCTGTTGATTTCTCAGGAAGTATATTCTGACATTATTATGGCAATACAATATATTCCAATGTTTTCAACAGTACTTCACATTCTTTTTTGAACTGTCTAATTAACAATGCTAGACTAAGGCGTTCATGCGAGTGGTATAATCATTTTTGTAGTAAACTTGTTCGACAGCCATGTTTCATCACTTTTTACGAACAGAGTTATCTTCAATGTTACACCTCTATAACTAGGGCCACCTGTTTTTCGCGAAAAGATTCCACGGCTAGTTGTACTCCAAAACACGTTAGTTCGGAACCAGTATTGCGGTAGGATGATTATAATGCGCTCGTGCTTTAGGTGTCTCCCCGTGAATCACAGACGTACAGTATCGAAGTAACTAAATTCTGATTGGCCAGTCAAGTAAGACACGCCGCCAATAAGCTAAATAAAACTGCGGGTATACCTAAAGGCTATTGAAATCCAGCATGTGCGGAAATATTTTCGCGAAAAACCGGATGATCCTATCTATAACTCAATGCAAACGAAATCATTACCTGAAAGACACTCACTCGTAACTATTCGTAATCGCTTCCTAAACATATTTGTTAAGAATTTTTTTAATTTTATTTTATATACCTTTACATTATGTTGTTTGTAACAGTTAAAGGCTTTGAAATAGCCAACCTACCGGTCTTTAGATTGGCAACACTGCGTCCGCAACATGCCGTCTCTTTTTTAAAGGACGCGCAAATACCGATCGTTACACTCTAGGAGCTGCAAATTAGTCTCGCATATTCAGCACCGCATTTGGTTGAGTCGCCACTGGCGTACATGAATAACACAAAATGCAAGACTGTCGCAACATTCACGAAATTATCTCAGCAATTTTCAAAATGTTTACTTGCAGGTGTTACGGAATGTCGAATATAAAAAGGGGAATTTTATTTATTTTTAATTGATGTATTTTTACTAAGACCACAGGGCGTGTGGTGAAGTGTTGCAAGGCAATCTGGTGCTTGTTCAGTGCTGTACACACTTGGCGGACGCAGCAGGAACGAGTAACCAGAGTGGAGCCTGGAGAAACAGAATGTATCGCGGCCACCCACGATAGAGCTGTGAGGTACCCATTACGCACTTGATGTGTCGACAAGTGCACTATTAAGCGGTCGTTGTGGAAACCAGCAAACGATTATTTATAGCACAGCGCAAAACATAGCTTACCTTGCAACAGTTCACCACACGCCGCTGTTCTGAGAGGTACATTAGCCGGCAATACCGCGAACTGCAGCAGCGCACGGTTTACGAATCAGTTCATCACAGGGAAGATAATTCGAGTTCGATAATCGCAGTGTACAGTGCCGTCCGAAAATAATATTCATCTGCGTTGTATACATAATCATTAGAGACCTAAAAAATTCGTGAATTTATTTCGGGACAAGCTAGAATTCAAAACACGTGTGTTAATAAAACTTTAACCGTTGGTCCACACGGTGTTTGACACCTCCTGGAGAAGGCTGGCCCAATCGTCGCCTTCCACTGTGACAGCAGACAAACCAATGTGCAGTTGACATCAGCGTATTTGTACATGAGACTATAGAGCCTAGCTTGCAGGTCAATGAGCACGCGAATTTTTCAGGTCTCTAGTAATTATATACACTGGGTCTGAATGGGTTAATGTTCGCTTACCCATATACTTACTGCACACTATGTACTTCTCCTCAGGCGCTTCTTAACATGCAGCCACGAACGTTGAGGCATTTTTAGGTTGACACTTTGTACTCTGTACACAATTACTGTCGTTCAAGAAAAGTAGAACTGTGTCAGGTTACCGCATTACGTGAACTCTCGGGGATCTCCCATTTCCCCGCCATTGCATTCCAGTGCTGCTCCATTCTCATCTCATTTCACCCTCATCGGCTCTTAAGACCACGTTGTTAAAAGCCTGCCGAATCTCTCAACTCAACTCATCCTATTTATTCGCACCACATTTTTGACGGGTTACCCTACTGAATAAAGCCAGTGAAGGCAGTATGTCAGTCAATAGAGTGCTGAATTTATTACTATCTAGTCAAATATCCTTTCATAGGTAACAGGTAATACAGTGTCTAGATTGTCCACTTCAGTTGTATTTTAAAAAAAGTTTTTATTCATGTAGCGTTGAAGTGCTGTTTAGATCTTTCAACATTCTCGCAAACCTTAACGAAACAATGAGACTAAGTCCACACAAATTCTGTTTTACTGGCAGAGAAATGGTAATTTTTACTTTAGCTCGAGTCATACTCGGGTATAAAAGGTTCTAAGTGAAATGATGAAGTGGTAAGGGTGAAGGGGGTTGGCCCTTCTTATGGTTCCGTAACAACCGTCCCTTCGTAAAATTTTGTTTTGTTATCAGTTATGCGAGTAAATGCACACGTACATGCTTCCTATTCACACAGTAAACAAATGTTATAACATTATAAATAATACAGTCTATCATTATTATTATTATTATTAGAGACACGGAAATTTCGGAAATTCATTTGAGAACAAGTCATACTTCAATTACATGTACATTTGACTTTGTTCAATCGAATCGCAGTTTTTAAGCCACGCCCTGGACGGTTATGAGCCAATAACTAACTAACTTTCAAGAAAACGAGCACCAAAGTCCGTGTTACCTGGTCTGAGGTAAAACTGTATCATCAGCCAATGAACGACTTATTGTGGCTCGAGTACACAAAGGTCTGTGGATTCTAGCTTGTTGCCAAATGAATCCGCCAATTTTCTGGGTCTCTAATTACTATTAGGTATTATTATTGACCTCCGTTTGTAGTGAATACACATAAAATACGAAAATTAATCTCCATCGAATTATAATGGTGACCCCTCCTCACGGAGTAGATAAGTACGCAAAGGCAAAATGACGTCACGGTTCCTTTGTTGTAGGCGTAACTATTCACTGATTAGATGTGCGAAGCTATCGGTACAGGACTTAGGTCTGATTGGCTACTCCAAACTGCCGGCTGTAGGCTGGCTGGCTGGCAATGTAATTATAGGCTATTCACGCTTAAATGAGCAATTTTGAAAGTCCTGCTTTAGATATACTTGTATGCCCATTGTGTAGTCTTCCGCCTAATGTAAAATTAATATTGTCTTGGGCTTCATTGCATTATTCATGCGTCGGTCAAGTGAAAATCTGGAATAATTAGAAAAATAATTATATTTCAAATCTGGTCATTTTTACATTTCGAAGCAGTAAAAAAAAAAAAAAAAAAAAAAAAAAGCGAAAGAAATAATTTAAATGATCACAAATTGTTACCTAACACTTTTTATTCGACGGCAAGATACGGAACTACTTTCCATCCATCGTTACCAACTTTCCTGGGCGCATTACACTAAGTGCGCCCGTTGAAATATACGCAGGCAGGAGCAGTGACTTTTTCTGAACATCCTTTACCCCCCACTGTTTGGCGAACGGCGTCACAATTTGCTAGCGTATGTGGCTGAAGGTCGACAATTAAGCTTATGTTTCACTTCTGTATTATTAAGTTCTCTGTACCCTCGCGAATACTTTTGGCAGGCGGATGAACCCGGGGGGGGGGGGGGCAATTGCTCCCTCGACCCCGTTTCCGTACGCCCGCACGCGCACAGAACAGAAACTGTATTTTCCACCCAGGTATTTGTTCGGTTACCTTTAATGGGTAGCTAATTAGTCACTTTCACGAAATTCTAGAGATTGCGGATGGATCTGCAGGCGCAGAAGTTTCCGCTAGTAGGGCGAAACACTACTATCGCCCAGGAAAATCAAGCTCAACCCAGAACACGCCACGCCGCTCAATCCGGCCCCAACAGAACCTCGTAACGATCCGGGAAACACGTTATCTGCACATCTCAGAGAAGATTACACAGCCACAGAGCAGGTAAATGTACAGATGTGAAACTGCCGCTAGCTCCAGCCTCGCACGCCAGCAATACGGCGTCAGCGACCTACAACATGTCGGGTCGTGGTTCTCCAATCAGTACCTGGTAACGTACTAGCAGTCCGGCAGCCCAGTCAATAAGGAATATTTCGCAGCATGCAGTAGCCAATCAGACACAATGCCCATTTACAGAACCTGGCGCAGCCAATCAGAGAATCGGTATATTCTTCACATCAAACGAACCGCCACGCCATTTCTTCTCTGTGACTTTATCTACTCTCTGCTTCGACCATTAAGAAACCACGAGCCATGCAAAAAAAAGCGAAACCTGTTTTATGACTAGAAAACAGTCATTAATATAAAGTGAATGAAAGCGTATCTTATGAGTTAAAAATATCTTCATTTAGTTTATCACACACAGCTGTGCATTCCTCCAGTTATATATGCGTACGGTACTTGAACCCCTTTAAACTTACACGTCATTTCCCCTTTCAACTGCTACAAAAGAAGAAAATTTTTGTGTGAGAAGTATCTAGAAAATCCTCACAATAACATGACATTTTGGATAAGGAGTCAGCGTAAGAACTAAACTTCGTCTACGAAAATTTCGTGCTGGTAGATTGCAACCTACTTTCAACCATAAATGTTACCAAGAAAAAAACAACATTCAACTGCAGTGAATATTTTTTATTCCTCCATCCAGCTATATTAAAATTAATGAAATTTTGTTGAATTTATGCGTACTTGAGGCATATAACTCATATCTTTCACGGGAGTTTTTTTTTAAGTGGAAATATTAAGTGAGAGAGTGAATAGATATGGGTGGCTCTTAACAGCGAGGTCTTGAGGACCAGCGAGGGTGAAATGAGGTCAGAATTCAGCCGCGCCGGAATGCAAGGGCTGGAGAAATGGGAGATCCCCGAGAAAACCCGCCGACAAGATGCATCGTGCAGCTCTATTCCCACTTGCAAAAATCAGGAGTGATCCGGCCGGGTGTTGAACCTGATTGGACGTGGTGGAAGGCAAGCAGTCTAACCGCTCAGCCACCGCGACCCCCAAACTTTTGGGTGTTCACTAGTGAACCAGCTGTGGGCCAAGTCTGACTGGTAGGTGTTTTGCCATATCAGGTCCAACAATCTTGTCGGGTGCATTCCTGCTGTCGGCTAACTTTCAGCCTGCAGTATGCCATTGATGGCCCATTTTGTTATGCCACATTGGAATAATTCAGCACTGTGACGTGGATAAAGCGCATGGTGCGTATGGAAACGGCGCGCTTATTCGCATACTAATCTAGGATAATAGAGATAGTTGCCAACATCCGGAATGGATATGAACTACAAGAAGAAGAAATCTAGGTTAGCTGGAACTGCAAAAACACTTATTCATATGATAGTGTAGGTTAAGAGTGGGATGGACCCCCACAGCTGAGATAGTTGCCAACATCCGGAATGGATATGAACTACAAGAAGAAGAAATCTAGGTTAGCTGGAACTGCAAAAACACTTATTCATATGATAGTGTAGGTTAAGAGTGGGATGGACCCCCACAGCTGAGATAGTTGCCAACATCCGCAATGGATATGAACTACAAGAAGAAGAAATCTAGGTTAGCTGGAACTGCAAAAACACTTATTCATATGATAGTGTAGGTTAAGAGTGGGATGGACCCCCACAGCTGAGATAGTTGCCAACATCCGCAATGGATATGAACTACAAGAAGAAGAAATGTAGGTTAGCTGGAACTGCAAAAACACTTATTCATATGATAGTGTAGGTTAAGAGTGGGATGGACCCCCACAGCTGAGATAGTTGCCAACATCCGGAATGGATATGAACTACAAGAAGAAGAAATCTAGGTTAGCTGGAACTGCAAAAACACTTATTCATATGATAGTGTAGGTTAAGAGTGGGATGGACCCCCACAGCTGAGATAGCTGCCAACATCCGGAATGGATATGAACTACAAGAAGAAGAAATCTAGGTTAGCTGGAACTGCAAAAACACTTATTCATATGATAGTGTAGGTTAAGAGTGGGATGGACCCCCGTATTTTTTGTGAAATAGTTATTAGCACGAATACGCGTATCTCCGTAAATAATTGCTCTGCAAATACGACTTTTTGTCAGTAAAGATAAAAAAAAAACCATTGACTATGACTCTATGTTTATACTTTTGTCCTATTAAGTGTATTCTTGGAGAAAAAAGTTCGGAAAAATGGTGTCAGATATCGCATTTTTAAAGCTTGCCTATTCAGTCCCCTAAAGCGGCAAGATAAACGTACAAAGATACAGGCGTAGTTTAATCTGTGGGTTTCATCGCGTGTAATAAAACCTCACTGTTACAGATCTAATTTGCACAGTACAGCGTTACGTCGGGAACACTGCACGTCTTGCGCGTAGGAGCGATGAGGCACTAGGCGTGCGTGTTAGTGTCGCCCGTATAGCTCCCTCGCTTCTTTACCTCGGACGCTGGGTTCCCAAGGGGGTCCATATCACTCTTTAAGGTTATGTGGTTTTATTAATGATTCCCGCCTACCTGGTACTTGAACGGCGTTACAGATTTTTTTTTTTTTGTTAATTTTATTTTAGAAATATACGTTTTTCGACTAAATGGTTAAACGTGCGTCCAGTACACTGTTATACTAAAGGAACACACACTTTAGATGAGGGTTGTTGAATATTTTCAAAATGTCACGCACGTTAGAAACATCATTTCTAAGTACACCAAAACAGCTAAAAACTGTTTTTCAACGCGCTGAACCTTCCTACACACTTTCCACCAATAAAATAATAGGGTCACCGCTGAAAGTCCCATAGGTACACGCAGCACGACGAGAACACTGCACGCCAGTTCAGAGCCTTGTGCTTAGTGGCGATGGCGCACTTGATGAGTGTGGCAGTGTCGCCCTTATGGCTCCTGCGCCACTAGGCCTCAGACGCGGGGGAAAAAAAAGACCAGGTAGGCGGGGGCCTTACGGCGAATGGTACACGAAAACACAAATTCACTGTGTTCGTTATTCTCGGAGCACCGATTGAAGTTAAGAGAAAAATCTTTCTTTTCTTCCATCAGTGCTTCAAGAATAATGAAGGCAGTGAATAAGCAGCAACGCAAAAAAGGCGATGAAAATGATTGTTTACGTCTTGTCGAGCGAAAAGTTTCGATAAACCCTTTGGAAAAGGACTTACATCGAAAATCAGGTAAACATGCTGGTTTAATGCGTAATTGCCAGTAAGTTGGAATGGTGTGCGGGGAAAGTGCCGAGTAAGAAGTCACTCACACGCGCGCGCAGTAAGTAGTTGCGACGAGGGCCGGGTGTTTTGTCCACGGACACTCGCCTCGCTCCTGGACCCCGTGTTCCTGGGTGCGCGTCTGGTGCATGGTTGGCCGACCGAGCGAGGACGAAACTGGGCCTCGCGTACTGAAACAGCACCTCTACTCCTGTTCGCGCCGCTGCACCCGGCTACATTACCACAACGCGACCCGACTAACCCTCGCCAACCTTCTCCGCCCGCTGTCATGCCTAACACTCGCCGAAACACTGGCCAACTCCGTGAGGCAGGCCCTCCGCCTGCTGGACTTACCATGGCTCAGAATAGATCAGTATGCAGAGGCGAAGTAGCTGCTTATACCGCTAACCTCTGCAAAATGGCGTCGCTGAACAACAACGTGTCGGAACGCCCACCAGCGCTTGAAACCTACTTGCCAGCTGTCAGCCTAGCCAGTAGGAATTCTTTCACAACAACAACTAACGAGGCTCTTGCTCCGGCCCTCAGCCAAGCGTAGATGGTAAAAGTCGGTTCTGGGGCAGTGGGTTGTGGATGAGGCTCGAGAGGTTCACCACCGCTATTTTGAATGACCTTGACTTCCACCTTTGCGTGATATTATCAGTGTCATTTGGGTCAAAGCCTCGCAGAATTTCCAGTTTTCCTGTACATGTCCTGTTTTAACCTCGAAATTTCCCGAATTTACCTCGGGAATGGCAAAAGTAGGATTCAATGAAATGTAAATAAATTGCAAGGAATTTAATTTTTATTTACTTTTAATTTAACATCTAAAAAACAAGAACTTGTATATGAAAGTATATCGTGTGATGTATCTGCAATTGTGTATTTTTAAACATGAATACTAATCGTAAGTCAGAACCAGCTCTTGCATGTCTATGTCTGAAGTCATATTAGATTTAACAGGAATACCTATGCTTTAAGAGTTTCAAAAGTTAACTATAGCACATAAAGTGTCAACGTAGAGTTTATTTTAAAGAAACTTCCGAGTACGATACTGAGTACTAATGTGATTATCAGTAAAAGTAAGCAATTAATCCAATATATATATATAAACTTTTATCGCATGATTTATTTACGGCCCAGTAATTTTTAAGAGGTAATGTAATATGTATTTTAATAATCGTAAATTACCAACATGCCCATGTCAGTTGCCATATCGGGATAGGAATACTGTACTGCAGTGACGAGTTTTCAGACACAACTATATCGCACTGGGGTTGCAACGCACTCTTTATGGTAAAGATTATACTTCGTAACATTGGTGGTTGAATCCGTGATATTTTCCCCATTTCGATATTATTGGACTAAAACTAGTTCAGTTTCGTTTGGAGCGCCATATCCACAGGCCTCTGCGGATGCGTGGAGCAGACACCTCCCCCCCCCCCACACCCAATGATACTGCCCCCGCACGCGATCTCCAGACACTTCTGCCCCACTGGGGATAGGTATATCTGTCGATCGGTGTATCTGGCTATGCCACTGGGTATATAGGTAATAATCCCATATCAGGTATCTACCGGTCATAGTGTTTTGCAAATTAATCTTACGCCGAGGTGTCACCTTTATTATTCACGCCATAGGCACCGCTTGTCCCACGACGATTGCGGCTCCGTTGTCGGGTGTGATTTTTAAACCTTTAACAAGACATGGCGGCAAATCAGAGACGATGTCCATGCCTACCTCCCGTGGCGCAGTCGATTGATGCGCCGCACCGCCGGGTCTGCGGTGCGGGACGTTCTGGTTCGAATCCTAGGTGAGGCATGGTTGTTAGTTTAAGTCATGTCAGAATGTCCGTTTTAGTGCTTTTGGGACGTACAAGTAAAATAAACGATACATTTTACAGGAAATTCAACAAGGTTGATTTGAATGTTATATCATATTTCATTTTAAGGTATGCTCGTCCGGCACGATTCCCACATGCAAAAATCCGGGAGTGACCCCGCCGGGAATTGAACCCGGTTGGCCGAGGGCGAAGGCGAGCGGTCTAACCACCACTTATTTAATAATAAGTATACAAATTTAAACAGAAACTACCAAATTATTAAAAACGACAAAGGATAAGCATTAACAGCAATAATAATAGCTACTAAATATAAAATATTAAATTTACAACATTTAATAACGAAAGAAATAGCAGTAGCAAAAATTATGATTAATAATGAAGAACTGACATTAATTACAATATATTTGCCACCACAACAGGAAATAAAAAAAAATTAAAACAATTGAATAAAGTAACAGTAGAATTAGGTAATAATAAGCTAATAATTGCAGGTGACTTTAACGCGAAATCTGGACCATGGTATTCAAAAATATCGGACACAAGAAGAGAAGAGGTAATTCATCAAAAACAATTGGATAATTTGTAACGAAGAAGGTAACTTATATACATTTGACATCATCAACGGAATAAGAGAATACTGATTTAATTATAACTGCAAAAGATACGGAAGGAAAAACTATAAATTGGATAGTAAACCATAGTATAAGCGATCACAACAAAATTAATTTTGAGATAATAATTGTTACTCAACAGGAAATCAAGATAGAGAAAAGATTAAATTTAAAAGTTACTAACTGGGAAAAGGTCAATGAAGAATTAAAAAACGTTAAGATGATAAATGACAGAATGGAAGATGATACAAATTAAGAAACAATAGATACATTCGAGAAAGCAATAGTTAACATACTTGATAAACAAGAAACAACAAATAAAAAAAAAAAAAAAAATTGGTGGTGGAATAACGAACTAAAAATAATGAGAAATTGAGTAACAAATAAAGACAGGGAATATAGGAGCTGTTGTTGTGAATGTAATGCTGAATTGATTTATAAGGAAGATTACAAAAAATTAGACGGGAATATAGAAAGTTAATCAGGATAAACATGAATAATAAATAGATTGAATTTGTTAAAGAAGAAGCGAAAGGGACCATGGAATTTAATTGGATAAACTGGCAAGGAAGAAGTTGAGGAAATAAGAAACCATCAGTAGCATAAAAAGTGGAGAAAAGTACACAACAACAATTAAGGAAACATATAAAGTCATGATGGACAAACTACTACATAATCTTGAAGGAACAGAAGAAGAAATAGAAATACAGACTTTGGAAGAAGAAAAGAAAAAGAATCTGAAGAAATTAAAGAAGGAGATATTGAAAATGCAATAAAAAGATGCAGCGTTAAAAAATCACCGGGAATCGATCGGATAACAATCGAAGTAATAAATAAAAACTGGGAAACAATTAAATCAGTACTAACAAAAATTGTAAATAAATGGTATACATTAAGCAGATATCCGGAAATATGGAAAACGGAAAGATAGTATTTTTATACAAAAGTAAGAATAAATTAAAAACAGTGGTTCCATCCTACAGACCAATATGTTTCTTATCAACATTGGGCAAAATATACGAAGGATAATATATAGTGAGATTAAATCAGAAATAGAAAAAAACGCTTCACGATAACCAATTTGGATTTAGAGAAAAAAAATCAACCCTACAGACAGTAAATAAGGTATTCAATTTAATAGAAACAAGTACAAAAAATATTTGATTGGCATTTCAATAGACATAAGCAACGCATTTTCAACAGTAACATGGAACGACATTAAAGGCCATATTAATAAAATACCAATAAGGAAAAAATGGAAAGAAATTTTATGGGACTATTTGAATAACCGGAACATAATAGTACAAGATAATCAGATAACGTTAAAAAGGGAAATAAATCGCTGCTGTCCACCAGGATCAGTAAAAGGGCCAAGTTTATGAACTTTATTATTAAACGATTATATAGTACGAAAAATAATGAAGATTCGAAAGTTGTGGCATTCGCGGACGATTGCATAGTTTTGATAGAAGGTAATACAGGATAGGAAATAGAAGAACGGACACAAAAAATAATGGGTAAAACTTTAATATGGATGAAAGAGAAAAAACTTAAATTATCAGTAGAGAAAACAATTGCCATAATTTTAAAAGGAAAATTAGATAAAAGACCACCAATAAAAATAAAAGTTAAAAAGGAAATAATATACTTGTGGATTATTTTGGATAATAGATTAAGTTTTGTCCCACATGTTAAATATATAACCGAAAAAGTTAAGAATATATTTTTAAAATTAATACAAACGATATGGAATATCAAAAATTATAATAATAAAAATATGAAAATAATATATCAGGAATTATACCGTAATATTATAAAATATGCTAGTACTTGTTACAAAAATGAAATTGAACATACACACATTAAAAGAATACCAAGAACATCACAAAGATATGTATTGATAAAAATTATTAATTTAACACCAAAAAATCATACGTATCCGCAAAAACTGTTAGTAAAGAAATCCCAATAGACTATAGAATAAAAGATAGGAATATGATATATCAAATCAAAAATGAAGTAGACGAAATAGAATACAACGGAAATACATATAATAAGATAGTAGAGCAGAATAATATTTGGGTTGAAAAAAATAGAAATAATCAACCTATTTGTTATAAGAATTAAATAAAGAAATCTATAAACTAAATGTTATAAATTGGCAAACAGAGTACGATACAACAGAAACCGGCCAAAATACGTAAAATTATATTAAAAATATATAAAAATGGTACGAAAGTGAAAACAATATAAATAATAGTGTGTTGAAAGCAATAACAGACTCTGTCAAATTAAAGAATATTTAACTAAAATAAATCAAATAGAAGACTACAGTTGTTAATGTGAAAAGAGAGCTCAGACAGTATACAATATTCTGTACTTGTGTGACATGTTTAAAGAAGAAAGGAAAGAATTAGAACAGAAATGAAAACCTTTTAATGACAAATGGCCATTAAAAAACATAGTATATATGACAAGGAAATTGTAGAAATATTAAATGAAAGTATTAGTAAAATATATGATTTGGTTAAAACTATGAGTGGTGATTTAACTGATTAGTCTAGGGAGCGGATGAGTGTGTGCTGGAACTAAAGGAATTATTGAGTGAGTGTTTGTGTTTGTCTGGTGTTTTATCGTTTAAATTAAATAGAAAATTATAAATAACTCTTTCTTTATATAAGAAACAGAATTTTCAGTAAATATTGAAGTTTTGCAGAATAACAGTGGGGAAGAAAAATTGAAAAGCTCCAAACACGAAAAAGTTATAAAGAAGAACACAATATCTAAAATGAATGCAAGAAGAATTGAAGGAAATATGAAGAAACATAGAACAAGGAGGAAGAGAAGAAAAAGAAGAGAAAGAATAAGAGGAAAGAAAATGGGGAGGAGAACAGAGAAGGAAAGTAGAACAACAGAAGAGAGAAAAGGAGGAGGAGAAGCAGCAAGAAAGAGAAGATGAAAGACAATATCTGAAACGGATGAAAGAAGAACTGACGGAACTGCGGAGAAAGAAAATCTAAATGAGGGAAAGATGTGATTTGTGATAATATGTTGGTTGATGTCTGTGTAAAAAAAAAGGGGGGGGGGGGGTGATCTGCGCCCGTAGGAGAGGAGCTCCATTCCCTCATCCGCCGGGAAACGAAGGTCTGGGTGTCCAGAAGGGGTACTTCGATGTCCTGGACGATGCTTAGGTTGGAGCAGAACGGTGGGCGAGGAAAAAAAAAGAAAAAAAATAGAATAATATAGATAGGGAGGGGGCTGGCGGTCTTCGAGTTTGTGGGCGGGGCCATTCGACCGTTGGGTGCCATGACGGACCGGTCGAAAGGCTAGTTAGCTGTGTGCGTGCCCGACGGCGTCTGGTCGTGCGGGTGAATTCGTGGGAATCCCGGTCCCTGGTCTTTTCCGGCGGGGCATGGTGAAACGGGGGGGGGGGAGGGGGGGGAAGTACCCGCCGGAGAACTGTCTCGGTCGGGGCAGAATAGCTCACCATCTTCCTAGGAAGTGTGAATGATGCTTTTGAATAAAAATAAAATTTTGTAGCTTAAATTACGGGCACCCAGACGAACAGCCGCCCTCCCACAAAAAAAAAAAAGTGAATCTGTATAACTAATATACTGTTTGTTAAATTGTAGTAGTCATGATAGAATTGAACACCCTGGGTGGCTATACTGCTAAGTAGGGTTAATAAAATTAAAAATAAAAGTCTAACCACCACACCACCGTGGCCCCCAAGCAAATAGAGACGACGTGGCGTGAATTTTCTTGTGATGTGAACGTGCCGATTCGTTGATTGTTGCTAGGATCTGCGTCTTCTGATTGGCTATTGTATGTTGCGAAAGCTGAGCGTCATGGTCAACCTACCGGCTGGCAAGTGACGTCCCGACATATGGCTGGCCAGTGGCCGCCATTTTGCAGCAGGCGCGTGCGGATGGACTTGGCGGTAAAAAGCTGCCGTTTCCTCTCTGTATTCTTGCCTACTCTGCGTTGTTGCTGTGCCACGAGCACGAGGTGCGTACACAATTCACCCAGAGCTTGACAGGTGCTCGCAGTGGTTGGAGAGAACTTGAGGCATAGTTGAACGGAGCAGTTGTGAACATTCCGGTGGGCTCTGCCCCTTCCCTTCACACCACCGTGGACCTCGTGCCGCTGAGAGCTCCTTCCCCTCGCGAGCGGAGCGACAACTATTCCTGCCATTATGAACCTGCAGGGAATTTGCAGTCAGGTACTAAACATCCTGCAAGTTGCCTTGGCTAGTGTCGGCGAAGGAGACTAGCTGTGGCTTTGTAAAAGGAAGAAGACGGACAGCCTAGGCTTGCGATCGTGCAGCAGGTGTTAATGAAGTACTGTGGTGACGTGGCTCGCATATCTCACATGAATAATGTCGCGCTTACAAAAACTTTCTCATCTACAAGCAAAATGTATTCAGGGTTCATAGACTTATGCCCGGTTGGACCAACATTTTCCACGATCCGAGATCGAATGATCCTAGTTCCAAACCAGGATCCAGTTTGATCTTGTTTCCAATGTAAAAGTGTTGCACCAACGAGATTTCATGATTCTGGAACTCCGATTCGTCGATCTAGGTTCCAAAGTGAGAGATCGAGATTAAATATCAGACAAATTTTGCTATAGGTTCGTAATATATGACGTCATAGAAGTAGGCGTATTTTTCACTATAGGTAGAACTAGATGTGCGATGTTTTATTTGTTTATTATTGTTGTACGAATTTTACTGAATAATATTCAAGTGCGTATAATATTGTTTTAATTTCTCAAGAAAACAATAGAACGTAGTTATATCTGTTGGCGTATTTTCAAACTACATTTGTCGACGATGGCTGCTGATTTCGGATCGAGATTTCGAACCGCCAGTTACGACGGTTCGAAATTAAATTCATCTCGATCTCAGCTCTGAACTAGAATAGTGCAATAGTTTTCTGTGTCGATCTTAGATCCGATCTCGGATCGAGTTGTTTCGAACCACGATGGTGCAACCGGGCATAAGTTTCACGACGTCTGTCTGCATTTCTGTATCCACTGACGCAAAAAGAGGTCGACGTAGAGGAGTGGTCAGATTACGGGATTCGATTCTCAGAGTGATCGCCCGGATTTCTGCACGTGGGAAACGAGGCGAACTTTGCTGTTGGCCCTGCGGGTTTTCTCGGAGGTCTCCCGTTTCCCCCCTTCCCTTGAGTTTCTTCGCTGCTCTCATTTCACTCTCACTGACGCTCAGGACCTCGCCAAAACATCTTGAATATTTTATTCTACCGCAGGGTAAGGTCATCATTCTAAAGTACAATCTAATGTTATCTCGGAAAGGTTGAAAATTCGTTCAGCAATTTTCTTTCCCCGGATGTCCACCATAATTGTTAAATAATTCACGTGGCCAAACCATTTTACTCCGCAGTGTACTACGGGATGGAATTGCAAAATAAGCTGGGCAGATAGCCTGGAAAGCCACCGCGTCCGACATGTTACAGTATAAGACAGACCATAAGTGGAAAAGCATTACAGGTGTTTGCACCACACAGCTGTTACCGTACATACGTTTGCAGACATACTTACGTATGTCCACAGGTACATGCTTGTGGCTACTCGATCTTATAGGCTGTTCCCGGTAAAGAGAACACTAGGGCTACTTGTTTTTTTTTTTTTTTTTTTTTGCGACAAGATTCACGCGAAGGTTAGACTCCAATGTCCTATGGCATACGTGCGGTTTTCGTTTGGTTATTGGCCACGCGTCTTTGTCGGGAGACAGTTCCTTACCCGACTGGGCCAATCAGAATAAAGTAACTACGACTCGGAGTGTCCGTGATTCGCTGGCAGGCACCTACAAGGCGTGACAGTTAAACTTAGCCAATTACAGAAGTGGATCCGAGTTCTAGTGTTTTGGAGTACATGTCGTGAAATCTTTTCGCGAAAAACAGGTGGCCCTAGGGATCACTTTTGAGGTCCTAGTTACTTTTTCCTTCCAGCTATTTTCTATCCTTTAACTACCTTTTTTTAAATTAATAGTGGCATGTAAGTAATAAACACTCGGAAGTTAACGTCTAAGGCTAAAATAAAATATATTTATTGACTCTTATTCCCAAAAAAAGTGCTCACTTTACCTTGAACAACGTATAGCAAACCTTGGACAAGACGTCCGCCCTCTTGATCAAGGCAAGTGGGCGAGCCAGCTGACGCGCGTGTTACTGGAGCGGGTGATCTGGCGGAGTGTGTTCCCTTCTGATACATTCCCAGCCACATCGTCAGAGACGATGTTTTAACGCGGCAAATGTACGTAATTCCGACAGGATTGCCAGTCGGCGACCAGGGGCCTATTTCACTACAGTTGCAATTCGACAGGTGACAGGTGACAGGGACTTGTCAGATATGTTTACAATCCTACAAATGTGTGTTTCATAAAAGTTGACAATTTTACAAATTTGTCGTGACGAATTTGTAAAATTGTGTGACAATTTGACAAATAGTTGTTTCACGAAAAGTTTTGAGCTGACGGGTAAAAATTCTACAAATTTGTCAAATATTACAATACAGACTGTTTTATGAAACTCACTCGGTGACATATCTACAAATTTGTAGAATTGTCACTGCAGGAGTGACAGGCAAGCTTTCCTATGTAACCAGTAATTTGTAATGTTTATTTTAACATGGCAGTGCAATTGTGTTTCAATATTGTGTGGATTAAACATTACTTGCCAAATAGCACAACCATTTTCCTCTCGGATCAGGTTTAATATAGTATTCTTATTCACATTACTCGACATTCTGCTGCTAGTTACACACAGTTATGTGATTGGAATTAAAATGTACCGCATAATTATCTGTGGTAGTAATTGCTTGTTCATGAATCGCACATAAGGCTGTGGTCGAAAATTAAAACAGTAACCCATATAAGATATAAAAAAAAAAAATTTGTAGGCCTTATTTAGTCTTCCTAAAGAAACAATTTTTCAAATATGCGCAAGAAATGTTGAAACATTGCAAGCTATCTGAAATTTCCGTGATGTACAACTACTTCTAATCGTTGCTTTAAGAAGAGTCGTGTTTCTCTGCCACTTCGTGTGACTGCTGGCTCGCTACGCGCATAGCTCCGAGCAAAGAGCTCGCTGGCTACCGCTCATAAATAATGGAGGCATGCGGGCGAGGCAGCGCACGGAGGGCAATTATTATATTCTTCCGGTTGGACGTCGGCGTGTTGTGCAGAGGGTAAGCTTGAGAAGACTAAGGCAACGGCAGGCACACCTGAGCGGCCACGACTTCCACGCAGCTCGCTCTGGGCTTATCAGTGTTGTCCCGGCACGCGATGTAATACCTCTCTCTCTCTCGCCCTTTCTCCGCGCCGCTCTCATTTTCCTTCTTCGCCTTCTAATGCCCGGTTGCACCAACATCTTCCCCGATCCGAGATCGAATGATCTTAGTTCCGAACCAGAATCCTATTTTATCTTGGTTCCAATGTAAAAGTGTTGCACCAACGAAATTTCTTAATTTTGAATAATCGATTCGTCGATCTTGGTTTCAAAGTGAGAGATCGATATTAAGTATGAGACAAATTTTACTATTGGTTGGTGATATATGATGTCATGGAAGTAGGCGTATTTTTCACTACAGATAGAACTAGATGAACGATATTTTATCTGTTTTAAGTGAATTATTGTTATATGCAGGCTTTGTGTTCGGCTATAATAATATGAACCAATCGTAACCTAGACGAGTATGAAGGTTTGCGAATCGTTTACCCACTGGCAAGATCATTGGTGACTGATAGTCCCAATTTGCAGCACAAGCCGAAAATTACTTACATACGTGTGATGTACACAATGTGTTCACTAAGTAGAATGGGTTAACTCTTAGAACACTATACTCGAACGTATATCGGGCTACGCTAAAAACGTAAATTTATCTGCCACTGAAAAAAAAAAAAAATCACATAAATGTAGTGTCATTGTTTCGTTAATGTTTGTCAGTATCTTAAAAGAACTTTACAGCTCTTCAATACTAATTATTTTGAATAAAAATAAAAATTTTCTTATATCGAATGAAATAACATGACAGAATGTTACATATAGAAGAATATTTGATTGGGAGGTATCGCATCGGTCCGCCATTGTCTGACAGTAAATCATTTATAAACTTTATTCAACATTAGATGTGGTGTGAACCAATATGATGTGTTAAGTGGTAAAGTAGAGACCTGTATAAATGTCATTCTTATAATGGTGAATATGAGTAATACAATTCCAGCGAGCCTTCAGTGCTAGTAAACGTATATAGAATACAAAGTCTATGGCAATGTTTACACATATATGTTGCTTCCTATCCACAATGTTTTATCTAAAAAGAAATTCACATCATTACGAAACTACTGTAAAACTTAACTTGATTACTTATAACTTTAATAAATATGTGCAACGTAGGCTATGGAAATCTACAGGTATCCCACGGGAAGTTTTCTGATTGGAGGAGGGCCAGATATCCCCTCCACCCCACGCCCTTCCTGACAGTATCTCTGACTGGCCGTGCCAGTATCTGACAACAAGCCTCGTGTCTGATTGGTTACCGCTAGCTGCGAAAGACGACATATTGGCCGGACTATGGGTTGGCTAGTGAGTTACCGTCCACCGACTGTACACTACGTCCCGACATTTTGCTAGCTAGTGACACCATATTGCCGGCGTGTGCGGCTGGAGTCCGCGGGACAAGGAGCTGTTTCGCATCTGTATACTTGAGTACTCTGTGGTCTAGGGACAACGCACCGCATTTGTGCACAATCAGTTCGATAGTATTTTACATGAGAACTATTTCTTACTTGGCAGTATCTCACTGTTTTTATACACATTAATTGTAAATAAAGTATAATTTATAGATAGGAATACTCCACAGTCCTGTATACACTCGAGCCTCAGATGTTTGTACATTGGCTGCTGCTCCAGAGAGTAGCCAGTGTTATTACACACCTGGCAGTATGTCACTCGCTACTTGTTTCCTTGCAAGTCTGCTATTGGCCCAGAGTCATCCAGGGTGTCTCTAATGAACCGTGATCCAATTGTGAAGGCGAGTTCAGTATACACGTGTTGGACGCCTGTCTTGTCCTGAAATGAATTCGCGAAATTTCCCTAGTCCTATTTACAGATAAAATATTAGTACTACTCCAGTTTAACAAAAATAAGATACTTTTGTGATTACAGAAGTTCAAAACTCTCGTGTTATTTGTTGGGACTGAAAAATGTTTGCGAATTAATTTTAGGACTAGCTAGACGTCAACCATGTGTACATTTCTGTTTATATTTTTAGTTGGATCACAGTTTATTAGACACGCCTAGGTGAACTCTGGGCCAGTAATAGACCTACTGTAGTCTACTCGCAGTATAGTCATACATTTGTAATCAAACTGTTGAAAATTCACCTCATATATGGCGTGTTTGGTTCTTATATAAATATGTCGTTAAGTGGCAGGAAAATTTCGCACTTAGCACCACCTGTAAGCTAGGCTCCACAGTACTCTTTGCTCATTGGCTGCTGCATCAGTGTGTAGCCAGTCAGGTTGCGCGGAATTCGGTGCTTATATCCTTGCAACACTCAATGTGTAAATTACCTTCTCAAATTCACGATCGAGCGAGGTGGCTCAGTGGTTAAATTGTGGGCTCGCATTTCGGAGGACCTGGGTTGGAATTCCGGTCCGGCCGTCCTTATCTCTGTTTTGCATGGTTTCCCGATATCGCTTCACGCGAATGCCGGAATTACTCCTTACTACAGACCATGGGCAGATTCCTTCCACGTTCCTGCATGCCTGAGAAACTTACTCCGTCTCTAATAACCCCGCTGTCTACGAGACGTGAAGCCCTATCTGTGCTGTAAAAACAATGGGAAAATTATCTGACAAGAGTAAGGTAATATTCGCAAACCTGATTGGGAAACATAGTCTTCCTTAAGGGAAAGGAAAAATTAAGGCACTATGGAGTTAAATTCACGTACATGGCAGTGGAAAGTTCCATACAAAGATGGAAAAACTACCTTACGACGTGTCGCTCTCCTCGTCCATTTGTAACTATATGATAATTGTATTTTTAATATGTTTTACCTTAACATTAATTTTTATTATTTAGTTATACAAGCTGTCCAACATGCCTCATTATATGTAAGGTATAATTACCGCATTCTGGAGTAAAATTCACGTACATAGCGGCGAGGAATTCCGTAAATGGATGGGAAAATTACCTTACGACGCGTGCATCTCTTCAGTATCGTCTCAACAGCTGAGAGGACGCGCTGAAGAAACCTTCCTTTAACATGATAATATTCACTGATGCTGTCACGTTGTCGTCGAGGTGTAATGGATAGCTCATCGGTTTATCGTAATAGTAGGCCGTGGTTCGCGCAAGTGTCGAGGATTTTAAAGTTGAGGTTTCGGTTACTATTCGTCAGAGGATATAGATAATAAAAAAATTAACTACTAATACTCCGAGGTATTTATAAATATAATTTTATTATACAATATAGCTAATATTCCCTTACTGCTATGGAATTTACCCCCACTTTTGTCAGGTATTTTTCCCGTACGATTAGGGAATAGTACTTTACAAGTTATGTAAATTTACTCTACATTTAAGAGGTAATTTTACCTTAGATGTATAGGTAATTAGCATCCCTTACATGTAAGGGAATTTTACCTCAATTTTTTTTACAGTGTTTCTACCTACCATCAAATGCGTAGGAAGAAAATTTTATTGGGACACTTTCATTATGCTGGCAGAAAGACGGGTATAGGCTATTCATGGTAAAGTGATCACTTTTGAAAGCCCTCTCGATTGGAATAACAGCCAATAAATAATATTTTATTTTAGCTTTAAAAGTTAACTTCTAAGTGCTGAGGAATATATACACTGTGTTTATTACTTAAATGGCAGTATTTATTTTAAAAGGTGTTTAAAGGATTAAATACGCCTGAAATAAAAAAGTACTAGGGCCTCAAAATTGCTCACTTTAGAGTGCGCAGTCTATAGTAATGAAAGATGCACAGTATAGCTATCGTTTTTAGTGTTGTTTGAACCAACAGGACTGTTGTAAATGGGAATACAGAGACATAAGTAGTGTGAGTTAAGTCCTTTTGTAAATGTAGGTTTAATTTCCGAACCGTTAAAGATATAGTCATCAAATTCATAACATAGGCACCGTACCCCGATATCCATCATACTGGTAAGGTCATTTAGGCCCTAAGCCCTTTCTGGTAACGTCAATTATGCGGTAAGCCCTTTTATGTAAATATTCATAATTTACAAACCATTGAAGCTATAGTGATCAAATTCATAACATACACATAATCCCCGATGTCGATAAGGGCGAAAATGAGCGCAAAATCTTCCATTCACACTACTAACATATCTGATGATCATGCAGTGGTGATTATGGGCGACTCACTTTATGAGGACTATGTACTTGGATCTTGAACTGCGTAGCAGTGAGTTTTAAATCCACGGGTTTTTTTACTAAACTATTTTACGTGTGTCGTGCGTACTGATGAACGAAAAGAAAATACACTCGAGACGAGGTACGAAGGCTACTATAAAAAAAAACCACGTATGCCTACGTTACAAACACTATTTCCGACCTCTCCAATATAGCTAAGAACTGCCTAACCTCACCGTTAAGTGGGGCCGCAGTGGCCAAGTGGATAGAGAAATATTAAATGGGACCGCAGTCGCTTCAATGTTGAGATAATTTCACATCATTTCATTATTACCTACACATATCTATGCAATATTCTTTTCAGTCTTTGTGTGATAACCAAATATTTTAATATTGTAACTATTCTAGCCCCGTTACAAGCCAAAAAAAAAAAAAAAGGTGTCACGCGCTGGGTCCCGTAGTAGACTATATCGGCCATCTCGCTTGTGTATGTTTACTTGTACGAGGCAGGCTCGCGTGTCTCGCTGCAATGAAGGCGGCATAATGAGAACTTCACTTCCTTGGGCGCCACTTGTTCCGGTCGTGTTCTCGACAGCAGCTGCCTTTGCTCGATGTGACGTGATGTGACTGTTGCGTGCCGGCCGCTGTGTGAGGCCGAGGACCTTGAAGGAAGCGAGTGAGATTATTCCCTCCCCCCCCCCCCTGTTCACACACACACACACACACACGCTCACGCACACACACACAGAGAGTCGTAGCACGAGGGGTATAATTCCAGGCGCACCTCCCCGCTACGAAACTGCCTACCGCATTCCTGCAGCGCTGCACACTTCCTCTGCAGAGCGTCGAGCCCACCAACCCGCCATACTTCCGAGTTAAACGCTGTTCACGATAAAGTGAGCACTTTTCAAATCAACCTTAGAAAAAAAGTCACTGATCCTACCGACAATGTATCTCAAAAGGCGCACTGAGTGATATACGCCAGGTTAGGTTGGTAACTATGGATGTAATGTAGTTCTATATCTTAACATCGAGTAAAAGTGCCAAGGTAGCCAACCGTTTGTGACTACTTACATGATTCCTTTCGCATTATGATTTTTAATGCATCGAATTGAAAAAATTAGCAGAATTGTAATATATTTACTTTTTTTTTTAAAATAATTACACAGTTTAGCGCGACCCACGCATGAATAAAGTGATGAGGCCCATGACAAGATTAATTTTACATAAGGCGGAAGAATACACAACTTGTACACAAGTAGATCTCAAGCAGGGCGTTCGAATGTGCTCATTTTAATGTGAACAAACTATAGTAGTCGAGGAATATTTTCTCGTAGATTCGGAGGCCGAGGGGTTTGGTTACTTAGACTTCTCGCCTCCCACCAAGGTGAGTATAGTTCGATCTCCGGCATGGGTCACTCCCGCATTTTCGCATATGTGGGAATCGTGCCGGACGATGCCGCTGGAAGGCGGGTTTTTATCGGGGATGTCCCGTTTCCACCGCCCTTGAATTCTGACGCTGTTCAATTCTCACCTAATTTTACCCTCATCAGCTCCCCAGATAGAGTTTTTAAGAGCCGCCAGTATCTCTCAACTCGACCCATGTATCACGAGCGGTTTGTACACGTGTTAACACAAGAATACCTCATTTTCGGTTTAATTGGAGTTTAAAATTATATTTACTCTATAAATTATAATATTTCATTTACACACAATATAAATAAAACTAGTAAAACATATGCGTTTCAGTAATGCCTTGTAACAATGAGGTCTTATGCGAAATATCATTGAAAGTGAGGGGGCAAGTGTGCAGTTCGTGGTCTCTTGGGTGTAATTTTCTAGACAGGGGTAAGCTTTGTTAGACTTAGGAGGAGGAATACCCTGGAAGCAGTACTTACTGTAGCAGGGCTTCATAAAAGTTAGAATGGATTATACAAACCTGCCCCTTTAACTCAGCCATTAGCACAATGTAGCGCCCAACCACAGATTAAAAATCACAAAGAGACAAAATGTCATGGCAGTTCTTTTAATGTGGGCATACCCATTCTGCGATTAAATGTGTGAATATCCGGGAACGGGCATTGGGTATGATTGGCTACCACGTGCTGTGAAACGATGATCCCTATTGGTTGAGCTGCTAGCTGGCAAGCTGGTTAACAAACACTGATTGGCGGGTACCCACCATTTGGTTTAAAATTAGGCCAAATAATTTTAGGCCAAGTGACTTAGGACCAAATTATTTTAGGCAAAGTAACGGTTCTGAAACAGTTTAGGCCAAATGTCGGGCTCCCGTTAAGCGAGCTGCGCTAGTGACCAGTGACGCCATTTTGCTGGGCGTGCGCACTAGAGTCCTGGGAATAAGCTGCTACATCACATCTGCACATAGGCCGTTCACGGTAAAGTGAGCGATTTTGAAGCCATAGTTACTTTTTTATTTCTACCGATTTATATCCTTCCGCCACTTGTTTATGTAAACCCAGCCATGTGAGTAATAAACACAGTGCATGCATTCACCATACCCAAAACTAAAAGTCCGAGGCTACAATGAAATATATTTGTTGGTTATTATGTCTAACATAACAGCTTCAATAAGTGTTCACTTTATCGTGAACGGCCTATACTAAGACGATTTATGCTACAGGTTGGGAAGACCAATGTTACAAGTTTGGCAAAAGCAAAATTTTCGTTACAGAACTGGCCCTACTGTAATAACACTGATTCGTTATCTTTATCAGGATTTTTGTAGAAAATAACATAACGCCAACGTCATTATAACATGACCAATCCGGCACTCCACACGCTGACAGCAGGCCAGTAAGGAAACACTTGTGCGATATTGACCAATATGAAGGCGGCAAGTGACCAGCGGAGAACGTTATCCCTACAACTGTGGATATACGCGATTCATTTCTATCTTACCTTCGACACCGATGAAACCATCCAGTACTTCGGCATATAGCCTGTTCACGGTAAAATGAGCACTTTTGAAAGTCCTGCTTAAGATCTACTTGTAAGAACGTTGTGTATTCTTCCGCCATATGAAAAATTAATGTTGCCAAGGTCTTCATCACTTCATTCATGCGTTGGTCAAGTGAAATTGTAAAATTTTTAGAAAAGGAAAACTTCACAAATTTGCTAGTTTTTACACATCGATGAATTAGACAAACAGGAAGTGAAATAAATAATTTCAGTCATTATAAACAGTTACCCAACAATTTTTATTCGATATTAAAATATCGAACTACTTTCCCTACATCGTTACCAACTTTACTGGACACATGTTTCTCAGCGCGTCCGTTAAATATATGCAGGTAGGGGCAGTGACTTTTTTCTTAGGTTGATTTCAAAAGTGCTCATTTCGTCGTGAACAGCCTTTACAGTGCCAAAACCCAACACAGGTGCTTATGCCGTGAACTCCAGCTACACTTGCCAGCTAAATGGCGTCACAAGCTAACAATATTTGGGAACGCCGTTCGCCAATCAGCGCCTGGTAACTTACACGCCAGCCGGCAGCACAGCCAATAGGGAAGCGTTCAGAGCAAACAGTAGCCAATCAGATACGAGGCTCGAACCTAGCGCCTCGCGCAGCCTATCAGAGAAGTAAATGCTCACTCCAGTTCGCCTCTGTGTGCTTGTCAGATATGTGACTACATTTTAATATACTTCCTTCGGAAAAATTCAGAACTGGTGTGGACTGGAGAGATTTTGGTGGCTATTAACAACCAGGTCTTGAGAGCCGATGATGGGGATGTGAGGTGAGTATGGAGCAGCACCGGAACGCAAGGGCGGGGAAACGGGAGATCTCCGAGAAAATCCAGCTACCAGTGGCATCGTCCGGCACGATTTTCACCCGCGAAAATCCGGGAACAAACTAGCCGTATAAATAGGGCCACTGTTTTTCCGCGAATAAATCGGAGTACACAATAGACTTCGAAACTATATATACACCTACCTCGGCTGTTGTCATACCTCGATTGGTTGCTGATGTCGTTTCCGCATATGTTAACGAGCCACTCAGGATTCCGTAACTCCGGCACTCTACCCTCGTGATTCGTGCGCTAACAGTTAACACGGACCAGAACATGCTTCAGCTAGGGATAGGCAGGAAAAATTCGCGAATTCAATGACCTGTAGGCTAGACTTCACAGTCATATGTATACTCGAGCCTCAGATGTTTGTTCATTGGCTGCTGCTCCAGAGAGTAGCCAGTGTTACTTCACACCTGGCAGTATGACACTCGCTACTTGTTTCCTTGCAAGTCTGCTATTGGCTCAGAGTCGTCCAGGGCGTGACTAATAAACTGCGATCTAATTGCAAAGTCAACTTCAGTGTACACGTGTTTGGCGTCTATCTTGTCGTGAAATGAACTCGCGAAATGTTCCTAGCCAAATATCCGGACGAACACACAGTGCTTCGAAATGTATCTTGCCTCGAAATATTTTCGCGAAATATCACTGACCCTACGTGTAAAGGTGGTAGGCGAGTAGTCTGACCACTGAACCACCGCGGCCCTTCAAAACTGGCCCCTCGGAAGTGAAAGATGAACTTTTCCGTGCACGAGGTTGTGAGTTGGGACACAGACCGCCAGCCGCCGTAAGCGTGGCGTGTGTTGCCTGCCATATTGCAGCTTCCCCATCAAGCCCGGAGCGAGCGCAGAGCATGACGGGACGGGGGCTTGGGAACGTTTCTGCTGCTCGCGGGAGCTAAACAAGAGGGTAGTATTCGCCTTAACACCGCCTCCAAGGTCACCGGCGGGCGCACCTGCCAGTAGGGCCTGGACGCGATGCATCGCGTCTCCAGAGCACGCGTGCATTTCGCAGTCTTCAGGGAGAGACACGTGGGTGAAGATAAGAGTCTGTAGTGTTGCCAACACCAGGAATGCTGCACGAAATACCTATATTTATATAATTACTGTCACAATTTGTTTTATAGAGGATTTTTCGAGATTTGTGGTCCGACAAGACGTAAATAACAATTATGAACGCCTTATTACACGGTTAAAAATTCTCTGCGTTCGTTATTCTCGTAGTTCTGATTGAAGATAAGAAAAAAAAAATTCCTTTCTTTTGTTTCATCATTGCTCCGAGAATAATGAATGCAGCGAAAAGCTAACAACGTAATAAGATGTTGAAAATTATTATTTATGTCTTGTCGAGCCAAAATTTTTCGATAAACCCTTTGGAAAACGACTTATATTGAAAATCGGGTAAATATGCAGCTTTCATGCACCATTCCCCTTAAGGTGGAAGATCACCCGGGTAGGACGTAGAACGGTGGGCAGAGCTCCAGCAGAAAACGTTTTAATTTAAAAACCGTCCAACGTGACTGAATGCGGACTTCTTACCAACGGCATTTAAGAATAGCCGCGCGTCTGTATAAACTTTCCAGTTCCTCCATTTCTCTCTAAAGCAAGTTTTTGTGATAGTGAATATAGCTCAAAAGGGTGTTTTTACGGTGATTTTTGGGTATGGACATTCCGGTACAAAACATTAAAAAAGGAATAGGGACGTGGATCAAACCTTTTTTTTTTTATTACGTCATCAAATGGTAGGGTCTTCTCTGAACGTCTCATAGAGGCGCTTTATCGACGGCAAGACTGCACGCCAGTTCAGTGCTTTGCCCGTAGCGGCGATGAGAGGGTAGATGCGCATGTCTGGATCGCCCCTTGGGCTCCCACGCTTTTAGGCCTCAGATGTGCGGAATTCCTTCAGCCAGGCGGTCTTCTTGACCCGTGGATACGTTGCAAACGCATGTAAGTCGAGGCCACATGATTTTCGCAAGAATATTTACTCCCAGGCTGGACTTCAACTTTTACGTGCACACTTGCGAATTTCCTTCGGCTACTGGCCACGTGTCTGTGCCAGAGGATATTTTTTCCTACTCGCCTGGGCCAATCATAATAGAGTTACTCGAAATCGGAATGTCCCGCGATTGGCTGACAGACAGCGAAGACAGGTGCGAGTTAAAATCATCCAACAACGATATTGGTTATGAACTGACGTGTACTGGAGTACAACCAGTCGTGGAATATTTTCGTGAAAGAACAGGTGGCCCTAGTTATGGCCGGTACTCTACAGGGTGTATCTAAATCAGGCCGACAGTCTTCGGCTGCAGGTTAAGAAGGTGCAAACACATACACGCAAAAGTAGATAATATACAATGAGAGAAACTCGAACAAAATATTTGTTTGTATGGGGCCACATATATATTTAGTTGCTCTAACAAAATATATTGTGGAGCAAACAGAATTTAAAAAGCAACAAAATTACTTTTGTTCGTCTAACAAAATTACGTGTTTGAATAAACAAAATATCTGCGTTGGGCCAAAACAAATTTGACTGTCAACTAAATATTTTGTTGAATCAACTGTATATATTTGTTTGGCCACTCATTTGACTTCCTTCATTAGAAAATACAACTCGAGAGTTTGTTTGCATTTTTTGTGAAAATTAGGGTACTAACCGTGTTTGTTAGTGCATCTATTGATGCTTAACAATCGCATAAACATCTTAATAAAATAAAACAACGCAACAAGAAACTGACAAGTAAAGCTGCAAAACTTGAAATATTTAAAAGATTTCCGGCGACATCAGTTGTCACGCAGCTGATCTAGGTTTGACACGCGGTCGAACTTGTAAACATTTTTTTATATCGACCTAAATGGTTTCATGTACGTGTAGCCAAACAAATCTTCAGTTGCACCAACCAAATCTTACAGTTTGGGGCAACCAAATGAGAACCACAAAATAATTTGGTTTCAGCAACAAAATATTTTATTGTCCCTATGCAAACAAATAACTTGGTTGCACCAAACAAATCATTGTTTGATTCAACAAAACCTTTTTCTCAGTGTGCATTGAAGACGTTTAAAGCTATCTGCTAGGGATCAATTGTTGTTCTCGTTTATAATTCATCCGCCACGTGTGAAATAAACTTAGTCATTGTCCTGTTACACTCGCATTACAACGCCGAGAGTCACAGAGTACATAACCTCACAGAGACGAAATGGCGTGGTTGTTTCTTTGGCGTGGGCGTACTCATCACTGGCTGCAGGAAACTTAGCAGCGGTCCTCGTGTCTGATTGGCTGCCGCGTGCTGCAATAAGGTTCCCTGTTGATTCGGCTGCCTGCTGGAAGTAAAGTTCCCAGGCGCTGATTGGCGAACGGCGTTCCACCATGTTTGTTGGTCAGTGAAGCCATTCGCTGGCGTGTGCGGTTGGAGTTGGCGATGCAAGCGGCTGTTTCACTTCTGTTATCATCAACTACTCTGTGGTCACGTCCTCAAACTTTTTTTAATAAATTTACTGCCATCTTAAGAGTGGGATGGACCCCCGCATTTTCTGTGAAATATGTGTTAGCGAGAATACGCGTATATCGGTAAATAAATGTTCTGCAAATACGACTTTTTGTCAGAAAAGATACAAAACAATTATCTATGCCACTATTTTTTTACTTTTGTCGTATTAAGTTTAATCTCGGAGAAAAAAAAATCGTGAAAGTGGTCAAATATCGCATTTTTAAAGCTTGCCTACGCAGATTCCTTAAGCGGCAAGAGAAAAGTACAAATATACGGGCGTAGTTTAATCTGTGGGTTTTCATCGCGTGTAATAAAACCCCACTGTTGCAGATCTAATTTGCACAGTACAGTGTTAGGACGGAAATACTGCACGCCCTGCGCGTAGGAGCGATGAAGCACTAGGCGTGTGTGTTAGTGTCGCCCGTATTGCTTCCTTGCTTATTGACCTTGGACGCGGTGTTCCATCTCACTCTTAACGGGAGCCTGCATGGCAGTGTGTACTGTGAAATATGCGTAGTTCGGAATCGTGATCTTTTTTTCAATAATTGATCTAAAAAGTACACACTTTACCGTGAACAGCCTTTACAAATTACATTTGCTATAGTCCATTCACGGTTACTTACAACTGTTCTGAAGCGCTGCTTCAGTTCTACTTCCAGGATATTCTTCCGCCTCATGCAAACAGGCGTAAGTGAAACAAGAAAATTACACCATAGGGCCAGCCTACCGCATTCGTGTACACTGAGAGTAAAAATATTTTGCATAATAACTATTTATTTCTAGACGTTACCAACACACCTATTTTATCACTGTTTTGATTAATATTAATTATATGCTTATAGGTAAGACCATATGTTTGCCGCGAAAAGATTCACGCGAAGGCAAACGTGTAGTTTTGCTTTGGCTATTGTTCACGTGTGTTTGCCAGGACACAGTGCCTCACCTGACTGGGCAAATCAGAAACTCCAACACTGAGTGTCCGTGATTCGCTGCAGGCACCCAGAACGCGTGACAGTTCAACTCAGCCAATTAGAAAAGTGTATCTGAGCTCTAGTGTTTTGGAGTACAAGTTGTTCTGAAATATTTTCGGGAAAAAACACGTGGCCCTACTTATAGGGACTGGGAAATTTCGCGTCTCAAACGACGTGTGCTAGACTCCTCAGTCCTGCGTAATATCAAGCCTTTGCTGTTTGTTCATTGACTGCTGCCCCAGTGTGTAGCCAGTTTTACCTCGGATCAGGTGGCATGATATTCGGTGCTTGTTTCCTGGCAGGTCTGTTGTTGGTCAGAGGTCTCATGGGCTTGTCTAATAAACTGTAATCCAACTGCACGTACAGCATAAATGTTAACATGTTTGATTTTTAGTTTGTCCTAACATGAATTCACAGAAATTTCCTGCCCCTAGTCATAAATAAAATATAATTAAAAAACAAATTATAAATTAAAGTTCAATTTAATCAAAATCTAAGTACTTTTAAGTTAAAATAAGTATAAAACGCTTGTGATACATTAAATATTTAGTAAACAAGTAACCTACGTTATACACAGGGTGATATTTCAAAGGTTTAATTCAAAAAGTGTAAGAAATCGAGAAAAGACCATCATAGACTTTCTCGCGTCTTATGTTACGTTAGAGCACGGGCAAAACCACTATCAGCAGATCTCACTTGCGGTATTCTAGACAAGAACTTGCGTGTTGAGAGCAGATGTAATTACCATTACTACTCGCTCTGATTAACATTCCAACGTTAAGGCAATTGTTCGGTCTCGTTATAACTGGCGACTTCCGCACCTGCGAAGAGGTGAATGCGAAAATATCTTCGCCTCTCGTGGTTTATTATTAATTACGGCACCACGGAAATACTAATGGCGCTCGTTTCTTGCATTGTAGAGATTTGGTTCTCTGCTTTCGCCAGGAATAGGCCTAATATCATAGTTATGTCTGGGGGGTAGTGAAATTTTGCGAAAAGATTTCAAGACAAGTTATGTTTCAAATGTGAAAACACCTTCTCAAGCATAAAGCAACCAATGGCAATAGATAAACTGCTGTTGTGTACTTGTAGTATTGAAGTCTACCGCGTACTCGTACTTTTTCGCGAAAAATCACTAGCTATGATTAGAGACCTGCAAAATTCGCGTTATTATTTGTCATCAGGCTAAACTTCACAGTACTATATATACTCGGGGCCGGCGTCGTTTCTCTATTGGCTGCTGCATAAATGTGAAGCCACTCCCTTTCTGACTGGACTGCACGTGTTTGGGCTAGATGAATGTGAAGTGTTTATTTATTGGCTCAGAGTTACCCAGGGCGTTTCAAACAAAGTATGGTCCAATGACATATTTATTGCAAAGGTATATGTGTTTGAAGGTTAATGTGTCCCCAAATAATAACGCGAATTTTGCAGGTCTCTAGCTGTAGTCATGTAGCGATTACGATCTTCCAATCACAAAAGTGCGTCTGAACTAAGGTGTTTTGGAGTACAACTGGCGTTGGAACATTTTCGCGGGAAACAGGTTCTCCTACATCCACCCTGTGTGCATGTGTGTTGGAGGTGGGAGTGTACGATCACACACGTCTCCCCTTGCCATGCTCATAGCAGACACCTGAAATGTTAGCTTTGCGCCCCCGCGTTTTGACGTTCTCTTCACACGCTCGGGAAGAGGGGTGTAGGGGTGAACATAAACAACGCGAGCCATCCCGCAATGTAAACTGTTCGCCCTGCTCACCAACCGCCACCGTTTAATTTAATCGGGTGGTTATTAACAACCTTGCCCGTGCCACCCCCCTCCCCCCGCCAACGCTGCTAACCGAGGGGGGCGGGGGGGGGTTAGCGTGTGCTGTCCCAGAGATAGAAAATGGCGCAAGCCCCCGTGACACACAATTATATATAAGTACACGCACGGGGAATTGCTGCACGCACGGGGAATTGCTGCAAGGTCCCTGTGACGTGGGCGTGCCGGTTCGCTGATTGGCCACAGTGAGAGAAACATTCGGTTGTAGGAACCAAATCTCTGTACCTCACAACCCTTGTAGACTATTGACGCAATAAGATTGGTTGTCGGTACAATCTAAATATTGTTAACGTAAATAAAGGCTGTTCACCATAAAGGGAGCAATTTTGAAATCAACCTTAGAAAAAAGTCACTGCTCAGGCCCCTGCATATATTTTAATGGGCGCACTGAGTGACATTCGCCCAGTAAAGTTGGTAACGATGGATGGAAAGTAGCTCCATATCTTAACGTCGAATAAATAAGTGCTAGGTAGCCATTTGTCATACTGATAACATTAAATTATTTCTTTCGTTCTTTTTTTTTATGCATCGATGTGTAAAAATGAGTATATTTGTAAAGTATTTACTTTCTTCATAATTTCGCAGTTTCATTTGAACGACGCTTGAGTAAAGCGACGAGGCCCATGACAATGTTAATTTCACATAAGGCGGAAGAATACACAACGTCCATACAAGTAGATTCTAAACAGGGCTTTCAAAAGTACTCATTTTACCGTGAACAGCCTATAGTAACTGCAACACGACTGTACATAGTGTTCTTCTCTGTGATTGTTAGGGACAGGAGAATTTAGTGTTTTGAACGACCTGTATGCTAGACTCCACTGTGCTGTGTATTTTCGAGTGTTAGCTTAGTGTTCATTGGCTGCTGCTCCAGCGTGTAGCCAGTTTTACCTCAGATCACGTGGCACGCGATTCGGTGCTTGTTTCCTAGCAGGTCTGTTATTGGCTCGTACTTCACCCGGGCGTATATAATAAACTGTAATCCAACCGCGAACATGAAATAATTCACTTGTGGCTGAGGTCTAGCTTGTCCTGAAATGAATTCGCTAAATTTTTCAGTCCCGATTGATTGTATCTGCTACTGCGAATTAAGTTCCTTCAGCAGAGCATTCAGTTTCCCCTACAGAACTGAGAGTTTCTCCAACCGAACCACTTCAACAGTAGCCTATTTGTATTGCTCCCATAACAGACGGTAGGTATTGTAATAAACTAACAGAAAAATCTGTTGCTTACACAGAACTTATTTTGGTTTACCGACCTGTTCTGGTGTCACACTGTTAGGAAAAATGTCCGCAAAATTATGGGACATACCGGTTACAAATAATCCAGACGTCTGCGTTAAATTACGGTCGCTTCGTTTTATTTTTTCAATAACGCTCTCTCCGTAAATTTCACAAAAATCTCCGTAAATTCATAGAACGTGGTCACAAACTTGCGAGTTTTTTTTTTAAATCTGCTCTTTAAAAAAGGGGGTAACAAAAGACCGTTTTACTTCCATTATGTGGGCGATTCACTGTGTATAAACATTACTATTAAAGAAATTTTAAAAATTTGCCCCGTGACGGGATTTGAACACGTCTACCACGTTTTCACAAAAACTGATGAAGTAAATATGGTACTTATGAAGAATCATTCACGTATTCTCTTGGTGTATAGTCAGGTTAGTGTGTTTACGATTTTTTTTTCTTCAAGTTTATAATCAGGGGTAAGACTTATAAAGTATTTACTTTCTTAATAACTCCACAGTTTCATTTGGCCGACGCATGAATAAAGTGATGCGGCATGTCGCAATGTTAATTTCACATAAGACGGAGGGGTGAACAACGTGTATACAAGTAGATTTTAAGCAGGGCTTTCAAAAGTGCTCATTTTACCGTGAACAGCTTATACCATGTTGACAGGCTAGACAACACGCCTCACAGTAAATAATAACACACATACGAGATGGCGTCGCGTTGGATCACAGTTTATTATACCCGCCCTGCACGCCTCTGAGCCAATAGCAGACTTGCTAGGAAAGATCGTGGGAATCCCATAATTTCCAGGTATGGGGCAACAGCCAATGAAAACACAGCTGAGGTTCCAATGTGCAGAGGACTGAGGAGTCTAGCCTACAGGTCGTTGAGTGGCCACGGTGGCTGAGCGGTTAGCCTGCTAACCTCCCACCAAGGCGATCCTGGTTCAATCCCCAGCCGGGTAACTCAGAATTTTTGTATGTGGGAATCGTGCCGGACGATTCCGTTGGTCGGCGGGTTTTCTCGGGGATCTCCCGTTTCCCCCGGCCTTTCATTCCGGCTCTGCTCCATGCTTATCTCAATCACCCTAATCGGCTCTCAAAACCTCGATGTTAGGAGCCGTCCAAATCTCTTCTCTCGTCACTTACATATAGGGATAGGAAAAATTCGTGACTTCATTTCAGGACAAGATAGATTTCAAACGCGTGTACACTGAAGTCACCTTTGCAGTTGGATCGGAGTTTCTTAGACACGCCCTGGACGACTGCGCGCCAATAGCCGACTTGCAAGAGAACAAGAAGCGAATCCTGTACTGTCAAATGTAGGGTAACACTGGGGCAACAGCCAATGAACAAACATCTGATGTTCGAGTATACAAAGGATTGTGGAGTCTAGTGTACAGGTTAATTGAACTCGCGAAATTTTCGTATCCCTATATATTATGTATAGATAGTACATTCACAGTTATTTCCAACTTTTCTGAATCCCTACCAATGTTATGCTTCCAATGCATTCCCCCGCCTCGTTAAAACAAAGCTTAGACAAGTCTAGAAAATAACACCAAACGGACATTGCACAGCGTTCCTGCGCACTCAGTGTAATAATATTATTTCTTACTAGGTATTGCCAAGACACGTATTTTCTCCCTGTTTTATTCATATTAATTATTATAAATTACATCAATACATAGTATAAAAGGAAGTCCCTGGCGCGCGTCTGTTTGTATGACTGCGCTTATCTCGAGAAATACTAAACGGATTTGGATGCGGTTTTTACTGTTATGATTTGCATTTCTCGAGGAAGGTTACTATATATTGAAATTGCCCTAGCGCTTATAGGAGCTGAGCATTAACGATATAAGTGAATCGAGTCGGAAAAAAGTTTGCCACCAACTCGCTTTCATGGAATACTCTGTCTAATCCTTTAGAGATGTAACAAAATCATGTACGAAATAACTGTGTAAAATTAAATAACCTATAAAAACGTCACTGGTAGCACATATCTGTAGTTAACAGATAAGTGGTAATAAGCGTATTTACAATTTAAATCGTCCTTGGCAGAAAAAACTAAATTGTACCCGGGCGAAGCCGGGCCGGATCGCAAGTAATTTATAAGAGCATATAAGTAAAAGTTCGATTTATCCAAAAATGAGACAGTTATTTTTAGTAATATAAGTATAAAATGATTGCGATAAATAACATATTTGGAAACTACCAAGCACGTCATATATGAGGTGGTTTTTCTAAGGTCTGATTAAAAATGTTTGAAGAAACCGCGAATAGACTATAAGCCTGTGTGTGTTCTGCTACGCCACGGAGGCTTCTTCTTCAAGGCATTTTGTTCCACATAGCCACAGAGTGCTTGAGTATACAGAGGTGAAACAGCCTCTTATACCACGAATTCCGACGCACATGCCAGCAAGATGGCGTCACTGACTAGCGACGTGTCGGAGCACCTATCAGCGCCTGGTATCCTACTCCCCAGTCGGTAGCCTAACCAGAAGGGAACATTAGCAGCATGAAGTAGCCAATCAGAGACAAAGTTCGTTGTCGTAGCCTCGCGCAACCATCACCTAATGGGCAATACATAAGAGACCTGACGAAGTCGCGAGTTCAATGACCTGCAGGGTAGACTCTACTGTCGTATGTAGAAATATGCTGATATCAACCGCACATTTGCTGTCTGCTGTCACAGTGGAAGGAAGCTATTGGGCCAGCGTTCTCCATGAGGTGTCCAACACCGCGTGGACCAATGGTTTAAGTAGTATAAACACATGTGATTTGAATCTTAGCTTGTCATGAAAAAAAAACCGCGAATTATTCAGGTCTCTTAGCAAGACAACAACAAGGGAACATTCATTTCTATATTGTTTTCTATTCCGCGCCTCTCTCTTCACTACGTCGTGCTCCGTCGGGGGAACATTTCCACGAGGCGTGATATGTTGCGGTTTTGAGGAGACGAGCATGTCGGTCGGTGCCTGGGGCTTTGGCCGAAGGACTGGAGGTTCCCACGGCGCCTGCACAGAGTATCGGAGGGCTGCGCCCGGCAAGGTGCGAACACTGGAGACTTGAAGGGCGAGTGTTTTCTTGCCGCGGAGCACTCGGCCACTCGGGCCGTCTCCACGAGAGCTCGTAGTGAGAGGAAGATATTGGTTTTCCCGCTGAGCCAGGGACGTGGGCGTCAGGCAGCATCGAGGGCACGGAGCTACGTGGAGCAGAACATCCTCCAGTTCTCTTATTCCTCTCGGGGCGGCGGATATTTCTGGTAACCCCACCACCAAGGCTTTCTTTTTCTTCTTTCTTTACGGGGTGCCGTAGCGGGGGATATTGGCGCCCCTCTTACTGGTCCCCACGGGGAGACTTCTCCTTGATGCCTCCCGGAACTTGTCAGCTGTTTTGAATCGGTATATGCACGTCCCAGGGATTTCACACACCGCTGGAAATGTAAATCGGGATATTTCCGCTCGCGGCGTCGGCCCGATATGGCGCAGAGTAAATACAGCCGCTTATTCCACCGAACTCTATCCGCACGCACCCGCAAAATGGTGAAGTTAGCCAGTAACAGTTTCGGAACGCCATTCGCCAATCAGCGCCTGGTAACTTACTCTCTAGCTGTCCAGCCAATAGCAAACCTTCTCGCCGAACGTGGTAATCAATCAGACCCAAGCCCCGCTCCCAGAGCCTCCCCCAGCCAATAAGAGAAAGGGTAGGAACCGCTTCTACATTTCGTCTCTGTGGCTCTACAGTGCCAACTCAAGAAGTGTTAATTTCACTACAGCTGAAACAGCTCATTGGTAGAGACAGAATAGACTTCAAAAACTTGTGTTTTTTTATTCCGTTTGTAGTTGGATTACTGTTTGTCCGGCCACGCCCTGGACGACTTTGGACCAATAGGAAACTACTAACAAGAAACTGGCCTAATCACGTCTAACCAAATGAAAAGCGAAGCAGGGCCCTCACTGCTGTATAAGCCAATAAACAAACTAAGACGACTACGATATGTATAGGATGGTGAATTCTAGCATGACGCCAGAAAAAAACGTGAATTTTGCAGGTCCCTACTCATTGGTCGTAACGACGGCACAAGTGCATTTGTTGTAGCAATGATATAATGCGCAGAAGACCTAAACGCGACGGGCGAGTCGGAACACTCCATTGCCACTGCACGAAGGGGTGGGGTTGTTCAGTTCAGTAGTGACAGCGGTCGAGTGTGGTTGGGCGAGAGCTGCTCCTCGCGTGAATATTACCTATCGAAAAAACGTAAGAAGCGCAGCGCTGTGTTTAACAGCGGGGTAGTAGGGAATGATGTTATTAGTTGTGTGTGTACAATGCTAGCATAGTGTCACGTGGTTTCTCTCCCTATAACGGCATGCGTTCGGGATACCCCCCTCCCCTACACTGCCACCCCTAACTTCCCTCCGTCAGATCTGTGCGAAGATTATTTTCTCATGCATGCATAAACATGTTTCTAATTTACAACACTTGCAAACACGAATAATGTAGGTCCAGAGGAGTTAGGTAGGGATGGTACACAATATTTACTATGGTATCATCCACTATTTTACGAATTCTTGGTTACAGGACTCTACTTCCTTTAGAGACTACTTTGTTTCAGAGAATACCCTATGGAATACTGGATAATTCAAAACATTACCGACTACGCTAAGTATTTTGCACGGGACGGCAAACCGACAATTTCCCAAGATGGGATCCATGTCCGGAAAAGCATGGTTTGGGCACTCCTGGGCCTGTTCCATTGCTACCGCGGTCACCAGATCTTACACCTCTCGACTATTTTCTTTGTGGTGCTATGAACACTATAAAAAAAAGTGTAAAAATACATGTACAACCATTTGGTAATTTTACATTTCCTGTGTGTAATTTGTAAAAACAAGTACAGTACGTGTAAATTTACAGCAATGCACAACTTTATACATATTATAGTACAATTATATTACAAAAAACACAAATGTATTGGTATATTAAGAATAAGAGCGGTGTAAATTTACAAATTTTAAAGTATGTGTAAAAATCCATGAACATGAAGAATTAAAACCTAAATCTGTGTATTTTTACAACTACGCCAATGTTTTATTGATGCATGTAGTACATCGGTGAAAAAGTACAATCTTACTGCAAAAAATGCAAATGTACTGGTATATTGACATTAAAATGGTGTAAAATTACACATGCAAAAGTATGTGTAAAATTACACTAATACCAGGCACTAGAACCCTAAACTTGTGTGTTTTTACAACCACGCCAATGTTGTATTAAAACACGTACATCAGTGTAAAAGTACACGGTTTCCTATTTCACTCAAAATGTAGTACAATCTTACCTTAAAAAAAAAACACAAATGCACTGGTATATTGACATTAACAAGGGTGTAAAATTAAAAATTCGAAAATATATGAGTGTATAAACAAATTTACGGTAACTTTACATTTTTATGTGTAATTTCCTAAAACGAGTACAGTATTTGTAATTTTACACCAATGTTACTGTGAATTTAAATATAACTACAAGTATTTGCTTAAAACAACCGATCTAGCGGTAGAGAGTAGAACTACTGCGAACTCCTTTTGTGTGTTCAAAAGGAAATCTTAACTTCCACTGATGGAATATGCTGATTTTTGTAAATAACTACCTATTCTATAACTGAAGTTACAAGTTATTCACATATCGGAGATAACTTGTAGTTACAATTGCAGCGAATGTGCGATTTTACTTTTTTGTTAGTGAGAAAATACACATACACAGTGGTGAAATTGCAATTGCGATGTTTGTGTAAATTTACGGAATGTGGCAGGAAATCTATAATACATAGTCAAATTACATGCATGGAGTGCATGTTATTTAACATCATAATAAGATAAAATTACATACTGATATTGTAACATTACATCTACAGTGTACACTGTACATGTAATTAGATATGATTAACTTTAAACAGTATCGGACTGGTGTTGTAAAATGACCATAACAATGATTGTGTTAATTTACAAGATGTGGCAGAAAATTAGTAGCAAGTATAGTAAAATAACATGTACAGAGCACATGTGATTTAATACGATGATTAGTAAAAAAAACTGACAGGTATGATAAAATTACACTAACAAAGTTTGTGTAAATTTACATTATGTGGATTGATATTGGTAACAAAATAAGTAAAATGACACATACAGAGTAATTGTGATTTAACATAATAGTTAGTAAAAAGACCAACATGTATAGTAAAATTACACTAGCACTGTATTTGTAAATATACATGTGGCACACAGTAGAAGTACACGCACGTGTAAAAATACACGAACATGTGTGGAGATTGTGCTGCCACGTACATTCGTGTAAAATTTCACAATTTTTTTATAGTGAAGGGTATGGTGTACGAGACTCCTGTGCCATCAGAGGAGGACCTTATTGTGCGAGTACATGCAGCGACTTAACCCTTCCAGACCCACATTAATTTATGGCTTCAGGTGTAGCAAACAAAAATTCTTATGATGCGTGCTGTACTTAGGTCGACACAACAATTGTTTCGTTGTCACAGCCAATGAAATGTAGGCTATATTATGTTCTGCTACAGTTATGAACCAATTATGACTTATAACTAGGGATAGGAACATTTCGCGAGTTCATTTCAGGACAAGATAGACGTCAAACACATGTACACTGAAGTTAACATTGCTATTGGATCTCAGTTTATTAGACACGCCCTGGACGACTCTGAGCCAATAGCAGACTTGCAAGGAAACAAGTAGAGAGTGCCATACTGCTAGGTGTGGAGTAACACTGGCTACTCTCTGGAGCAGCAGCCAATGAACAAACATGAAAGACCATTGGTCATTGAGCTTCGCAGTGTGCAGTACAAACCAAAAACTACCTACAGGTGTGTAATGGACACAGTTGTGTACACTGAATCTGAATGGGTTAAGAGTGGGATGGACCCCCACATTTTCTGTGAAATAGTTGTTTGCGCGAATACGCGTATCTCGGTAAATAAATGCTCTGCAAATACGACTTTTTGTTAGAAAAGATAAAAAAAAAAAAAAATTATGTATGCCCTATTTTTTTATTTTTGTCATAATAAGTATATTCTTGGAGAAAAAGATCGTGAAAATAGTCAAATATCGCATTTTTAAAGCTTGCCTATACAGTTTCCTTAAGCGGCAAGTGAAAAGTACAAAGATACGGGCGTAGTTTAATCTATGGCCTTTCATCGCGTGTAATAAAACCTCTATTTTGCAGTTCTAATATGTTCAGTACCTCGTCACGACGGAAACACTGCATGCCTTGCGCGAAGGAGCGATGAGGCGCTAGAAAAGCGTGTTAATGTCGCCCGTATCGCTCCCTCGTGTCTTGAAATTAGACGCGGGGTTCCCACGCGGGTCCAGCCCACTCTTAAATATAACATTGTTCACGGCAAAATAAGTCCTTTTGAAATCAACCTTTGAATAACGTCACTGCGCCTACCTGAGTGCATATTAATATACTGGTGGCAGCACACTGACTGACATGCGCCCGGTAAAGTTGGCAACGCCACATCTACGCCGATCTTTGCACTGCCGATGTAGGCTTTGAAATGAAGTAGGAGTCGACAGTCCAGACCTCGTTTGTAATTCACTGCACGATGTGATATTCTTGTTAGTTTTGTGGTAGTTTCGTGACACCGTGTGGACTGTATACCCATCACTAAGGGTGATGGGAAATTTCGCGAATTCATTTTAGTGCAATCTAGACCTCAAACCCATGTACGTTCCTGTTATATTAGCAAATTGGATCACAGTTTATTAGACACGCCCATTGAAATTATGAGCCAATAACAGACTCGCAAGGAAACAAGCAACGAATCGCGTGCGACTGGACTGAGGTAAAACTGGCTACACACTGAGGCAGCAGCCAATGAACAGGAAGCATACATAGGATAGTGGAGTCTAGCCTACAGATCGTTTAAAAAGGGGAAATTTTCCTCTCCCCACCCATTTCTGGGGACACCCGAATTTCGCGAAAAGATTTCTCGAGATTCACTTTCGTGATTGGATGATTTACTTGTTACACTGCTTAGGTATACGCCCACGAATCACAGGCTTCCATTAACAGAGTAACTTAGTTCTCACTGGCCGGTCAAGAAAGATAACTTCTTCTCACTAAGGCATGCAACCAATAGGCAGAGGAACACTGCTACAGTGTCAGTGCACTATTGAAATCTATCCTGGGCGGAAATCTTTTCGCAAAATTCAGCTGTCCCTACCCGCCATTACCATAGCCAAAGCGTTGTCAAATTTTGACGTCCCACAGCGCCCAAACCATGCTTTTTCGGATATGGATACTCTTGGAAACTGATCGGCTCGTCATCCCGCACAACATAATAAGCATTATCGGTGATGTTTTGAATCATCCGATATAGTGTCGACGTGAGTACTACATATAATCTGCAACTCGCAGTTCCTAGCTGTTACAAATCCAGCGGGTGCAAGGTTTGTTTGAGCCAATAAAATATTTATTTGTATACGGCCAAAAAAGAAAGTAGTTGCTCCAAGAAAATACTTTGTTCACAAAACAAAACCTGAAATGCAATAAAACAGAATTTGTTCAGCTGATAAAATATTTGCACTAACTGACCAAACCGTCTAGTTGTGCCAACAAAAATCTGCCTGGCAACAAAATATTGGTCTCATTCAAATGTGAGTGAGTGAAGAGATTTGGCGGCTCTTAACAACGAGGTCTTGAGAGCCGGTGAGGATGATTGAGGTGAGTATGCAGCAGTGCCGGAATGAAAGGGCGGGGGAAACGAGAGATCCCCGAGAAAACCCACCGACCAATGTGATCGTCCGACACGATTCCCACATACGGCCCCACCCGGCCGGGGATTGAACCCGGATCGCCTTGGTGGGAGGCGAGCAGGCTAACCGCTCAGTCACCTTGGCCCCTTCATTCAAATGTGCATATTTGTTTAGTCATATACGAACAAATGTATAGATGGCTCACACAAACCTTTCTCTCAGTGTTCAGCAATAACTAGGCGGATTCCGTAAACTTTTCATAGCCATTGTAGCTTATTGTCTACACGTTGCAAACGAAGGTTATATTTGAGCGGTGCTGTACGCTGCGAGGCTCAGTGACCAATGATCTTCCCTGGGGGTAACTGGTTCGTACACAGCGATACTTCTCTACGTTGTGACTGGTTAATATCACTGATCGTCCAACACAAAGCCTGCAGCTTACTCGCTGTATTGCCAAGACAAGATCTTTGCCAGTTACAGTACAGCACACATCAAAAATTTTCTCATCTGAAACGCCAGAAATTATAAAGTAATGTGGGGGTGAAAGGGTCGGTGGCACACTCGTTCATTGCGAGTAATAAAATGCCGAGTTCTAGAGAGAGCATCACATGTCGTAGGTCGGCCGACATCACACGAAACAGAAAGACAATGCAATTACACAGCTCGTGGGTGAACGAGCGCGCGTTCGTGTTCTCCAACAAGTCAACAAGGCCTGAAGGGGCAGTTGTTTATACAGCCAATTACGAGTGAAACAACGCATGCCCCACGTATTTCGGTCTTCGCTTCCACTGCGCGCGTGGAACACATTAATTGGTACGTCCAAGGGCAAATGAAATCCCCCCCCCCCCTTTTTTGCAGCTCCCTGTGATCTCGTTCCTGTCAGTCAGCTATTTTCGAAAACCTTCCAGCTTCGGAAGTTTTTTTTTTTTTTTTTTTCGTCCTTGTTCAAACGGGAAATGAACTCTTTTCCCGTGTAGAATAAGTAATATTCGGTAGTTTACCCTTTTAGCTACTGTTATTACTATTAACTATCTTTTATTTGCTCGTTTTCATCAGCCAGTATCACGACGTCACTGTTGTGCAGTGGTCAGGTCGCTCTTATCGCAACAAGGCGAACCAAGTTCGAGTTCCTGTGCGTTCACGCATGTGAGAAACGTTGCGCGCTCTACCTCTAGAGAAGGGATTCTCTCAGGGGAATACCGCTTCCCCCCGCCTTTGCATTTCGCCGGTGCGCCATCCACGCCTCATTTCCTCCTCGCCGGATCCTAAGACCTCAATGTTAAACGCAGATAAAAATCACTCAACTTGTAATCCATTATCGGCGGCGTGATTCATTAGGACAGCAGCTTGCTGCACGTAGGGTCGTGGGTTCGAGCCTGGATAGGGCGCGGCTGTGTAGGCCTTTCTGCTAATCCTTGCAGACCCTCTTTAATTTACGGTTCCAGGTGTTGCAAGCATATACTTTTATTATGCGTGCTGTGCTTAAGTTGGCGCAACATTTGTTGTGTTGTCACAGCCAATGAGTAGAGGCACCTGTTTTTCGCGAAAAAATTTCAGGACAAGTTGTGTTCCAACGCACTTTAGTTCAGAACCACCTTCCTGATTGGATCATTTGAATTGTTACGCGCCCTGATCTTTCTGCCCGCGATTGACGCACGGTCAGTATCGGAGAAACAATATTCTGATCGGCTCACTCGTGTAACAGACTGTCTTCACACAAATATATGCGGCCAATAGTCAAGTAAAGACTGCAGGTGTGCACATATGATATTGAAGTCTTGCATCAGCGTTAATCTATTCGCGAAGAACACGTGGCCCTACTAATGAGCTGTACAGTAATATAAAGTAATTATGATCTAGACCAGTAAGACGGTTCGCGTGTAATTTACCAACAAGTAAGATCATACAATTGTTAGAGATGATGGTTTGTCGCGGGAAAAGTTAACTGTTTGCTAGAATTCAACGTACTGTACACATGTCCCACGGTTTTCTTTCCTTATTGGCTTTCATGCATGTATGAAGCTACCACCCTATTTCACTGAGCCAATGAGGATTCTGATACTCTAAGACAGAACATTCGTAAATTGTTTTGTAAACAACATAGCCATGTCAAAACCTTGCTCATCCAATCATGAAATAACAAACTAGTTAGATTGTTATAGAAGGTATGTTGGCTCAAACTTTTCGCGATTTTCTATCATCTCTAACAATTGTATACACTGGGTCTGAATGATTGAACTTGTAAGACGCCTCCCAATTATTGAGCTGTCGTTAAGCCTTGCTGTCATAGTGTGCTACATCTAGGGACAGGAAAATTTCGCGTTTTAAACGACCTATGTATTTGATGTCAATCTAAAAACACTAGATGAATTTTCCAAACATTTTGCTACTGCGGTTTATTGTTTAGATTAGCCCATAGATGGTGTGGTTTTAATTATATACACGTATTATATATAATACACATACATACATACACAGAGAGCAGGAAACAACGTCTAATAAGGGAAGTTACTCACGTGATGAGAGATATTATTAATTCTTAAGGCTCGGCCTCACATGTCATGTTGAATTATAGGTTCTAGCTTATTTCAGTTGTATACCGACTCTTATTACCAAACTGCTACTATACAATCATGACAATATACGTTACGCTGAAGTACAAACATAAATTCTGAAAATTCGTTAAGCTGTCATGCCGTAGTTTTTCGAGAATTATGAATAGATTAATGCCATTTTACAATCACCATATCACATGTGGATGAAGTTTGACGACTAAATTTGAAGGAGATTGTCAATTGTGATATTGCTATAGTAACAAATATTTGGTTATTTCACTGAATAGGAAGTTATGACATATGCATGGAAAATTCAACATGGCGGGTAAGGCCGAGCCTTAATACTATATTCAGCATCCTCTTAAACCGCTACTGCCTCTTCTTAACAACAGCTACCGACGTACTACGCAGGGTCACGCTGATTATTGTATAGTTCCCAACGAAAAATGAATTTGTCGTAACGCATAAAATTATACATTTATAGGAGGAGTTAGAACCTTAATGCTTTCCACTGATTCTTCTGTAGGGGACAATTCGCTAACGTAATTTTCAGCCAGAAAAATTCTACTAATTTTAATAACTGATTCAAATTCAAACTGTGCGTTAAAAAAAATGAGGTTAGTTAATGAGAAAAGGAAAATTTCGTGTTTTAACAGATTGAGGTCTGCACACATTTACTGGCACTAAGACAAATTAGAAGTGAGTCACCTATATCCACTACTGCAAGAACACCGGTTCTGTTGGTGTCTGTGTTAGAACTCACCATCGTCCTATTGGTCCATACCACACCGGACACTAACCCTGCACTTTACAGCGTTCATTATTGACCGGTCATCAATGGAGGGCCGAACTGATATTAACGCAACCAATTGTCCTTTACCGTATAAAAGGATTTACAATAAATCATGTCCATTTGTGTGGCTATAAAAAAATTCTATCGTTAGCAATATACTTGTTGCTGTGCTGTCGTGTACTTTTGAGGTAATGTTAAACACTTGCCGAACAAAGACTACACTCCCATTCCAGTTTTGTTTGAACAAAAAAGACATTTTCAAATTAGCTTTGCTCCAGTTGCACTTGAGCATATTAAGTTTTACCTGGCCTGTAGGATGGACTCCACTTTCGTATTTACTTTCGAGCACCAGCTTTCTGTCCATTGGCTGTTGCCCCATCGTGTAGACAGTTTTACCTCTGACAGGATGGCACAGCATTCGGTGCTTGTTTCCTTTCAGGCCTGTTATTGGCCCAGAGTTCACCTGGGTGTATCTAATACTGTGAGCCAACTGCAGACATAACAGAAATACACACATGTTTGAGGTCTACCTTGTCCTAATATTAATTCACGATATTTTCAAGTCTTTAGGATATTTTCAAGTCTTTAATTATTAGGGCCACATGTTTTTGCCGGAAAGATTGCACGACTAGCTGTACTCCAAAATATGATAGTTCAGAACCAATATCGAAGTTGGATGGTTTTAACCCGCACGCATCTCAAGTGTCTGCCAGCCAATCACGATGTTCAGTGTCATCGCAACTTGATTCAGATTGGCGCCGTCGAGTAGGAAATCTCTTCTCACGCAGACACTCAGCCAATAGCCAAAGGGAATTCACGAGCTCGCAAGTAAGAAGTTGAAGTCGAGATGGATCATAAGTAGGAATAGGATCATTTCGCGAGTTCATTTCAGGACAAGATAGACGTCAAACACGTATACATTGAAGTTGACTTTGGAATTGGATCGCAGTTAATTGTACAAACCCTGGATGACTCTGAGCCAATAGCAGACTTGCAAGGAAACAAGTAGCGAGTGTCATACTGCCAGGTGTGTAGTAACACTGGCTACTCTCTGGGGCAGCAGCCAATGAATAAACATCTGATGCTCGAGTATGCACGTGACTGTGAAGTCTAGCCTGAAGGTCATTGAACAAGCGAATTTTTCCTATCCCTAATCATAAGTCTTTCCGCGAAAAAAAGTGGTGGACGTACTATGTGTAGGACCATCTGTTTCTCGCGAAAAGATTTCAAGACAACTTATACTCCAAAACACTATAGCCCAGATATTTACTTTTGTAATTGGCTGAATTTAACTGTCAAGCATCGTAGGTGCTTGCCAGCGAATCAGTGACGCTCACTGTTGGAGTTATCTGATTCTGATTGGCCCAGCACGTAAGGAACTGTCTCCGGACAAAGACACGTGGCCAATAACCAAATGAAAATTGCACGTATGCCGTTGGACATTGGAGTCTATCTTTCGCGTGAATCTTTTCGTGAAAAACAGGTGGGCCTAAGTAAGGGCTATAACAGAAACTGCTTTGCCGTATTTAGTCATACGCCTGGAGTTTAGATCTGTCGCACTGACGTAAGTGAAATCGAGATCCGTGTTCCGCGAGCGCACACACGCTAACCTACAGTAAGTGAGAGGGGAATGAGTAGGAAAGAGAGAGAGAGAGACGCTTCCTTTACCATTTTCTTTGCAAAAGAAGATAGCTAAAACAAGAACAAAATAATCGAGTTTCCTAATATTACAGCAAAATCATTTTCCGTTAATGGAATAACCAGGGCGAGTAAACAGTATTACCGCTGCAGAAGAGCCACGAGTATCCCACGAATTCATTCGGAAGCGAGGTAGACTCCAAACACTTGTTCTTGTCTCCTACTGTATTGATTGGACGGCAGTTATTTAGACACGCCCCGTTTAACTTTGAGCCAGTAATAAGCAGGAATCAGTAGTGTGAGTGAGTGTTTTAACAGTCCTGTACAGAAGCCTCACTTGAACACAGCAACCAATAAGCAAGCGATAATGTCTCGAGTGTATATAAGGCTGTCCAGCCTAGCTTGCTGCCAACTCAATCCGCTAAATACTAGGATATATATATATATATATATATAAGAGAGAGAGAGAGAGAGAGAGAGAGAGAGAGAGAGAGAGAGAGAGAGAGAGTGTGTGTGTTAGTTGTCCAAGAAATATATTTTCTTGAGTAAACAAAACTTGAGAAGAAACAAAATTAATTTTAGTCATCTAACGAAATACACGCTTGAATAAACAACACTTCTGTGTTGGGCAGAAAAAATTAGACTGTTGACAAGATTTTTAGTTAAATTACATGCATGTATTTGTTTGGTCACTCATTTGATTGCCTTCGTCCGAAAATACAGCTCAAGAGTTTGATTGCATTTTTGTGACTATTAGGATAATTACTGTGTTTGTTAGTGCGTTTATTGATGCTTAATAATACTACAAATACACCAAAAAAACTTCAAAAATTAACCAAAAAGTAAAGCTATAAAACTTGAAATAATTATTTGCGTACGATATCCAGTATATATCTGAATACATTCCAATTTCATGAGTAATCGCTTTTACTAAAATTACTGCGGCGTATCGCTCGGGCGCAAACGTTCTGTGTGCGAGTTCCGGTTCGGCGTGCGACATTTTTTACATTAACAGAAACTGTTTGATGCGCGTAGAGCCAAGCAAATCTGAAGTCGCACCAACCAGATACGAACAACAAAGTAATTCGATTTCTGCAATAAAATATTTGACTGCCTCTATACAAACAATTTACGTGTAGTCTAGACGTCAATATCCCATGTGCACACTTACAGCCTTGCTTTGGCTATTGGCCGCTTGTCTTTGTGTGAAGAGAGGGTGTCACATGAGTGAACCAATCAGAATTCAATTTCTCCGGTACTGGTCGTCCGTGTTTCGTGGGCAGACCGATAAAACGCGCAACAATTCAAACGATGCAATCACGAATGTGTAACTGAACTAAAGTGCGTAGGAACACAACTTGCCCTGAAATCTTTCAGCGCAAAACAGGTGCCCCTACTGATAACTCCATTAAAAAGGTATGCGAGTTTTTTTATAAACTGATTTGGAATGTTTATCGAATAGTTATTGATATTGCTTCGCAAAACCGCAAAATATCTGGAAAACTCAGAAAAAAAAAATTTAGGCACTTGAACAGCCTTAACGTCATATTGTGGGTATTGAAAAAAAAATGACAAACTGCATTTCTCTTACGTTATGTTGAAATACTTTATGCTATAGAAATATATGCATATTTGTCTCACGTAAACTGCTTTGCAAGGCTTGAGAGCTGGTCTAAGCTGCATTTAGTTCTCATATTATTCTTAAAAATTTAAATAAAGTGGTTTAATTTTATGTGGTGATCGGTGTTCGCCTCTCTCCGCCATATTGCAATGCCAAGTCTGTGTCGACTTGTGTTGGTTGGTCATTACACGAGATATTTTGTTCTTCCTGTTACTATTAGCGTATTGCAACATTTTGTTGCGACAACATTACTTATAGGTAAGGATAGGAAAATTTCGCTAGTTCAATGACCTGTAGGCTAGACTCCTTAGTCCTCTGCATACTGGAGCCTCAGCTGTGTGTTCATTGGCTGTTGCCCCACACCTGGCAGTTATGGGATTCGCAAGGCGTTTCCTTGCACGTCTGCTATTAGCTCAGAGGCTCAGAGAGCTCCAATCACGAAGGTGACTTCACTATATATGTGTTTGACGTCTATCTTGTCCCGAAACGAATTCGCAAAATTTTCCTATCCCTATTTATAGGCTTTATTAACATTAACACGTTCGACAATATATTCGCATTACAGTAATATAAGATTTTGTAAATGGTTAACATTATTAACTTAGTCAAAACATTGCTATTCTTACTAAAACATAAACATTTAATGAAACGAGTCAATAGTAGTATTTTTGTTGTGGCAACATTAGACTTCTTTCTATATATCCTACGCGCACATTTTACATCTCTCCTTTGGCTATTGGTAGGGCCCATCTGTTTTCCGCGAAAAGATTTCAGGACCTGTACTCCAAAACACTAGAGCTCAGATATACTTTTTGTTATTGGCTGAGTTTCACTGTTAGGTGTTGTAGGTGCCTACCAGCGAATCACGGACACTCAGTGTTGGAATTACCTAATTCTGATTGGCCTAGGAGGTAAGGAAGGAACTGTCTCCCGACAAAGACACGTGGCCAATAACCAAACGAAATCTCCACGTATGCCATAGGACATTGGAGTCTAGCCTTCGCGTGAATATTTTCGCGAAAAACAAGTGGCCCTAGCTATTGGTAGGGACACCCGAATTTCGTGAAAAGATTTCACGACCAGTTTTATTTCATAATACTTTATCTCAGATCCACTTTCGTGACTGGGCGATCTAGATGCTACGCGTCCTAAATACCTGGCCACGAATCAGAGACAGTATCGGAGTAACTTAATTCTGATTGGCCAGTCAACTAAGAAAATGTATTCTCGCAGACACACGCCGCCAATAAGCAAAAGGAAACTGCATGGTACGCTCGTAGGGTATTGAAATCTAGCTTGTGCGGAAATATTTCCGCGAAATTCGGTGTCTCTAGCTATTGGCCGTCTGTCATTGTGTATGGAGAGTCTGTTACATGAGTGAGCCAATAAGAAGTAAGTGTCTTCAATACTGACCATCCGCGATTGGCGGGCAGAAAGATAAGACGCGCTTGTTCTGAAATAAAGTGCTTTGGAACACAACTTGTCCTGAAATCTTTTCGCGAAAATCAGGTGCCTCTAGCAATCAGACACAACGGCGGTCCGTATCCGGAGCTGCGCGCAGCCTATCAGGGAATGGGGACGCCAACTTCGAAGGAACCCCCGCGCCATTTCGCCTCTGTAACGCCACCTGTTCTCTGCGCGTGACATTTACTGATCACGACCACAGAGAACCAACATCTGTGTTTGGGACTGCCGGTAGTGTTTACACTACATTCACTTTCTTTACCAACACTACTCCGACACTTCAACGCAGAAACGACATTTTTGTCTAGAATTCGCACTGCGGCCATGTTAGATTTAGGACAATCACTGGAATGCAGGCACCCTTCAGAAATTTATGTTCGGAACTTTTCCGTTCCCGAATATCTTCAAAATGATGTAACCCCAGAGGATGTGGGCGTACCTATTCCCTGTTTCGCTGTGCAAAATTCTGGGAACGGAACTTGTGACTGATTGGCTACCGCATGCTGTGAAATGTACCCTGTTGGCCACGCTGCCACCTAGCAAGTAAAGTTATCAGGCTCCGATTGGCGACAAAATAAGCAGCTGTTTTACCTCTGTATTCTTAAATGTAGAAAAGATGTGAGATTCACTTATATATCTTTTCGAGCTACTTTATGCGTTTTGTTTTAAGTTTGTGAAGTTGTACGCAGAAACTATAATGTGTTCTTTTTTTTTTTCAGTTGCTGCTGAGGACCGACTGCTGGTCAACATGCGGCGAAGAAGTAGTATCACGTGAGTAAATGAAACTTTGTAAGTTATACTTAGGAGCCGTGTTATTTCGCTTTTTAAAACGGCATCATACTAGACATCACAGACTAAAGCAGAATTCTTCTGCTTATCGGCCACGGGTACAGTCATAACCCAGACCCAGGTTCGACTCGGCCAAATATAATGAAACCACTAGAATGACGCTTGTTTATCATTGGTCCCGAGTCCTTCAGGGCGTGTCGGATGAGCGGAGATCCAGTGACTAGAGACATGCAAAATTTGCGTTATTATTTGGGTAAACGTTGAACTTTAAACACGTGTACCTTTGCAAGACAGTTATCATTGGGCCATACTTAATCTGGCACGCCCTGGGTATCTCTGCGCCAATAAACAAACACTTCACAACTGTGTGCATCAATCACGTGCAGTTCAGTCATCAGTCAGAAAGGGCGTGGCTTCGTGTCCATGCAGTTGCCAACGGAGAAACGACGCCGACTCCAGTGCAGACAGTACTGTGAGGTTTAGCCTGATGCTGAATAATAACGCGAATTTTGCATGCCTCTACCAATGACACACATCAAGCTAACGTATTTTTTTTTTTCGAGACGGCTGGTCTCTTACAAAATTGTAACGCGAAATTTTAGAGCCTCCAGTTGTACATAATGCAATTTTATTTTGTGTATTGGTAAATTCATTTTAGTTTATAATACTTTTGTACATCTATACTGTCTTTTATTTATATACGGTGCGATTTTCCGCAGCAGTTGCAGAATGTGTAAATACGAAGCAATGATTCAAGTCTATTTATGCTTTTGTAATGTCCTTCTGTTCGCAGATAGACAATTCAATAATTATTTTCTGCGAAACGTGCCAGTAACCGTGGCATGTAAATATGTTTTATTCTTGGTTATCTTAACACGAACTTGCGTGTTTATGCGAAGGAAAGGAAAAACTTCACAATACTCATTTTATTCTGTAACGTCGTGTCCAGACATAGATATAGTAATGTCACGGAAAATGAACACTACGACAAGAGTAACAAATACGTCCTTCAAACTGGTTTAGAGTTTGGTTAGGTGTGGATGGTAATTTTCCCGAATCCCCTGATATTAACTGGCGTGTTAAGTAGCCTCCTCTACTATTATAATCCGTTTTCTGTGGCCAGCCTTAAAGAGACAATTCCTAAAAAAAACACGAAATCGTAATTTTTTTTCTGTGCCCTTTTAAGGGGCGCTAAATTTGTATTTATTCCATTTTTCATTGCATGTTTTAGTTTTGTGCTAATTTGTTCGTTCTCAGCCGACGTCGAAATTGCTGTTACGGGTTTTAAAAAATAAATTCTTTGTTACCAGCGATTATTTGCTTGATATCATCCGTTTTAGCTATACACGTCGCCACGGTGTTATTTAGTTGGTAAACGTGGCACTCAATTAAAAAATTAACATTTTGAAGACTCTACCCGGGTATAGATCGAGGAAAACTTGTATGAATATTTCTCGAGCAATAAAAAGAAAACGATGCCCGGATGCAGTTACGTTGTTCGCCTATTTTTATAAGAATTTAACTAGGAAGTAACACAATACTGACAACAATTTTCACAAAAAAATAAACAAATTTTTATGCATAGCTAAGAAAAATAACACGACCGACTGTACAGCCTGTTATATGCGAACGAACATTTCATTGGAACACTGCTACATCGGAGCTCCATTGGCTATTAGCCGGGCAATAATGAAAGCTTGACGTGCCGTTGACCAATGAGCCAGTGGTAGGTGAGAACAATCCTGGGGTTGTGGATAGGGGTAGTGAAATTTCGCGAGGAAATTTCAAGACAAGTTATATTCCAAAATACTGTAGGGTCCTTTGCCTATCTTAATTTGCTAAATTACTTTTTGAAACGCTTTAAATCTCTGCGCACGAATCACGTAGGAGCTGCTCCGATGTTGCTGAATTCTGAGTGGCCTGGTCATATATGAAAACGCCTTTTCAAGCACAGAACAACCAATGAATGACAATAGACAAACTGCTGTTGAAGTCTGCCGTGTACTCATATTTTTTTTTCGCGAAAAATCATTAGATTTAGTTGTGAAGACAGACGAATTCCTTTTAGCTTGTCTTTAACACTCGTAAAAACGTGTCGACCTCAAAGAGTTAAAAGCTATGTCTAACTAAATAGCCTTCTAGTTGGGATGTCTAGTTGCGAATTTCAAATGTGACGTGAGAATAACACGCAAGCGATCTAAAAGGTCACGTTGCACCGAAGCAGAGATGCTAGTTCGTTAGTATAAACACGTCGCAAAAGACTCTCAGATTTTCAGTACACGAATACACATGTGAAAGGTATATTTAAATGACGTGTTCCTTACTTTTTATTAGATTGGAACACGGAACCCCTCGACTCCAAGGGAAACGAACAGTCTCTGAATAGCTTCCTTCACGAGGTCATAAATAACTTTAAGGGCAGCATATTGAGATGACGTTTTTGAAAGGACGCGCTGTTTTCATATTTTATACGAGACGCTTTCATATTTTTCAGTGCTTCATCTCTAGGGACAGTAAAATCTCGGGTTTTGAACGACCTCGATGCTAGACTCCTAGGTCCTATATATTTTCGAGCCTCAACGTTCTGTTCATTGGCTGTTGCCGCAGTATGCAAAGGCTGTTCACGATAAAGTGAGCACTTTTGAAATTAACCGTATAAAAATTTTAACAGGAGTACTGAGTGACATGCACCCAGTAAAGTTGGTAACGACGGATGGAAAGTAGTTCCTTGTCTTAACGTTGAATTAAAAGTGTTAGGTATTCATTTGTGATAACTTAAATCATTTATTTCTAGAGACCTGAAGAATTCGCGGATTCATTTTGGGACAAGTTAGAATTCAAAACACATGTGCTTATACAACTTTAGTCATTGGACCACACGGTGTTTGACTCCTCCTGGGGGACGCTTGCCCAATCGTCGCTTTCCACTGTGGCAGCAGACAACCAATATGTAGTTGATATAGGCATATTTGTACATAAGCCTGTAGAGTCTAGCCCGCAAGTTATTGAAGGGTGCGAATTTTTCAGGTCTCTATTTATTTCGCTTTCGGTTTTTTTAAATGCATTGAAGTGTATGACTAAGCAAAGTTGTAAAATATTCCCTTTGTTAATAATTTGACAGTTTCACTTGACCGACACATGAATAAAGGGACGAGGCACATTGCAATGTAAGACTACACAGCGTGCATAAAGTAAATATTAAGCAGGACTGTCAAAAGTGCTCATTTTAGCGTGAACAGCCCATAAGTTGGGGCAAAGTCTCTGGTGGAACCGGCGCTGCCCTTGCCAAACCTCCCCTCTAGGTGGCCGATAAATTTGTTATACATAAACCTCCCCTCTAGGTGGCCGATACCTATAAATTTGTTATACGTAGAGCACTACTTTATAACTTTACGTTAACCGTTCCAACAAAACAAAATCTAAATCGGCCCTTAATTCTTTAGGATCCACTGGGAACTGTGCGTTTTTGAAACCGCCATGCTGTCCGAAAATTTAAAATCTAACTGAACTACACTACTCACACACACACTAACTAGTCGCGTCCATGCTTATCCTTCTTTCACGATTAAAATTAAGCATAGTGGTACCATATTATCTCTTTATGTGGCCCAGTGCGCTCGAGTCCCATACGGGAGTTAGATTCGGGGGATGACGGGTAAACCAGAATCATTCCCCTCTTCCTCGCCCCCCTTCCCCCGGGTGCAAAGGGCGAGTCTATAACACACTGCAGACAATCATTACGGTACTCATACACACACTCATTCAATTCAGTCTTCTTACACTTGTCGTGCCTTCTGGAAGCTACGCTTCCTCGTTCCAGTGCCTTTGCCTGTGTCGTCATCGGGGGTATTTCCTGGAGCGAGTCTTCCTTCGTCCGGGAAATGGTCAACTTTGGTGAAGTCAAGTCTGGTGAAATTGGGGGAGCATCAATGGTGTTCTGAGGGGTATTTTTCCCTATTCACATTCTTCCGTTCCTTAATAGTAGCAGCCGAGAGGGAGGCCTTTTTCTATCCCCCTCCCCTCTCAATTGTCCTGTTCGGTTCCATTCCCGCTATTGGGGAACTAACGACTATGATCGGTATGTTCAGATGCCATCCGAGTTGGAGTAGTACCTGACCACAGTGTACCCCGTGAAGGGCTTACTGTAACCAAAGGTACGCCTCCCATATGTACAAACGGCATCCTTGAAGATTTCCTGTTCGGGTAATCGTTCTCTACGACGCCAATTACACTCCTTGAGCATGCTCAGGAGTGCCATTATCTCTGTGGGCAGACACACCTGGGCGACAACGAGCGTGTCTACAGCCTTCATGTGGGGAAAGGGGATATTACCCCCCCCCCCCTTTTCAATCTGCCTGATTACCAGTGTAAAAGCTGCTATCAAGACATTCGGATATTCTAATCTTGATATTAGTGCCTCACGAATGATCTTGTAATACAGCCATGATGGATCATCAGGGTGTGCCTGCACAGGCCAAGCCTGTAGAGAAGCATCAACCATGTTTTTATCATGCGGCCAGTCAATGCTAAATATCCTTTCTCCCTTCACAGGCACTCCCATTTCCTTTACTTCCCTGGTGCGATACATGACACAGACTGTTCTCCGTCTGTTATTTTACCGTTTTACTCATATTTCTAACATGAGAAAATTCTTCCCTGATGAACACCTCACGAACATGGCTATCCATCATTGGGCTGCTCTGCCTGATCCATGGGTGCTTTCTTCTCCTGATCAATAGCACTTGTTATTGCTCTGAATTTTGGAATCTCCTTTATCTCTGTTTTATTCTTCCTTTCTCTCTCAGGCTGTGGTCGGGAGGGGGGAAGGTTCTTCGACCACTTCTACATCTCCCTCATCCTGTCTGTTGGTCTGGGTCTTCCTTGTTCCTGCATGCACAGGAACAATGACATTGTTATCTCTGTGACATGTTAGACGAGAGAGCCCCCTTCACACTCGTCCAAAACAAATACTCTTGGATATATGTGTTCAGCCATCTTGGTTGAACTCAGCTCCAAGACCGTCCCCAAAATCTTCACTCGGTCTATGGCTAAGCCACCAGACGTCATTCCGTTTCCCTATAGCTGTTAGGCACCAGAGTACCTCAGCAGCCTTCACTTTGTCCCTGAGAATTGTCCAAAGGTCTCAAACTCTGTCCATAGGTCCTCGATCTTTGGACATTCCACTGAGTGGGTGGAGGTATCTGGTACCCCACACACCACGTAGTCGGGACAATCTACCAGTTCCATAGACGACAACTTCGGTTTGAAGTTTCCATATCCAGTCAAGAACTGCACAGAGTAGTGACCTATGTCTAGCCACCCCATGCATAGCCTCTCCCGGACATCAGGGAATATTTTGTATGTTATTCGGGCCTTTACTGAATTTCCCATTTGGCTTGCCATGCTGTCATTGTGGCTTCTCTTATTGCTCTCTGGTTTTCTGGGGGAATTTCTTCCACCCATTTCCATCTTGCAATTTCGCCTCTTTCTTTCTCCAGAAGGTCCAGAGGGACTTCTCCGACCAGAACTTTCAAAGCTTCACTCGAAGTTGTCCTATATGACTTGGTAACACTAAATAGTGCGGCTCTCTGGCCACTAATAATCTTTCGTTTTCCATAGACCTTCCGACCTCCGGGTACCATACCCCACAAGTATATGTCACTATTGGAAGGAACACAATCCTGTACATGAGTTTTAACGTCTGGTAGCTAAGACCTCAGTTTGCAGGAGCCACGGCTCTGAGCTTCTGAAACATCACTACAGCTTTGTTCGCCTCATAGCTGACATTTCCATGGAACGTGAGACATCTCCAGCATAACACCCAAGTATGTCATTGTCTGTGCATGCTTAATGATTCTTCCCTTGAATTGTACTGATGGAGCTCTTAGAAGTTTTGCTTTGACCATAAGGCTATTCATATTTTCTAACGCGAGCTCCAACTTGAAGCGCTCAGCCCATTCCTCAAAAGTCTATAGGGCATTCTCTGCCTTTCCCTTAAGTTCTCTTCTGCTCCAAGCTGGAATAAGAAGCAACCCGTCATCAGCATATCCATAAATCATGCAGCCATCTTGGAGGTTTAGCCGCAACAATCCTTCAAAGATAATGTTCTATAATAGTGGTCCCAATACAACGCCCTATGGACATCCTTCAATGAGCACCTTCTCCTCCCTATGGTCTCCCCATTCCAACACACAGGTTCTGTTCATCAGGAAGCGTAAAACCTTTACGTGATATCTTGAAAATTACACAACCAGTTGTAAAATTCGGCTAGCAAGTAATAGTATAGTAAACCAAGTAAACGTACGCGATTTTAATTTATTAGGCATTTAGTTTAAAAATATCTGCCACACAAATCATTAAGGTTTATTTAGGGTATATCCATACCATTAAAAAAGTTTCAACCAAATTTTTTGTGCTCACAGTATCTATTAGGAATATCGTATATGCGAACACAGTGCCACTTTGACCGTTGTTTTGTAATAAAGGGCCACACGAATAAAGGAAGATTTTACGTAATATCTCCGAAAACATTTGCCTGATTAATACCAAATTTGGCAAACAATTAAAACTATGGCAGGTAATGCAAACGTATGTTTTAAGTATGTTGGATACCTGTTTTCAAAATGGTGACCATATAGGTATTTAGGCTTCGTATGTTATATAGTCTAAACCATGTAATCAATTCCTACTTAACTTTGTATTCTGTCAGTATATATTACAACCGTCAAACGTGTCTACACAGAGTATCTATTGTCCGCCATTTTGTAAGATAGCATTACATGACAAATTATAATTTTTATGTTATGTATACAGAAAAAAAAACATTGCCACAAAACTTGGCAAACAAGCAGTATTACAGTAGGCCATGCAAACTGTTATGTTTTTGTGTTCCAGATACTTATTTTCAGAATGGCAGCTATAATAACACTTAAGCTTAGTTCGGCTCTCAAGACCTCGATGTTAAGAGCCGTCCAAATCTCTTCACTCACTTAAGCTTAGTGTGTTATATATGTGGAACTACGTAACCGATTTAAACTTAACTTTGTATACTGTTTATATGACTAGCACCGAATGTGCCAATACATAACATTTTTGTCCTCCTTTTATGAAGATCGTCATATGAATAAAATTGAGGTTTTACGCCGTATTTCGAGGACTAATCAACCGCTTCCAAACAAAGTTTACATACAAGTAGTGCTACAAAAGGTTATGTACACTATCATGTTTTAGGTGCGGCAGACCATTTTAAAATTGCGTTGGTGTATCTGATTTATGTTATTATATAATAATATATTTTTAACAACTCTAGAAAGTTTATCCTAACTTAGTATACCAAATATATTCTTTAGGAGCATCGGGTATGCATACAGAAATCCTCTTTTACCAGTATTTTTTTGCAAAACAGTAGCGCCGGGTGAGAAGATAGAAAAATTTGCCATATTTTCGGAACAATTCAGCTAATTTCAACCAAATTGTGCACATGATTAGGACCACAGGTGGCTATGTAAAATCGATATGATTTAAGTGGGATCATACGTTCTTTTTAAATGGCGGCTATATAAATATTTTAATGAGTTTGTCATATTTATTAAACAATTTAACCAAATTCGACCAATAATTTTTGTGCTAGCAGTATTTATTAGAAGTAGCGTATGCAGAACATCCTTTAGGCAATTTTGTAAACTAGCACCCAATAAGAAAATGAGGTTTTTATGCTACATCTCGGGGACCAATCAACCGATTTACACTAAATTCTCCACGCACATAGTGCTACGTTGAACCATGTAAACTTACGTGTTTTAAGTGGTTCAATCACTTATTTTCAAAATGATGGGCTTGTAAATATTTCAGTGTAGTAAACCCTATCATTCAAAACATTACACTGATAACTCTCTATAAGATGACGCTTCGAAACCGACCTCCATTATGAATTTTATTGCATGCTATCTTATAGTACGATATTTCCTGGGTTCGAGTCCCGGGTAAGGTACATTGTCTCACTACTGTTGGAAATGTTTCTGGTCTCGTATCTAATGATAAAGGCTGTTCACGATTAAGTGAGCACTTTTGAAATCACTCTTAGAAAAAGTCTCTGCTCCTAATTTCACATATTTTAACGAGCGCACTGAGTGACATTCGCCCAGTAAAGTTGGTAACGATGGTTGGATAGTAGTTCCATATCTTAACGTCAAATAAAAAGTGTTAGGTAACTATTTGTGACAACTTAAATTATTTATTTCACTGTCTGTTTTTTTTTAATGCATCGAAGTATAAAAATTACCAGATTTGTATAATATTTTCTTTTCCAATAATTTCAAAAGTTCTCCTGACTGACGCATTAATAAAGTGACGAGGCCCATGGCAATGTTAATTTTACATAAGGCGGAAAAATACACAACGTGCATACAAGTAGATATTGAGCAGGGCTTTCAAAAGTGCTCATTTTACCGTGAACGGCCTATATTGATGTGAACGTGACGTCAAGGCCTACCTACCATTTAAGGTTTTTAAGAACTTCACTAAAATTATTTGCGCCCATGCAGAGGAAAATAGGCTCATTAGATATATCAGTAACTTCATCTATTTAATTTATACTCAGTTGTTCAAATAAACACGTACAAGCACACAAAATGTCACAAAACCTTGATTTTCTTCCACCACGCATATATTAAGTTCTCATATTACCTATGTCAAAAATATCAATAGTTTCAACAACATCAGGAAGTGACTTGAGAATATTTTCTATTGCACAAAATGACTATAGAAAAATATGTATCATATATAGGGTCTATCATAGGTACGAGCTGCACAGGCCAGCTCTGCAATGGGCACAAGTATTATAACATTCCATATTTTCGCTCCATCGGGTCATTATACTATTAAGTGAAATGTTTTGAACATACTCCATTGCTACACTATGTCGTCACAGAAAACCAAGTCTGAGACATGAAACAAACACGAAAATAAATTTTATTTCTTGTTCTTCTATTTTCCCCCCTATATTGTTATTATATGTAACAATTCACTATGGGATTTATTATACGTTTTATTTAGGTCTATATATATTATGACTACAGCCACTCTTGGCTCGTGTTTCGTGCTTGTTTCATGTCTCAGACTTGGTTGTCTGTGACGACATTGTGTAGTAATCGAGTATGTTCAAAATATTTCACTAATGCCCGGTTGCACCATTAACAACCCTGAACCAAGATCATAAGATCTTGGTTCGAATATGATCTTCAGTTTGATCCGAGTTCAATGTACGAGTGTTGCACCAACGCAAACGGTCGAGTTCCGATCTTAGATCACCTAATCTCGGTTCAAAACCAGAATTGAGATGAAACACTGTTTGTGATTGGTTCTCTTTTCGTGACATGATGCAACTGTTTATTTTGAGTTTCGGAGACGATTAATACGTTTTTGTGGACATTATCTCTTAAGACTAGGATGTTTTACAATATAATTATGTTGAATGCACTGAATAAAACTCTGTATCAGTTGTTTTGTTTGAATGGAAACACTTTGGACACATTTTATCGATATTATTAATACCAATATTATTGAAGAAGGTAGTGTACATAGAACTAGATGTAACGATATTTTATTTGTTTTTCGTAAAATAATTGTTGTACGAACTTTACTGCATAATATTCAAGTGTGTATAATGTTGTTTTGAATTCCCAAAAATTAAATTGGTCTTAGCGCTACCTATTGGAGCATTTTCGTACTACATCTGCCGGCTACGACTCGACGTGAAGATTTGCTCGTGCGGAAAATTACGACAGTTTCTGATATTCTGAATGACTTTTCCAGTTTTCCGTTTTGTTTGATCGGAGGGAGAAGCTTGAATTTCGTTTTCTATTTACAAAACAGTAATACCATCTTTAATTCAATAAATGTATTGCATCTTAAGGCTTTGTAAAAGTTCTCAATTTACATTCTACAACAGTAAAAACAACCAACTCCATTTTTAAACTATTTAAATATTACCAAGTTTATTTCTAGTAAATAAAAATATTTTACAATGTTTTTATCTTCACATAAACTACATTCAACACGGTCTTTTATTCTTCTCCGTTCACCTTATAAATCCACTAAAATGTATCTTTAAGTTCCAAACAGACCTTAAATACGGAATATTTGAATGTTTATGTCATTTTAAAACAAAATTGCTTTTCTTCAATATAACTTTGACATTTTAAAATAAAGCATTCGTATGTACTTGATCCGAGATCATTCTCCTGAACCGCCAAAAAAACACAGTTCAAGGCGAGGTTCAAATTGATCTTAGTTCGGCGCGCAGATCGCAATGGTGCAACAGCCATACGCGCTGAACCAGGATCAAACTGGTACTTGAACCTAGATCATTGCTGAACCTCAATGGTGCAACCGGGCATTAATCGTCAGCCCCATTACAAGAATTTTCAAACAACGGAGCATAATACTATCTTACGCAAGATAAATTTTCGTTCAAACCTGGGCGTAATAAGTTTGCAGGTAGATCTCAGTGGATTTTCCGCTCCACAGCTTAGTCATCATCTAAACATCCATAATATTATCGCTCCACAACGAGCTTAAAACTTTTCAGACAGACTAAAAATTTTGTTTTCGAGAAATATAAATACAGTAATAAATTTTCAACCAGAGCTTAAGGCTCAAGGCACATTGCGACCTGAAGGGCCGAGGGGCCCCACGGTGGCTGTGCGGTTAGCCTGCTCGCCTCCCAGCGAGGCGAACCGGTTCAATCCCCGGACGGGTCAATCCCCGATTTTCCTGTGTGGGAATCGTGCCGGACGATAGCGCTGATCTCGGGTATCTCCCGTTTCTCCCGCCCCCCTTTCCCCCTACCCAATCGATCCCCCCCCCATCATTCCGTCGATGCTCCATACTCATCTCGGTCAACCTCATCGGCTCTCAAGACTTAGCTGTTAACACCCGCCCAAATCTTTTCACTCACGTTGGCTCAATATTTTTTCACGATTTTCCAGTGTCTAATGATATTAAATCGTTGTTTATGCCTACAACCACATGTTTTTGACGAAAGTATTTACGCTCCGGCTATACTTCAATATGCTGCGTGCACACTGCAACTTACTGTGGTTATTGTGAACATGTCTACGAGAGGAGACGTTTTATACGACGATAGTGAACATCCTTGAATCCAGGGCAGACACCTGAGCCATGTGTCAGTTAAAATATCAAAATCACGAAAGTGCAACTGAACCAAAGTATTTTGGAGTAAAATTGTTCTTGAAATATATTCATGAAAAACACGTTCCCCTAGACACGTACTAAAAATCAGGCTATGATTTTCGTGCATACAACTTACTTATAAGTGCGCTGACGAATTATTAATAGCTGTGAAAAAGAAACAATTCCAATTTCATTGATGTATGGCATTTAAATTTTACGTCAAATTCGTATTTTTTTTTTAACATTGCGGGGTTTCTTTTTCCCTCAGCGTAAGCAGTTAAATGAAATGTACATAGTTGCCTGCAGGGTTATGTGGTTGGAATATTATGAAATGAACGTTGAGTTTATTACCGGGAATTCTTTTCCTGCACTGAGTATTCCTCTGGAATGTATTCGCCTGCAGCAGCTGTGCGTTCCAACTTCAATGTTCCTGCAGGCTAAAATATTGGATTTTTCTGTTGACTTTTTGTGAAATATGCGAGCCAGTACGTAGTTACGTTTTTTTTTTTCCGATATTGGTGCCCTTAATTGAACAACTTACTTTACGCTAGTGAAATCGAACTGTTGGAGAGGACTATCCCTGCTCTTCAAGCCTGATTTGCTTTGATATTCTCCTCGCTAGCTTTTCATATCACTGTAAAAAACAAGTGTAATTTTACACTAAACGTATGTGACAGCAGTGTCTGCATTGATATCTGTGTAATTTTACACCTGCATGCGCCAATGTCTTTTTACTCTACGTCAAAGTAAATTTATTCTGCAAATTAGTAAAATAACATATGCTTTGTGCAACTAACTTTACACAGAATGGTGTGAAATGACTATTAGACCCTACTATGTAGTAGAAAATAAACTGCAACATTCATGTTTTTTCTCTCCACGGCAAGTAAATTTACACAGACATCGCGATTGTAATTTAACCTTTGTGTGTGTTTCCTCACTAACAAAAAAGGACAATCGCAAATTCACTGTATTTGTAACTACACGATTTCTGTACATTTTTCACTGTTTTACATAGCAATTTTACCATCAGCACATGTGTTTTTACAACTGCGCCATCGTAATTCACACACTTTGTATGTGTATGCCATATATTCATGTATTTTTTACCAAATATTTGTGTAATTACACATATAAAATGAAAGTAATTACCAAAAATTTGTACGGGCAAATTTACACTTATTTTTTTTTACAGTAAACGTTCTAATTCTATATTCAAAAGTTTGCCATATGCTGAGATTCCCAAATTTATTTTTACTAATGACGTAAGTAGCTACATTATAGATCTTTTTCGCGATAATTTTTAATAGTGTTTTTTTTCTCTTACAAATTTATTCTGGTCTTCGGGAAACATGGAGTGATCATTCTTCACTGTAATTTTTTTTTTGTACTCGTACAATAAAAATCTTTGCAAACTCGTTTCCCAGAAAATCCTTTGCAGAACTACAAACAGTTGCGTTGTAAAATCTGCAAAACGTATATTTACAATATTACAAATTATAGGCTTGTATTACAACTTACATTATTGAGAAGCGGGCATATATTTTTTTTCCTTCTAGAAAACAATGAGAATAATTTATTAACACTTTCATGCTCAGTGTAGTAAATTGTCTGCATGTTGCACAGGAAGGTTATTTTTAACCAGTACTGTACTTTGCGAGGCTCAGTGCCCAATGATACTGCTGTACGTTATGACTGGTGCATATCACTGATCACAGCTAATTGGTTGTGAGAACGAAACAACTTCTTGACCAGCTTAAGTACAGCACGCATAAACACATATCTTGTTTGCAACACAATAAACTATAAATAAACGCGGAAATGAAAGGGTCATTAAAAGAGAACAGAAAAAAAAAAATTTCAAAATATAATTCACGAAAAAATAATCACACCCTGTCAACACGGGGACTAGACCCCATGCCACGTGTGTTTATATAACTTTAGCCATTGGACCACACGGTGTTTGACTCCCCCTGAAGAGACGCTGGCCCAATCGTCGCCTTCCACTGTGGCAGCAGACAACTAATACGTAGTTGATATAGGTACATTTGTACATACGACTGTAGAGTCTAGCACGCAGGTTATTGAACACGTGAATTTTTCAGTTCTCTATTAATGAATTATTACTGTTTTACATTTTCCCTCGCGTTTGTTTTATTTGGAAGAGAGAAAAACCCTCGCGCGGCGTATCGAGGTGAATCGTGCATTATTGAATAACTTTGCAGGAGAGTCAGCTTACGTCTGGCGCGGTGGCGGCGGGGGGGGGGTGGGGGGGGGGATGTAGTTTGCGGAAACGAAGCAGTGAGGAGAGGAATACGTGATGCCGGCGGAACGTCACTGGAGGGAGATGTTCCCCCAGACTCCCTCAGGACCCGCGGGGCGAGGTGGCGAGGCGCTCGCATTTAGAGAACTTACGGCGAGTTAACAGGGAAGTGCACTCGGCGGTGTATTTCCCCGATAACTCGCCCATAGTTAATTCATACGCGCGCTCGCCTCTCGGACAATGGCTGGCTGTCTGCGAGAGCATGGGCGGGGGAAAAAAAAAATCCAGTGCTAAAGGCTGTTCACGATAAAGTGAGCACTTTTGAAAACAACCTCAGAAAAATATCACTGTCCCTGCCGACATATAATTTAACAGGCGCGCTGAGTGACATTCGCCCGGTAAAGTTGGTAACGATGGACGGAAAGTAGTTCCATATGTTAACGTCGAATAAAAAGTATGAGGTAACCATTTGTGATAGTTTAAATTATTTCTTATGCTTTTTATACGCCTCAGTGTAAAGAATTTAGCCGATTATTAAAATGTTTATTTTTCTAATAATTTCACATTTGCACTTGACCGACGCATGAATAAAGTGATGAGGTACATGCCAATGTTAATTATATATAAGGCGGAAGAATACACAACGTGTATACAAGTAGATCTTAAGCAGGGCTTTCAAAAGCGCTCATTTTACCGTGAACAGCCTATACATAGCGGCATCTTGTCAGTTTTCCAATCAACCTCTGAGATATTACTCCATGCACGACGTGTTTTGTTATGTTCTGAATATGTCGTGCATCACAATAATTTTATATTTATGTTAACCCGTTCAGTCACGAATTCATCTACAAGTTAAAGTGTTGCAGTCTTTGAATTTCTTTATGTGCGCTGTACCTATGTCGAGTGTTCTTGTCGCAGTTAATGAACAAGGAGCTGCGTGTTCGTTGCTGTCAACATGAACCGTTCACAAATGAGACGTGCAGAAAATTCGAACAAGTCATATTTATAATAATGAAGACATTTTAAATATATCGGCCACTGATTCTTTGTTGTGTACAGTGCCGACCATAAGTATCCTTCATGTGCAACATTTACCCGATCATGAACACTGCAAATGAACGGGTTAAACCATAATCGCAGGCGAACAAATTGCCACACTTCGAACAAATTTCTTCTTGGCGTTCAAAATCTTCAAAAAACACTTTAGCTGAAATCAAACTTTGTGCTCATGTAACTTTTTGAAATTTGTTCGGCACGAATTTAAAGTCTAGAATGGCGATAATTCCACTAAAAAGGTACGCGACTGATCTGGCATTTGTATCAAACAGTTATTGATATTGTATCGCAAAAAAAAAAAAAAAAAAAAAAATTAGGCGCTTGAACAGCCTTAACGATATATTGTGGGTATTGAAGGAAAATAATGACATAATGACAAATTGCATCTTTCTTACGTTATGTGGAAATACTTAATGCTCGCTCTAGAAATATATGCATATTTGTCGCACGTAAACTGCTTTGCAAGGCTTCAGAGCTGGTCTAAGCTGTACTTAGTTCTCATACTATTCTTTAAAATTTAAATAGAGTGTTTTCATTTTATGTGGTGATAGGTGTTCGCCACTCTCCGCCATATTGCAATTCCAAGTCTGTGTAGACCTGAGTTGGTTGGTCATTACTTTAATGTTTCAGTAACACGAGATACTCTGTTCTTCCTGTTATTATTAGCGTATTGCAACATTTTGCTGTGGCAACATTACTTAGAGGCTTTGTTAAGGTTAATATAAAAGTGTCTTAATAGCACAAATTAAATTTTTATTTATATTTAACTAGCGACCCGTCCCGGTATCGTTTGGGTTTGCGATTTACAAGTGTGGCGTTGTTCAGGTTTACACCAACTATATGCAATAAATGCTTAAGGTAACTAACATACGAGTAATACTGTGTTGTTCAAAAAGTCTTCGTAAGTGAACCTCTATTTTTAAAAAGACAAAAATGGTTGCTGTGAGTCATCCTTAAAAGATAAACACAGGCTTTCGCGGGATTTTTGTAGGCCTTTTTGAGATTTACAATTCTGTAGTACATTAATTTGGTGTATCTCTTATGGTTTAGTCAGCGTAAGCCATGTAAGCGCCCGAAAAGCGGCTTTTTCCGACTGATTAGAAAACGTGAACATTTCTCTACTGTCCTTACATTAAATATTAGTGTAATATATACCTGAACGTTCTCAAGGAATTCTGTAAATTACGGTGAAAACCGCATCAAAATCCATCAAGTAGTTTAGAAGCCTTAGCCGAATACACGGACATACGCGGCCGGACGACTTTGTTTTATACTGTGTATAGATTTATAAATTATAACATTTATTTTGTAACTAATATGGACCAAAACATACTGATGACGTGAGTGTTGGTAATGCCCAGCAAGTAAGAGTTCTCATTTAAATGTTATTAAACCGAGAGCGCAAAAATGCAGTGCTTCATGTCTTTGGTGTAAGTTTGTAAACTTAGTTAAGTTTTGTTTGAACAAAGCGAAGGAATATCCTGGAAGTATAACTTGAGAAGGGCTTCAGAAAAGTTTGAAGTTACCATGAACGGATTGTAGCCGTTATCTTTCCTCCGCATTTCGTGTTAACTTCCCCACAACTGTGCGCTCACAAGCTCGCCAGTGGTCGCTCGTGATTATGGCTGTGTATGTTTGGCGATAATAGCAGAGAGAACGGCCACTTAAAAACATAAGAGGCGAAACATTCGCTTATCCTGAGAACTCCAGCTGCACACGCCAGCAAAATGGCGTCAGTGGCTAGCAACATGTTGGAACGTCTTGGTGGCTGAGTGGTCAGCCTGCTCGCCTCCCACCAAGGCGAACCGGGTTCAGTCCCCGGCCAGCTCACTCTCCCTGATTTTCGAACGTGGGAATCGTGGCGGATGATGCCACTGGTCGGTGGTTTTTCTCGGGGATCTAGCGTTTCCCCCGCTCTTTCTTTCCGGCGCTGCTCCATATACTCACCTCAATCACCCTCATCTGCTCTCCAGACTTCGCTGTTAAGAACCGCATAAATTCTCTTCGCTCTCACGCCAATCGGCGCCTGATAACCTAGTCGGTAGCCGGTAGCCCAGCCAATAGCGAATACTTTGCATTATGCAGTCACCAACAATGCACAAGGTCGGTTCTCAGAAGCTCGTACAGGCAATCGGAGAGCGAGTACGGCCACATCAAAGGAACTGCCACGTCATTACATCTCCGTTTACTTACCCACTCTGTGGAACACAACAGCGTCCAGTCACAGAACAGGTAAGAATACGGAGGAGAAACGGCGCGGCGGTTAACGTGATGCAACTAAACAAATTGTCTGATTGGCTGTGCGAGGTTATGGAAGTGTGCTGCTATTTTGATTGGCTACCGCGCGCTGCGAAAGCATCATTGTTCGCTGGGCTGTCGGCTGGCGTGTAAGTGACCAGATGATAATTGGCGAGCGGGTTTCTTAAATGTTGCTGGCTTGTACGACTGTAGTTTCGCCTCTGTATAATTATCTACTATGTGCTCGTAGTAAGCATACATTAACCATTTCGTTCCCACATTGATGGATGGTTCCTGACGAAGATCCTGTTTCGTTCTCACAACCAATAAACTATACGTTTAGTGTTGGGTGATTAGTGATATGAACCAGTCATAACGTAGAGTAATAGCACGGTTAACGTGTCAGTTACCCCCAGGGAAGGCCATTGGACACCGAGCCTCACAGAGTACAGTACGGCTCAAATACAACCTTCCTGTGCAGCATGTAAATAATTTTAAAATTGTTCAAATGTGCGGTTTGCGTTATTCATGTACCTCAGTGATGACTCAACCAAGGGCGGTGCTGGATACGTGAGCCTGGTTTGTTAATGTTACCAATCCAGAGAACAGCAATTCGGTTATTTCGCAAACGTTTCTACATTTGAAAAAAAAAATACTGCCCGTTGATACCACACATCCTGCAATACGCATTGGCGTCCTAGCTCTCCCAGTTACGTCCCCAGGGAATTAAAAGAAGTAATTTGAATTCGTGACGTTGCAAGTGTAATTTTAAATTCATGGAAACCAACGTTGGGTTTCTCTGCTTAAACATATTTTTAGAGTACGAAATTGCATATCAGTATTCAGGGCTTGGCAGTATTTCAAATACGTATAAATGAAATATGTCTTTCAAATACTTGCAGTATTTTGTATTTCATCTGAATCTTTAAAGTAGTTTAATATTTCGCATGTAAAATACTTTAATATGTTTTTTTTTTTAATTCTGGAAAAAAAATACGAATACAAAATACTCTCGGGGACAAAACAGGTGATTCGTTTGTTGTACTTTCACATCATTTGAGATATGCTACGCTCACATTAAATCTTCCTAATGACAGCATGATTTATCCATGCCACACATGGTGGAATTCACTCTATGGTGCCACAGTACAGTTGATGAAGTTTGAAGTTATTAAAAAATTACATTTGACCCGTGAGTTCAAAGAATTCGAATGATCGAAATAGAATATAGAATATTTGTAGGAGTTTGTTGAAGTAATAATAAGATGAGTTGGCGTGAACTTGACTGTCTAAGGTCAGAAAATGATTGTTTAATGGCAGTTGCTTCAAACACTATTTTCACTGAAATGTAAATTTCAGTGTCTTGCAGAGAAAAATCTGACTTGCTGTGCTCAGATATTGCAACGCTCATTGTAAGTGTTGATTAGTTTAACATTCAATGATTTTTTTCGCTATCTCCAACAGTAGAAGGAAACCAATTTATTTTCATGTTGGCATCCCTAGTTCAAAATGACATGGCTTCCTCAAAACTTGAACGACCAGGAGAGGAAAAGAATGCTGAACTTATGGAAAGGATAATGAGGGACAAGAGCCCGCACTTAAGAGAACACTAGTCGTTTGTCTTTGTTGCAATGGAATATTTCACATAAAAACACATGTATATGCTATGCATTGCGTATGATTATACATAACAAATCAAATTTTAATTTATTTGTGAGAACTTACATTACAAATAGAACACATGATTGCATATTAGGAAACTTGCCCCACATGTGGGGTAAGAATCCTATAACAGCAGAGTGAGTCCTATTGACGCTTATTGCATTTGAAAAAGCCCTTTCCGATATAATAAGTGTAGGGTTTCTCCCGCCATGGTCTGCATACTTTACACGTTATCCAGTCCATATCTGGAGCCTCTTGGTACATTGCATCACATCCACCACTGAAATAGTCCACCTCACCAGAGCTTGCAATGTCTAGAGCTAGTGATTTTTCGAGAAAAAAAATTCTAATACACGGTGGACTTCAATGCCAGTAGCACCCAACAGTAGTTTATCTGTTACCATTGGTTGCTGTCTGCTTGAGAAGGCGTTTTCATATTTGACTGGGCCGCTCAGAATTCACCAACATCGGCACGGCTCCTACGTGATTCGTGTGCAGGCAGCTAACACAAGTCGAAAAGTAATTCGGCCAATCAAGATACGTAACCGACCTTACCGTGTTTTGGAATGTAACTTGTCTTGAAATCTTTTCGCGAAATTTCACTACCCCTGGAATGTCTTTCTCGTCACCTAAAGTTTTTTCCCCAGCGCCTTAGGTCTTCAAGTTTACTGATTTTGATATTGCGGTCGTTTTATTCAAGTTAGGCCTAGTTTTATTTCACTTTGTAATAACAATATTTTATCATGGCGACGATGTGAGTATTTGAGGACGTTTGGTATTTCTGCGCCTCTTTTGTGGATAACTATATTGTGGGAAGGGCCTGATTATTTCTGGCGAAACAGAACACTTACAGGAGTGGACACATTCCTAAGAGAAGCATTGAGGGGGAAGGGGGAAGCACTAGTAGAGCTACTTGTAGGAAACCCTCTACAAACATTTTCATTGCCACTCTCAGTAGGCCTACCCGGGGTGTTTGTGACAACGGTTTCCTAAAATTGTTAACTATGCTGTGAAGTAGAAGCAAACTGTACGTCTGCTTTCATATTATCAGAACTGTCGCCAACAGTAGACGATTGATAGTCATTATTATTTCGGAGAGGACTGCCAGTAATTTCATGTGGAAGACAGTCAACTTTGGAAAAAAATATCGGGATACGACGGCAGTATGCCACATGCCGGAAAGCCCTTGGTTACGATTTTAATCGTAGATGCTTTCTCATTAGCCAGTCAAAACAAATTGGCAATGCTAAATTGCGTTTTGCATTTACCAGGATGTACTGACATCCATTTACTACATTCGTTTGAATAACACGGTTTCAGTTTGGTGTACTATTCAATAAAATCTGTTAGAATTATATTACTGTTTCATTACTTTTGTCGTAGATAGCTGTTGCCAACAGATTGCTTCTAGGCTGATATTTTTGATTTAACCAAAATCTTTGTTTCCTTTTGTAAACCAAAGTTATTTTCTTTCACTTATAAAATGGCATGTATCCAATTTTTATTTCCGTCTAACAATAAAACTGTATAAGTTATGCGCACGTTAAAAAAGTTTAAAAAGTGTTTTCATTACGTTTAATATTATGGGGTAAGAGTTCGTATAATCGTTTGTGCGGACTATTGCCCCAGGAAACTTGCTCGAACAAAACGGAAGATTATAATTCGCCAACAGTTTTTTTTATCTTTATTAAATCAGGAACTATACATATTAATTATTATTAATTTTCTGGCCTTACAATTATGCTCATCTTCAGCCACACAGTTGCATGATTACAGTTACATCCTCATATGAACACAAACAAAAATTCCTGTTATGTAAATGTACAGTACATATTCATCGGCAACATTAATTCATTGCAATTATGCAGCCACTTCTTGAACACAAAAACATTACATAAAACCTTACTCCAAACAAATAGTTGAAATAGATAGCTGAAACCGTACTCCCATTAATGGCGGCAGCGGGCAACCAGCCGTGTCCATGGCGTGAAAAGCTTTTCGACAATTCCCTATATGAAAGTTGATGCTATCTAACGGCGACTGTGAGAACTACGACGCCATACGATCTTTCCCCCGTGCGGACTCTTACCACACACTACCCTACATACTGTTGAACAAGAACAGAATTGCATCCAGTCAAGTTGATACAAACATTTTATCTCAGAACACAGATAAAGATCTAGTGGGAAAAGTGCCTCTTTCCCAGCTCAAATAGTGAAGTTGAAAAGCTGTCCAACATTGGATTGTAAATTGTTACGTACCTTTATAATAAGTCAACATCTATAATGAGTCTCAATCATTATCAAATATGTTCTTCAGCATGTGTTGAAAGATTTTTTTCATTAGCTGACTTTATCCTCGCCATATTTAGAGGCCCGGAAAATTCCCGGGTTCATTTGGCATCAAGCTAGACTCCATAATCGTTTGCCTACTCAAGCCTTATTCTGTAAAAAAAAATCATTTCTGGTAAACTTCCTAAACTGCAATGGAAGATTTTAATCTATACATAGGGATAGGAAAATTTCGCTAGTTCAATGATCTGTAGGCTAGACTCCTCAGTCCTCTGCATACTGGAGCCTCAGCTGTATGTTCATTGGCTGTTGCCACGCATCTGGCAGTTATGGGATTCGCAAGGTGTTTCCTTGCAAGTCTGCTATTGGCTCAGAGGCGTCCAGGGTGGGTCTAATAAACTATGATCCAATTGCAAAGGTGACTCCACTTTATATGGATTTGACGTCTATCTTGTCCCGAAATGAATTCGCGAAATTTTCCTATCCCAACCTATACAGTGTATGGAAATAGAACTACGTGTCAGGCTGAAAATATGGGAATGTTTAGCATCGCTAATATACAAAGTTGGGAACTTCGCTACGCATTTGACTCTTTCCGGAGCAACTGTAGGAACGTTACCATGCATGTATGGGAAAATATTTTACCATTCGCGCTTTGTTACTGCACGTATACACTGACACGGTAAATTTGCAAAAAGTTTCTTAGAGTGCAGTTAGCTGTTCATTGGCTGTTGCTCCATTTTTACCCGAGACCATGTAGCACGGGATTTGGCCCTATCTTACTTGCGTGTTACTCTTTGGTTCAAATGTGGCCAGGGCGTGGCTTACAGACTACAATCCAAATAAAACGCAAGTCAAATGTGCACACGATTGAAATTTAGCTTCTCTTCAAGTGAATTCGCGACATTTCAGGGACTCTAGCCATATTGGTTGTGTGCGCAGCTGGAAACCGAGCAATAAGCGGCTGTTCACCTCTATATATGCTGTTCGCGGTAAACTGAGCACTTTCGTATTGCCTGCTGAAGATCTACTTGTATGCGCATTGTGCATTCTTACACCATAGGTAGGGACACCCGAATCTCGCGGAAAAATTTCCGCGCATTCTATATTTCAATACGCTACGGGCGAACTAGCAGTATTCCTTTGCTTTTTGGGCGCACGTCTGTGATTCGCGGGCAGACACCTAAGATTCGTAACACATAGATCGTCCAATCACGAAGGTGGATCTGAGCTAACGTGTTATGAAGTGTGAGGGTGTCTGGAATTGTTAGAATGGTAAATACTTTACGCGTTTGCTAATTATTACATTTATTCGCATTAAAAAAGTAAAATTAATCAATTCTTATATTCATAAATGTTTACCTAACAACCTTTAATTCAGCGTCAAGACTTCGAACTAATTTCCTTGTGGCGTCGCCAACTTTACCGGGCGCATGTCAGTCAGTGCGCTGCCACCAGTATTTAATATGCACTCACGTAGGCGCAGTGACGTTATTCAAAGGTTGATTTCCAAAGTACTTACTTTACCGTGAACAATGTTTACACTTAAGAGTGGGATGGACCGCCGTGGGAACCCCGCGTCTAATTTCAAGAAACGAGGGACCGATACGGGCGACATTAACACGCTTTTCTAGCGCCTCATCGCTCCTACGCGCAAGGCATGCATTGTTTCCGTCTTGACGATGTACTGTGCAAATTAGATCTGTAACATAGGTGTTTTATTACACGCGATGAAAGACCCCAGATTATGCTACGCACTTATATTTGTATTTTTCTCTTGCTGCTTAAGAAAATTGCACAGGCAAGCTTTAAAAATGCAATATCTGACACCATTTTCGCGATTTTTTTTTCTTCGAAGAATACTCTTAACCGGTTCGGTCACACATTAATTTACGAGTTTAAGTGTTGCGATCACGTAATTTTTTGGTGTGAACTGTACTTGTGTTCAGCTTCTTTTTTCGGCCAATCAACAACGTGCTGCTTGTCCGATGATAATGACTTTAAACCATTCTTGTAGAAGAGGTGTAGGAAAGTCCACAAATAGGATCAGCCACAAGCAAGACTGGGCACTGGTTGCCCTGCTGTGTACAGTTCCGGTCATAACTTTCATTCATTTGCGACGTGTCCACAACTTTGGACACGGCGACTGCTCTGCGACCACGCAATTTCGCCTCTGTGTACTTGTTTACTCTGTAGCCCGGACACGAGGTGTGTATGCGGGGGTTGGGAGGTGGCCAACCCTCGTGCACTCATGCAGAGCAATGTGAGAGATATGAGAGCGGCTGTACTGCGCGTGGTCGGCGTTAGTGCTGGAGAGGGATGTTATGCGCTTATGCGGGAGGGGGAGTTGCGCGAGGTGGCAGTTACGCAACGAGATAACAGCAGCCCTTTAACGGCGGGCTTTTCTGTGGCCGCGAGCTGCTGTAGTCCTTCACCCAGTATCTTCACAATTTTGTGAATGAACCCTTTGAAAAATCACTCCGCCATATGACATGTGTGGTTCTATCCTGAATACGTTATACGTCTACTAACATGAAGTGTCTTGTATTCGCTTAAATTGAAACTTATTTATGTTTTATCTGTAATTTCTAATTATAGTATGTTCGCGGTTTCTTTGCCCTTTTTGAATCAAACATTTGAAAAGTCTCACCATGTATGACGTGTTTAGTTATTTCCAACATATGGCATGTAGTCTGTTTCTCGCGAGAATATTTTAATACAACTTGTACTCCAAAACACTAGAGCTCAGATACACTTTTCTAATTGGCTGAGTTTGACTGTCACGCGTTGTAGAAGCCTGCGAGCGAATCACAGACACTCGGTTTTGGAGTTACCTAATTCTGATTGGCCCAGTCAGGTGAGGGCTGCCTCCCGACAAAGACACGCGGCCAATAACCAAATGAAAACCGCACGTATGCCATACGACATTGGAATCTAGTCTTCGCGTGAATCTTTTCTGATAAAACAGGTGGCCCTATCTATAGGGCTCACCCGAATTTCTCAAAAATATTTCCGTTCATGCTAGATTTCAATACCCTACGAGCGTACCAGCATTTTCCTTTTTCTGATTGGCGGCGTGTGTCTGTGAGAATACATTTTCTTACTTCAATGGCCAATCAAAATTAAGTTCCTCCGATACTCCACGTCTGTGATTCGTGGGCAGACACTTAAGACGAGCAACATCCAGATCACCCAATTACAAAAGTGGTTCTGAGCTTAAGTGTTATGAAATACAAGTAGTCGGGAAATCTTTTCGCCAAATTCAGGTGTCATTAGCTATGTTTCACAAGCCTTTTATACTCGTGTTCATAAAAGTTACTGTTTTTTTTCCCTATTTAATTTACATGTTATTCATATTCATTCTGTAAATTATAATACTACATTTATAAATAATTTTAATTAAAAACAGGGAGAAAATAGGTATGTTGGTAGCACCAAGTAAGAAGTAGTCTTTACACAAAATACTGTTACACTGAGTGCGCACGAATGTGGTGCGTTGTCCCCCTGGTGTGATTCTGCAGACTTAGTTTGCTCAAGGCGGAGGAATATACTGTAAGTAGAACTTTCGGAGGGCTTCAGAAAAGGCTGAAGTAACCGTGAATGGATTATAATGTGCATAAAACAAGGAATCTTGGTGTGTCGGTAATGTCTGTTAATAAATCGTTCTCACGCAAAATATTATCAAACTGAGCACACAAAATTGCTGTGTTTTGTCCTTGTGGTGTAATTGTCTAGACTTATTAAGCTTTGTTTCCATAAGGCAGAGGGATATCCTGAAAGTAGAACATTTGACGAACTTTAGAAAATTTCGAACTAACTGTTATTGGTCTATATATTGTCTGCCGTTGTCGGAAAGGGGTTGGGAGGGGGGAGGTAGCGATAAGTTAACAATGATCGTTCCTCATGTTCTACTGCACCAGTAGAGTCAAAAAAACTGGATGACATGTTGTAATACGAAACCATATGCACATTGATCGTATCGTCATTGTTTATGGGCGAACTACTTGCAACAAAACAATTCAGTGAAAAATATGAATTGCATGATGCGGAGGAATATCCTGGAAGTAGAACTCGAGCAGGGCTTCAGAAAATTTGGAAGTTACCTTGAGTGGCCTATATGCCGAATACCAAAGGGTTTCATTTTATGTACATACGGAGTCCATTTCTGTTTTCGTCGTTGCTGGAGATGATGGTTTATGACGGGAAAATTCGACGTACTGTACAAACGCCCGACAGTTTTATTTTTTTATCGGCTGTCATACACGTATGAAACTACTACCCAATGTCACTGGACCAGTGAGGATTCTGATACTATAAGGCAGAACGTTCGTGATTTGTAAGAAAACAACTTAACCGAGTCAAAACCTTGTCCATCAAATCATAAAAGAATTAACTAGCTAGAGTGTTAAAGAAAATATGTTGGTTGAAAAAAAATGTTGCTATTTTCTATTATTTCTAGTAATTATGGAATTAGTTTCTATGTGTTAAATGTTCATTTCCGTAAGAAATTATGTTATACGGAATTTAAACAGTGTACTTTGATTATTCGGTCTATATGATCCGTTGATGCCTGGCAGGCGTCATATAGAAATTATCATATTGGTTTTGTCCTATACTTTAAGAAGTGTTATATTTTGAAATTTGTTCAATTATGTGCCTAGGTAGATTCAGGCCTTACCGCGAGTAGCAAGTTCATTCAATTTTGGTTACCTTGTAAGATGAGAAATAATTTGGGTTTTGTTGCTCTAGGAACTGAAGTGTGAAGGAATTAGCGTATAATGCGGCTTAAGAAAAGAGCCTCGCTGTAACATTTCTCCGAAAATTAATGAGAAATATCTTGCTTTGATATCAACATGGTGCGCAACCGCTGCGTAATTTAGAACACAAAAGAGAACTGCTACCGGCGTGTTACATCGCTCCAGTGAAGCTGTTTCGAGAATGCAATTAAGATTATTTTAAGACTTGTTTGCTTTTCCGAAGCCAGACTACTCAGTGGCGTCTTTCAACACAGATGAATAGGACCATCTGTTTTTTTTCGCGGAAATATTTACGCTGTGGCTAGACTTCAATAACGTATGTGCACACTTGCAGCCCTTCCTTCGGCAACTGGACGCTTACATCTGTGTGCAGAGAGCCTGTTACATGATTGAGTCTGTCCGTGATTCGTGGGCAGACAGATAAGACGCGTGACAATTCAAATGGCACAATCACGAAAGTGGTTCTAATCTAAAGTGATTTGGAACATACTATGTCCTGAATTCTTTTCGCAAAAAAAAAAAAAAAAAAAAAAAAAAACAACAGGTGCTCCTACAGATGAGTTACGCGAAGCACATTAGTTCATATAAACTTTTCATTTTCTGTCGGCCGTTAAACAAACTCGAATTTAATAAACATGTTTTCCGAACCAACTGACATACTGAACTCAGAAGTAAATGTGTTTGTCCTATTAGAGCCTTAGTCACGATCCCATACAGAGTATGTTTCAAGTTTCACTTCCAAGGCCTTTTACGTGGCAGTTAGGACTACCTGTTTCAAGTTACATTTCCAAGGCCTTTCACGTGGCAGTTAGGCTTACCTGTTTCAAGTTACATTTCCAAGGACTTTCACGTGGCAGTTAGGACTACCTGTTTCAAGTTACATTTCCAAGGCCTTTCACGTGGCAGTTAGGCTTACCTATTTCAAGTTACATTTTCAAGGCCTTTCACGTGGCAGTTAGGCCTACCTGTTTCAAGTTACATTTCCAAGGCCTTTCACGTGGCAGTTAGGCCTACCTGTTTCAAGTTACATTTCCAAGGCCTTTCACGTGGCAGTTAGGCCTACCTGTTTCAAGTTACATTTCCAAGGCCTTTCACGTGGCAGTTAGGCTTACCTGTTTCAAGTTACATTTCCAAGGACTTTCACGTGGCAGTTAGGCTTACCTGTTTCAAGTTACATTTCCAAGGCCTTTCACGTGGCAGTTAGGACTACCTGTTTCAAGTTACATTTCCAAGGCCTTTCACGTGGCAGTTAGGCTTACCTGTTTCAAGTTACATTTCCAAGGCCTTTCACGTGGCAGTTAGGACTACCTGTTTCAAGTTACATTTCCAAGGCCTTTCACGTGGCAGTTAGGCTTTCCTGTTTCAAGTTACATCGCCAAGGCCTTTCACGTGGCAGTTAGGCCTACCTGTTTCAAGTTACATTTCCAAGGCCTTTCACGTGGCAGTTAGGCTTTCCTGTTTCAAGTTACATTGTCAAGGCCTTTCACGTGGCAGTTAGGCCTACCTGTTTCAAGTTACATTTCCAAGGCCTTTCACGTGGCAGTTAGGCCTACCTGTTTCAAGTTTCATTTCCAAGGCCTTTCACGTGGCAGTTAGGCTTACCTGTTTCAAGTTACATTTCCAAGGACTTTCACGTGGCAGTTAGGACTACCTGTTTCAAGTTACATTTCCAAGGCCTTTCACGTGGCAGTTAGGCTTACCTATTTCAAGTTACATTTTCAAGGCCTTTCACGTGGCAGTTAGGCCTACCTGTTTCAAGTTACATTTCCAAGGCCTTTCACGTGGCAGTTAGGCCTACCTGTTTCAAGTTACATTTCCAAGGCCTTTCACGTGGCAGTTAGGCTTACCTGTTTCAAGTTACATTTCCAAGGACTTTCACGTGGCAGTTAGGCTTACCTGTTTCAAGTTACATTTCCAAGGCCTTTCACGTGGCAGTTAGGACTACCTGTTTCAAGTTACATTTCCAAGGCCTTTCACGTGGCAGTTAGGCTTACCTGTTTCAAGTTACATTTCCAAGGCCTTTCACGTGGCAGTTAGGACTACCTGTTTCAAGTTACATTTCCAAGGCCTTTCACGTGGCAGTTAGGCTTTCCTGTTTCAAGTTACATCGCCAAGGCCTTTCACGTGGCAGTTAGGCCTACCTGTTTCAAGTTACATTTCCAAGGCCTTTCACGTGGCAGTTAGGCTTTCTCCCTGTTTTCAAGTTACATTGTCCAAGGCCTTTCACGTGGCAGTTAGGCCTACCTGTTTCAAGTTACATTTCCAAGGCCTTTCACGTGGCAGTTAGGCCTACCTGTTTTCAAGTTTTTTCAAGTTTCCAAGGCCTTTCACGTGGCAGTTAGGCCTACCTGTTTCACGTTACATTTCCAAGGCCTTTCACGTGGCAGTTAGGCCTACCTGTTTCAAGTTACATTTCCAAGGCCTTTCACGTGGCAGTTAGGCCTACCTGTTTCAAGTTACATTGCCAAGGCCTTTCACGTGGCAGTTAGGCCTACCTGTTTCAAGTTACATTTCCAAGGCCTTTCACGTGGCAGTTAGGCCTACCTGTTTCAAGTTACATTTCCAAGGCTTTTCACGTGGCAGTTAGGCCTACCTGTTTCAGTTCAATCATTCTTTATTTTCTTGCCAAAAACGTTGGCTTAAATTGTTCCATGATCATTAAACTTATGAAGACTAACTCTACATAATACGTGAACTGAATGCAACATGAAAACATTAAGGTTAAACTGGTTACGCATGGAGTAGCCATTGAACAGGTAACTGAGGCTCTAAATTACAGAAGACCTCGGAGTCTAGTCTACAGGTCATTTGAGAGAAGAACACAGCTGCGCGTCCAAGGTCAAGAAGCGGGAGAGCGATACGGGCGACCCTACCACGCACTTCTAGCGTCTCATCGCTCCTACGCGCAAGGCGTGCAGTGTTTCCATCGCGGCCCCGTACTGTGCGAATTAGATCTGCAAATGTGGAACTTTATTAAACGTGACGAAAGCCCACATATTAAGCTACGCCCGTATGTTTGTACTTTTCTCTTGCCACTTCAGGAAACTGCATAGGCACGCTGTAAAAATTCGATATTTGACCATTTACATGATTTTTTTTTCTGCGTTAATATACTTAACATGATGAAAGTAAAAACATAGAAGCATAGATCATTGTTGTTAGTCTTTTCTGGTAGAATTTATTTACCGAGATACGCGAATACGCGCAAACAACGTTTTCACAGAAAATGTCTCCCCGTGGACTCCTCTTTTCCTATCCCTAACTATATCTCATGTTTAGTTTATGAATTGGTGTGGAGGTGTTTTGGGGGAGGGGGAGGGGGCGGTTGGGGTACGTGATACGACACATGTGAGAACGACAAACCCTGTGGTGTCAGTTCCTCAGCTCCTCACACCCCGTGACGCTGCGGCGGCGCGGCGACCCGGCGGAGGGAATGGAATTACGTTACCCCGCGCCTGATTAGCGTGCAAATTGAGAGGGGGTGGGGGTGGGGGCGCCAAGCCAACCCTCCCGGCTCCACAGCGGCCTGGGGTTGTTCCAGCGGGGGAAAGTGTGTGTGTTCCGGCTATAAATAACCTTCTCGAGTAGCAGATAGGGGCGTCGTTACGTTACGACGGGCACACCTGGCTTAATTAAGGCGCGTCTGCCACGTGGCCAGCCGCTCTTCCTGCCTCTGATCACGGGAATACGTTCTCCAGGTATGTAATGAGCGGGAACGACCGTAGAGAAAGTTCGTGACTGTACGTCTGTTTTACAAGTACCGTACCCAGAGGACGTAGCAGGTAGGGCTTAAGGGTCCTATGTACTGAAACGTTTTCTGTGAAATCGTTGTTTGCGCCTAAACGCGTGTCTCGGTAAATAAATGTTCTGGAAATCCGAAGATATACCAGAAAGTATTACAAACTATTGTCTATATTGCTATCTTTTTACTTTTATCATATTAAATGTATTAATGGGAAAAAATCGTGAAAGTGGTCAAATATCGCATTTCTGAAGCTTGTCTATGATGTTTCTTTAAGCGGTACGACAAAAGTACGATTATACGCAGGTATTTTGATCTGGGTACTTTCATCGCGTGTAATAAAACCCCACAGTTACAGATCTCGTTTACACAGTATAGCGTCACGACGGAAACACTGCACGTCTTTCGTGTAGAAGCGATGAGGCGCTAGGCGTGCGTGTTAGTGTCGCCCGTATCGCTCCCTCGTTTCTTGACCTTGACTGCGAGGTCATTAGAGAAGGGGTAAGTTGACTATAGAAGCTAGGATGGGGAAAGAGTCGGCCCTGACCTGTGGCATGGAACAATCAAAGTATTCGCCTGGAGTAGTTTTTTTTTTTTATTTACGCAACCAGCCGAAGGCCACTCACTTTTGCTTGCCACCCTCGCACCTGTGCTCTGTCTGGTCGAATGCGGGGGTATAAATACCATTTTATTTTCTTTGCTCTCCTATTGATTACATTTAGCCATTGACTTGCTCTTGGGGCCATGTAACTTTATTTTTTCTGGTTACAGGCAGTATATTTTATAATTTTTTTACTTTCTTCTGTTTTGCATTCCTTTAACCTCTGGAGGATTGTCACGCCTTAACCCCTTCATTAATTTACTTATTCATTATGTTTGTTGCTCTGTAATCTACCTCCAGGTAGTTTGGAGTATTGTGTGGCGCTGTTGATCCAGACTTCCACTCAGTTCCTCGCACTTTCCGCATCTACTATTATAATACTAAACCTACTTACAGTGACACGAACTACTTCACTACTCAGTTTTATTTCCTCTTTTCTTCTAGTTCCTTCAGTGCCGACATCTAGTGGAGAGGGAAGGGGGGTCGGCAAACTATGTAAATATAAAGTGATTTCGGGTTACGACTTGTAATCCACAACAGTATGTCCGGACTGGGATTGGAACCCAGCTCCTCGAGAAAGCGACACCAGAGTAACTCGGCCCCAGAGGACTTGTGAGTCATTGCGGATTCGTGTCGCCCATCCCCAGTTGGATGAATGTGAAACCTAGAAAGTGGGCGGCTCTTAACATCGACATCTTGAGAGCCGATGAGGGTGATTGAGGTGAGTATGGGTGGGAGAAACGGGAGATACCCGAGAAAACCCCGCCGACCAACGGCATCGTCCGTCACGATTCTCACATGCGAAAATCCAGGAGTGACTGTCCGGGGATTGAACCCGGATCGCCTTGGTGGTAGGCGAGCTGGCTAACCGCTCAGCCACCGTGGCCCCTGAAACCTAGAAAGTAACGTAACTTTCACAGTGAGGTCTATTACGACCAAAGAAGTACAAAATGCAGGCAGATTCCCACCCACCATCTTCGATTGATCGATTTTGCAACAAACCTTCTATTTCAGAAGGTGTATTTAAACGCCCCGCATGGCATATCCTAAATAACAGCTTTCCAAACTTTATCGAACCTGCCACAGCTTTGCCACATTTGTTAATTTTTATCTGGTAACTGTCGAGGCGAAACACGATATTATTTCTTGCGGGCGATTACAAAGGCGACGATGCCAACAATAATCAAGAAATACCGACCTCAGACAATGCACTAGGCAATGGTCCGTCTCCGTGCTCTGTCGTTCCAAAGAACACGATACAAAACTGTATTTCCAGAGCATGGCAAACATTTCATACATCCAAATGGCGGTTGGGGAATCTTCCTTAATGATAAATGTCGAGGCATCAGGCCAAAGAAGTATAAACATTTTCAGACTTAGTTTTCTTTATTGTTTCCCGTGTGGCAGGGCCATTTTTTTAAGAGCTGTGCTCAAGGCTAACGTATATCTGTATATCCGGAACTTTTTCCGCTTTTGAAGGCAAGAAGCGCGGGTGCGATAAGGGCGAGACTGCCACGCGCATCAAGCGCGCTATGCGCAAGGCTCTCAACTTGCGCGCAGTTTTCTTGTGCTGCGTGTACCTACGGGACTTTCAGCGGTGATGCTATAATTTATTTGGTGTAAAGTTTGAATAGAGATTCAATGCACAACTGTTGGTATGCTCCAGCCAAATTTATTTGTGATCAACACAAAATTCGAAGTTGTCGCAGCTAAGGTGTTTTGTAGCCAGTAAAATTTATATTGTAATGGCTACAAGAAATTTTGTTTACAACAATAAAATGGTGCTGCAAATACCAACAAAACACTCGTGGTGGACACAAAATATTTATAAAGGCTGTTCACCATAAACTGAGCACTTTGAAACGAGCCTTATAAAAATGCCACTGCTCCTACATGCATATATTTTAACGAGCGCACTGAGTGCCATGCATCCAGTAAACTTGGTAACGATGGATTCGTCTTAACGCGAATTAAACGTCTTAGGTAACAGTTTGTGATAACTTGAATTATTTATTCAGATTTCATTTTTGTAACATATCCAAGTGTAAAAATTAGCAAAGATATCTGTAAAATATGTACTTTTATAATAATTTCAGAGTTTTATTTGACCGACGCATGAATAAAGTGATAATGCCCATCACAGTGTTAATTTTAATTCTGCGGAAGGATACACAAGGTGCTTAAAATAGATCTTAAGCAGGGCGTTCAAAAGTGTTCAGTTTACCGTGAACAGCCTTACGCTGACTCGTGGTATGGAAGACACGGCTGAAAAACAAGTCCAGGAAACGAAAGAGCTGAATGGATGTATACAGGACGCTCACATACTGGGATATTCACGTTGTGAAACTTGGTTCAAAAGAGAACTGCTCGGAAAATCGCAAACATTTTCTTGTGGATCTTTATAACGACCAAGACACAGTCCCACTCTTAAAGATGTGGGAAACATGAAGAAAAGCGGTGTCAGAAGGCCTATTTGCGTACTGTAGGTTCTCTTATAGAGAGGTTTGCAACAAAGGTGCAGTACAAACGTAGTAAAATTAGTTATATTCTGTTCACGGTAAAGTGAGCACTTTTCAAGGCCCTCTCACCAGCTATTGGCTACTAATAAGTATGTTTCATTGCAGACTCAGGCATTACTTTTTGGGATTGGTGAAAGTATACACCTTATTTATCAGTCACGTGGCGGTGTTGATATTACAAAGTGGTGAAAAGACAAAAATGTTCTACAAGAAAATATTTGGAAGTGCTCACTTACCGTGAATAGCCTATAGAAGAATATTCCCAGAATTCCCACTGTTAAAAGGCTTGGAAAGAGGCTGTGGGTGGACTTTATTTCCAGTGTTGTTTTAAATTGATATGGAAGAAGTGTTTAACTTTGGATATGCGAATTGAATGATGTAAGCAAACATGATACTCTACTGTACACTTTTTTCATACGCTGCCCTCTCTTTTAAATCTATACAATAAACAATCTGATGTTTTGCTTGTCAGTTTCTTATGGCAGCGGATATACTGTAAGAACACTTTCTTGGTGTACGACATGATTTGTACCGCAAAGATAAAGTTGTTTGGATAAGAATGAACCACTGCAAAGCAGACTTACCTCAAAATATAATGTTGGTTTGATGTGCATATAGTAATGAATATGATAACCTTGCACTGTAGCTACAACAGTTCACCATACGTCTCTATGGTAATGCCAGCTACACTGTGAAGATATTTGTGATCTGGAAAAACAACCGTGATTGGCAAATAAGAGAGAAGTAACAAATCTTTCTAAGATATATTTAATTTAAAAAAATGTAATATATAATTAGTAGTTCCCCGAGGTTCGAACCCGCACCCTCGTGTTATTTAGACCAATTTCCTTCACCAACGAAAACTTTGTCTTATTGTGTTAAGACGACTTAAGATAGGTAGGGTATGTCATGTGTAAGTAACATGTCACCTCTTGAGAAGAATAGGTAAAGGCTGCTCATGGTAAAGCGAGCACTTTTGAAATTAACCTCTTCAAAATGTCACTGTCCCTACCTGCGTGTACTTTTAATTGTCACACCTAATGGCATGCGCCCAGTTACGTTGGTAACAACGGAATAAAAGTACTTCCACATCAAACTTTATGAATTAAAAGTATTCGGTCTACATTTGTCAATACTACAATGTTTTATTTTTCTTTCTGTTTGTATAAATGCAAATAAGTGTATGGATTAGCAAATTTTAAAATACGTACTTTTATAATTTTAGAGTGTCTCTAGACTGGCGCATGAATAAAGTGTTCAGACCCAAGGCAATGTTAATTTTGCATATGGCGGAAGGATACACAATGTGTTTACAAGAGTAGATCTTAAGCAGGGCTTTCAAAAGTGCTCCCGTGAACAACCTATAAGTGCTTTCGAGGTTCACTGCACTTCAGAATGACGTAACGTAAATGTCTGCAGGTGGACTGTAAATTTGCTTAGTTACTGTTTCATTGAGGTTGTTCACGATCACATGAGCACTTTAGAAAGCCCTGCTTAAGATCTACTTGTATGCACGTTGCGTATTATCTCGCCTTGTGTAAAATGAACACTGCCGTAGCCTCATCACTTAATTCATGCATCGGCCAAGAGAAAATATGAAATAATGATAAAAGTAAGTATTTCACAAATTCGCTAATTCTTGCACTTAGATGCATTAAAAATAAAGAACGCGAAAGAAATAATTTAAGTTTCCACACATGTTTACGTCACACTCTCAATTAGAATCCTCAATAGCTCATTAAACCCACAGGATATAGTTATGCTCTTTGCTTCAAATGGAGGACACATAAATGAAAAAAATAATAATAATTTTAGGAATTTTTTAAATTCAACACCTAATAGGGTGGTAAATAGTAACATGTATTTCCGAGGTCTCATCAATAGCTTTTTAACACCGTAATACGGCTTTATACTATTTTATTTAAAGTGTTGCCTATATAAATGCATAAAAACTTATTTTACGTTTCCTTGGAATTCTGCTCCGAGTTGGTGAAAAAGGGATAACACGTGTTTTAGAATACTCTTCAATAGCTCATTGGCATCATAATATATTGTTATGTTATTCGATTTGGAATGTTGACTACATAAGTTACTAAAAACTTAGTTCGGGATTTTTTAAAATTCATCTCCTAAGTTAGCGAGAAAGGGAAAATGGGTTTTATGGGGACTCCTCAATAGCTCATAAACACCATAAGCTACATCATATCTTCATTCTCTCGGCTTCAATATACAGCCTCTAAACGCATCTAAACGTTATTAAAAAAAAGTGTAGCCTTTATAAAATTTGTAAAAAAATGCTATAATGAAACGTGCTTAAATTTCGCATTTCTAGTACATTTTCAGATTAAAAAGTCTTTAGAATGGCATTACACCAACTTTACGTCTACTATATTTGCATTTATACACCTGATCAAAATATTTTAAAAATAGTCGTATCGCTCAGAGGTCATGCATTATCTTATTAAATATTACATCACAAAATAAATACAATTATTTTCAGTTTTTACACACCATACTGATGCACCTAAAGCAACGCTTTGCATGTTCGGGAAATTAAACGGCAGTTACCGCTATATATTTGTGTGCAGACTTGCACTCAGCACTGACGTTTAAAGAATCTCTGCTGCAGGAAAATGTTTTGGCATTGTTTTTTCCTCTATGCCGTCATATTTCCGTATACTCAAGCTCCCAACAGCTGGAAGGCATGAAAGATATGACGCCGAGTGGAATTGCAGTTCACAAAGACATGCCGAGGTTTCCTAGAAACCTTCGCAGTGGTTGTTATCTGCTGGGCACGTTATTAATTTAAACCTTCACATTTCACGAGGACGTCTGGTACAAAGAGAGGCCGAGGACGCCAGACGTCTACGTACCTAATTTCGCGATGGAACGTCACATTAGAGGCAATGTCTTTAATCTCTTTTTTTTTTTTCGTTCACACAGAAGTCATTCGAAATTAGAAATCTCTTGAATGTCTTTTGGAACTCGGCCATTACCGCATGGGTTTGTGTTCTCGTAGCGCATTGGAAAAATAACCAACCGTGCTTTTAATCTAGACCTGCCATATTATTAAATACGTAAGTTTTTTTTTTTTAAATTATGGAATACTTATTTTGTCAGTGTTATTTTTATGTGATATAACTAGAGACCTGAAAAATTTGCGAGTTCAATGACCTGCAGGCTAGACTCTACAGTCTTATGTATAAATTTGCCGATGTGAACTGTGCATTGGTCGTCTACTGTCGCAGTGGAAGACGGCGATTGGACCAGCCTTCTCCAGGAAGTGTCAACACCGTGTGGACCAATGGCTAATGTTATATACACACACAAGTTTTCAATTCTAGCTTAACACAAAATGAATCCGTGAATTCTTCAGGTCTCTAGATATAACCATTTTACTCCAGTAATGTGGACGCCCCTTAAAAAAAAAAAAAAAATTCTGTAGACGGTACTATAGTCTTCCTACACAAATTTGGATTAATGCATCGATTTCGACAACCGTTGAATTTATCACTGCACGTAGAATTTCCACAGTAGTCAGTGTAACTTTACACCAATCATGTTCATGCGTTTTTTCTTTCATGTCACGATAAAAATGCCATGGAACCAGATTAAATAATCAAGCCATCGTACTTGTATTAATAAAAGCTGTTGTTTCAAATAACACGTATTAAAAGAGAGAATATACAATTAAAGTGATTGTGTATTTTTACATAACGAAATGTGTACCTGTTTCGCTTCCCTAAACATTGCACGTACACTTTACGTGATAATCACTGTTTTTGCAATTATGTATGTTTTCCTTCGATCATCGGTTCAGAACAGCCTCATAACCTGGAAAATCACCCGACGTTGACAGGATTCGAACCTGCGACCTCCACAGTAGCAGCCAGGCGCCGTAACCACTAGACCACCAGAAAATGATGCACGACTGCGATCGTTACCTGGAAACGTGGTACAAGAGCTAAGCGAGAGGTAGAGCCACTTTTTTTTTCGAGAAAAGATTTAATTACTTCTTGTGCACCAAAACACTAGAGCTCGTATCCACTTTCGTGATTGGATGAGTTCAATAGTCACGCATTTCAGGTGTGTGCCCGCGAATCATGCACCCTCAGTGTCAGAGTTGCTTGGTTCTGATTGGCCCAGTCAGGTAAGGAACTGTCTCCCGGTACAGACACGTGGCCAATAACAAAATGAAGATTGAACATATGTCGTGGGACATTGGAGCCTAGCTTTCGCGTAAATAATTCCGCGAATATCAGGTGGCCCTAGCGATAAGCGCAATAAGGCTTGGTTGTGTTTGACATCATCTGGTAATGCCTTCAAATGATAGTCATCGTTTGTTAAGCACGTTTACATTCTGCGCAAAAGGTTATTTTCGCTTAATCATACAAGAAATACATAATAAGTCCTTGTATATGTGTAAATATTGAGCTGTTCAACCGAATCACTTCTCACTGTCATGAACTAAAACGAAACATTCTCGGACAGCCAACTCAAACATCATAGTTAATGTACGTAAAATTTTAAGTAAGTGTATATTTTATTTCCACGTAAGGGTTGATCTGCATTTAATGCGTACTATTTGTTTTAACAATGCTAACGTTACAAGTTAGGCCTATACTAAACACGAAAAGAAAGGGCATTCAGTTTAGAATTACACACAACCGATGACTAGATGTAGACACGTTGTAATTTCCCCCCTTGTCGTCGACGATGACTTCATAGCTCAGATGGTATATATTTCCATCTAATAAATGGCGTTGGTTCAATCCGGAGAACTAGCTAGGTTTTTTTTTTTTACTTTTTTAACTTACGGTAAATTGAGCAATATAAACAATAGTTGAGTTATAGATAACAATAGAGTAGTTGAATTTCACTGAGAATCGGTAGTTTTCCACTGATTCGAATTTAGAGTGCAGCGTTCCATTCATTATCTGTTGCCCCGTAGTGCGTAGCCAGCAGTTTTACCGCACCCCAGGCAGCACGGAATATACAGCTTGCTTGCTTGCATGTAAGTCATTGCCTCAGAGCTCACCTAGTCGTGTCTAGTAAACTGTTATCCAATTGTGAGCACAGCAGAAATGTAAGGCCTACATTACACGTGTTTGAAGTATAGCTTTCCCCAGCATGAATTCGTTAACTTTTCCTGTTATTAGGTGTAGAGCGGCTTAAATTAATCACACTTTATCAGCTTCCCCGCTAAAATTTAACAAATACATTTTTGTTCTTTTAAACTGCACACAATGCACGTCGCAGCGATGGATAATATGCTGTAAACAAGGGGAACCCACGCCAGTGTTGGCCTTGCATTCTAAGGGCGCCTGTCATTAAGTGCGGGGAAATTTCCCAAGCGGCAGTCCATAATTTCTCACAGCGTAGCAGGAACCTGCAAGGTAGATGAGAACGGGCAAGAAATTTACCCACAGACGGCAATATTACGGCAACTGCTCAAGTACACTAAATTAAAGGGAACAAGAAGTTGACCCTCTCAGACCCAATCTAACTTACGGTTTCAAGTGTTGCAAACAATGAAGCGTGCTGTACGACACAACACTTGTTTCGTTGTCACAGCCAATGAGTTGTAGGCTATATTTTCAGCTATAGTTATAGGACCCAATTACGACCTATAGACCAGAAAGACGGGTTCCGAATTCACTTACCTACAGGTAAGAACATTGGTAGAGCCGCGAGTATTTCGCGGATTGTTATGGCGGCAGGTTACGCTTTACAGTCGTCTATACACTCAAGACACTATCGTCCACTTATTGGTTACTGCAATCAAGTGAGGCCTTCGTACAGGACTGTTCAAAGTTCACTCAACTTACTGCTTCCAGCTTATTACTGGCGCATAGTCAAACGGGGCGTGTACAAACAGCATCTGTCCAATCACAGTGGCAGGAGAAAACAAGTGTTCCAAGTCTACCTCGCACCAGAAGGAATTCGCGAAATACTCGGGGCTCTAAACAATGGTCATTCAGCTTTGCAATATGCATTCCACATACCAGAAATTACATACACGTGCATAATGTACACAACTGTGTACATTGCGTCTGAGTGATCTAATGATAATCTGATTAGCCTACTTTCATCTACATGGGTGCAAATAAGTTTTTGTAAAGTTCTCAAAAGCTTAGATGGTAGGTACGCCTTGACGTCACGTTGACAGCATTACAAGTATAGATGGAACCAGGAACATATGCAATAGTAGTAAAATAATTATAAATACACACGTGCCTTACCCGGGACTCGAACCTAAAATCTATGCATGGCCATAATTTTAAATTAAGTGTCTGAGCAACTTAAATCATATAAATTTACATGGCCGACCGTGGCGCTACTTGCGTGAAGTTGAGTTGAGTTGAGAGATTTGCGCGGCTCTTAACTTCGAGGTCTTGAGAGCCGATGATAGTGAAATGATGTGAGTATGGAGCAGCGCCATATGTAAGGTCTGGGGAAACGGGAGAAACTAAGAAATCCCGCCGATCAGCGGCGCCGTCCGGCACGATTCCCACTTGCGAAAATCTGGGAGTGACACGGCCGGGGTTTGAACCAGGTTGGCCTTCGTGTGAGGCGAGAAGTCTAACCGCTCGGCCACTGTGGCCCCCAACTTGTGCGAAGTATGTGGTGGAAATTGGTTCACTAGTCGCTGAAATATGGCATAAAAACTTTATTTTGTCATTTAAAGCTTTTGCACAAAAAGTTCTAAAAAACGAGGTTATACATACTGTTACGTGCTGCAGCTGGCGCCGACTCCGCTGCCCCGCGCCGTAATCGGAGACCCACCTTGCCCTCCCCTCTTTCTGGAACGATGCGCTCGTTGCTGTCTGCCCCTTTCTGGGAATCCCGTGAATGCCAACAGCGGCGAGACTTGCTTGCGTCACAGACCTCCTCTCGCCTGTTAGAGTTTCCGATACGTTTAGCGATGACGCAAGAATGTTCTGGTGAGTCTGGCTGGCGCCTCAGCCCTCCGCGACGCATCACGCGAGTTGGGGAAGATTCTAGGTGGCGGCCTAAGACACTATATATACTGCCGCAACCCACCGGCCGGCAGTCTTTGATGGAGGCCGCGTGGCCGAGTGTGCGCGAGCGAAGTGAAGTGTGGACGACGACTGGAGATTGCAGGACGACGGCGAGTGAGGAGTTCGTGGCTTGAATGGACGAGAGGGTGTGAAGCCTACTGTGCTTGAGGGCGTTTGGAGGACTCTAGAACATTGCGACTGGCGGGACATGGACTGAATGAGGTGGGACTGAATGGAAGTGTAATACGGATTTATTGTAAATATCGAACTATCAAATATGGACGCATAAGTTATAAAATAATTTCATAGGTTGATACACTGTCTATTAAGGCTGATCTGTAATTATTTAATTTTATTGATGTTTTTGTCGAAATTATAATTTTTATTAATTGGTGTCAATTGTGAACAGTAAGTGATTTCAGTTAATTGTGAGAATTTGAGTTCCGAGAATTTTGCTGTAGTTATTGTAAATAAATTAAGGAAATTATAATTAATTATTTTATTTTATTAAGACCTCCATCCTTTAACGAACTTGGTATAGCCCATACAATTTCTAGAGAGAGAGAGAAACTGTTATACTGGTGTCAGAAGTGGGGTGGAAGCGTTTTATGAAAATAAAATAATCAAATATTCGTAACTAGTAATTGTACATATCACAATATTTGAACAATAGGCCAAGGAATAGTTTTGAAATGTTTTTGGATGTTAACTAGAAAATGTCGGCAGACATGGAAGCACTTCGTGCCTTGATCGAAGGACTGAGTGGTCAAATAAGTAATGTAAATAATCCAATTAGCAGTGTTAGGGAATCTGTTAATAGTGTAAATGAAAATGTAAATAGTAAAATACATAATGTTAGTGAATCTGTTATAAGTGTTAGTGAAAATATGAACAGTGTTACTGAACTTGTAGATAAGAAAATAGACAGTATAAACGCAAATGTAGATAGAAAAATAGACAGTATGAATGAGAATGTGGGCAGAAAGATGGAAGGTGTAAGCGAGTTGGTGGACAATAAAATAGACTGTGTGGACAAGAAGATCGATAGTGTGAGTGAGAGAATGGACAGTGTGAATGATAGGATGGACAGTGTTGAACAAGAAATGAAACAGGAAGTAAGCACCCTCAAGAAGGAACTCTTGCAGCAGCAGGGGAGACGACATGCAGGAGCGGAAGAGGAGCCGAGTTTGGTCACCGCCGAGACGACGAGTGCGGGCAGCGAGAAGAAGGTAGAGGTCGCTGCCAGTGTAGCTATCGCAGGAGAGGCCGCAGCAGTTCTGCAGTTTGGGAATTCCCCAGCTAGGGGTGGGTAAAATGCGTCACAATTAAGTCCAACCCCTACGATGGACAGACACCTTGGCGCGAATACCGGCACCAATTCGAGATCGTGGCCACCGTGAATGAGTCGACTGAAGAGCAGTGGGCGTACTACCTGGCGACTGTACTGAGGGGACCAATATTGAGCATTCTGCAGTCGCTGCCAGAACGACATCGTCTAGAATACTCCACACTGGTGTCGGCTTTGGAGCTGCGATTCGGCGACCGGTACCTGCGGCACGCCTATCATGCCCAACTGCGATGCTCCAGCCAGCTACCCGGCGAACCACTGCATGAGCTATGGCAGGACATCGTAAGGCTGTCGCACCTGTCTCTGGAGGGATTCTCGGAAGAGGCACGAGATGTCATCGCCGTCGGCTTCTTCGTCGACGCTATCGCTGACACCGACGTGCAGCAAGCTGTGCGGTTAGCTGCGCCTCACGCCATACAGGACGCCTTGGCCCAAGCACTGGAAGTGGAGTCAGCACGGCAGTCATCAGTGCCTTGACGTCCAGTGCGGGCAGTGATGCTTGATGAAGAGGAGGACGACAGCGTCAAGAAGCTGTTGAAGGACTTGCAGACGACCATTAGGGATATCGCCTCCTGGGTGCGCACTACGGGTACTCGCCGTCTCCCACCCAAACTGCCGGAATGTTGAACGTGTGAACAGCTGGGGCACCTGAGAGCCAACTGTCCTCAGCAGCAACACCAGCAGTAGCAGCAGCAACAGTCAGGGAGCAGGCACTAAGGGGCAGGTGAGAGTGTAATGTCTTCGGGAAACTTGTAAACACCAGTCGTGAGGAGCAAAGATCGGTGAGCCTGTTTGGATAATTAATTTGTCTGACCATGCTATCCGCCTCGAAGAGGGGGCCACAATAGGGTTTTACAAGCAGGTCTGGCAGGTACTTCCAAATGTTCCAGAATCTTCACCGTCACAACCTATTGAATGTCCTCTTCCAGATGCTCTGGGAGAACTGCTGACAAGAACAAAAGAAAACCTCAACTGGCTACAGGAGAGGGAAGTTTCAGAATTGTTACAGAGAAATAGAGGTACTTTCTCCTGCGAGCCCAATGACCTTGGCAGAATTACAGTTGCATGCCACCACATCGACACAGCGGATGCCAGACCCATAAAGCAGCCACCAAGGCGACTACTGCTAGCTTCATATGAGGTCGTTGACACTATTCTGAAAGAGATGAGGGAATTAGATGTGATAGAGTCCATTGTCTTCTCCCATTGTGCTTGTTAAAAAGAAAGATGGCTCTATTAGATTTTGTGTTGATTACCACCAACTTAATAATGTGACCAAGAAAGATTCCTACCCACTCCCTAGGATAGACGACACTGAATAGCCTAGCAGGTTCACAGTGGTTTTCTTCTCTAGACATGAAGAGCGGGTATTGGCCGTGCGAGGAGGCCCGGGAAGACAAGGAAAAGACTGTCTTTTGTGTCCAAGGGAAAGGAACATCGCAATTCAAGGTTATGCCCTTTGGGCTATGCAATGCCCCTGCCACCTTCGAACGACTAATGGAGAAAGTTCTGCCCTTAGAGATTTGTCAGGTGTACTTAGACGGCATTGTGGTCACAGGAAGAACATTTGAAGAGCACCTGGCATGCTTAGATTCTGTGTTTTAGGAAGTGACTGTGGCCAATTTGAAATTAGTTCCCAAGAAATGCCACCTTTTCCAAAAGAAAATTATTTTCTTGGGCCATGCATCAGCCCATGGGATCGAAACAGACCCTGAGAAGACCAGAGCAATAAGAGACTGGCCTCTATCAAAGGATAAAACTGAAATTCGAAGTTTCCTGGGCTTATGTGCTTACTACCGTCGATTTGTGCCTGGGTTCGTCACTATCGCCAAACTTCTGCATGAATTGACAGAGGCAAAAATAAAAATTTGTTGGACTCCCAGAGTGCGAAATTGCTTTCAATAGGGTAAAAGAAATTCTGATACCTTCCACAGTACTGGGCTTCCTGAGTAGAGAGGGTGAATTTACTCTGGATACTGATGCTAGTGATGTTGGAATCGGGGCTGTGTTATCTCAGATCCAGGATGGAAAAGAGCGGCCATTGGAATACTTCAGTAAGGTGCTACACAAGCCCAAGAGGAGCTACTGTGTGACACACACAGAGCTTTTGGCAGTGGTGAAGGCGATTGCACATTTTCATCCATATATTTATGGCAGACACTTCATTCTAAGAACTTATCATGCTTCATTGCGCTGGCTACAAAATTGCAAGAACTCCTACGGTCAAATAGCCGGGTGGATACAGCACATGCAAGAATATGACTTTGAAGTACACTGCAGATTTGGACGCATTCACGGCAATGCAAATGCACTCTCCATTTTACCATGCGAACCATTATGACGTCATTGTGAACGCCAGGAGGGGAAGGTTGGTATATCGTGGAAAGCAAGGAGGACAAGAATTCAAGGCCCTGTATCTGGTGATGGGTCATCTACATGGGAAGAAAAGGACATGAGAAACATAAAATTGATATTTCTTAGTGTGGCGCTGTGTTACAAAATTGCAGACAAAAGTAGCTATGTTTTAGCATATATGATGCTTGTTATAGATACTTTTGGGACACAAAGATTGGTTGAAATTGGCCAAACGATAAGGCAAATATAGCAAATAAACATTAAATATTTGTACGTTCGCCATTTTGAAAATATGTGCTTAGTCTTTAAATTCGTACATATTTACATGGCCTATCATAGTATTACTTACATGAAACATTTTGTGAGAATGGGTTGAGTTGTTTTGGAGATATAATGAGTAAGCTTTATTTTTTCAGGTAGTGTTGTCTTCACAATAGGCGTTGCAACGACTTTTGTCTTTGTAAAGTCAAAGCTTTCACGATGTACTGGCAACATACAAAATTTAGTTAAATAGGTTAGATGGTTCCCGAGATATGACACAAATAGTAATACTTAGGGAAGTTGGTGCCAGGGTTGAAGGGTGGTGGGGCAACGAAGCCGGCCACCGCCATATTGAATTTCCGTTTTTTCTTTTCCTTTTTTACCCTCGAAATTTCCCTTTTTACCCTCAAAATAGGCAAATTTTTCCTCAAAATTTCGCTTGTGCCCTAAACATTTCCTTTTATCCCTCAAAATTTCTCTTTTTTCACTGAATGCCAAATCGATACATGGGATCGTAGGCTGAGTCGCCCTTGTCCCTTAAGGGCTCAGGCCCTTTAAGTCTACCTCACTTGCAGAAACCCCCAAGCAACATTTATAACACATCAAGGGGCAAGCAGCACTCGTCTTCAACAAAAACCCCTTATGTCCTTTCATCCCTATTTAAGAAATAGATATTTAAGATAAATATATAAACTTTAAGGCAGTTGTACTCCGGTAAAATGCGTTCATGTCTTTGTGAAGTATATTTTACGGAATCAGCGATACTACTAATGGATAATTTACGCAAGTAAAGTTTAAGTTCATTTTTTTCCAACTACTGGAAAAATAGTTTATACACAACTTTAAGTTCATTCGTATACTAGCTGCACACTTAGCTTAACCTTGTGACAGTAAATATTTGGCACCGAAAGAAAAATTAATGAATTGTGCACAGGTGCTAAAAGCCAAACATTTACCGTTTAAACGATTATGAAAAAAAAAAGTTAACACACATTAAAAGTGGTCGCCGCTTGTGGGCCGCGCGAGTGACTCATGATAGTCAAACTTGGGTAAATTTTCAGTCATAACCGCCCGCGATGTTCTCGGGCGAAATTATCAATGACTCAGTACCTTAATTTCAGTAGATTGATGAACACGTGTATACAAACTCCAGGCATACACGAAGAATAACGGCCGTTCTTAGCAGCTGCAATCCCGAGACAGGCTAGAAAGCCTGCTGTCAAACGTCATCCAAATGGGACGGTCTGCTGCGCTGATGTCGGTCGCACGCCGCCTGGTGTAGCGAAGAATATTTCCAACAAATTGCCACTTTTATTTCGAAACACAATTTACGTGCTTTCATTCCAACTGTCTATTCACGCACACGTATAACTTTACGAACGTGACCTGACGGACAAGACAATGAACTGCAACTATCATTTTGGGAAAACACACAAAAGTAACTATAAATTTCGCGGAGGCTATCGGTGCCAAAAATTTAATAAACTCATGTTCAACCAACACTCCGAAGTCTTGAGCACCGTGCATATACTTGTAACTGCCTAAGCCTCGCTACCAGACAGGCAAATTTTACCGTTGCTTTCCATTCGATCGCGCTCAGCAAAGCAACAGACATCGCGAGCACACACTTGGTGCCTCCACAAGGCTACACAGCTGGCGAACTTATTCCCTGACATACCGCAAGGGAAGATTCCATCACCTACGCGCCACTACTGATGACCACACGAACTACATACCAAAAAGCAAAGAGTTTCAACGGCCAAACTCAGCTGGACGGCGAAAAAATTACAACTGCAAACACTAATATAAAAGTCAGTTGAGGAATAAAAGCAATATAAAATACGTGACCGTGATCTAAATATAAATGCTTGGTAAAATATGTATAAAATCGATAATACTAATACTCAATATAAAAATACTAATTTAAAAAAAGAGGCAAAGAGCTTAGTGTGAACCCCAGTTCGCACACACAGGGCTACCAACTTTTGAGAGATGCTGCTAAAAACAAACTAGTGACGATGCAATCGTCACAAGGCCAATAGGCTGCCATGTTGTGATGTCACGAGACCACCATATTGGATACAGGTTAAATTGATTTAGACCTTTGACTTCACCCCATGACCATGACCTTAAATGACCCTGTACACAAAAATCGCAAAATTCTCCCCAGAAATTTCTAAACAAATTATAAAAAATTCTACAAATTTATTAAAAAATATGTATAAATATTTTAAAATTTACTTTAAAAAATATGAAACTAAAATGTTTAGTGTTCGGACTTAGAGGGGATGGGGACCAGAGCCAAACAGCCACCATGTTATGACGTCACCCAGCCACCATGTTGGATCCCATTGACCTTGATCTTGACACCATGCCCATGGCCCTACACAGGAAAAAGCGCAAAATTCTCCAAAAATACAAAAAATGTTTCTAAACTTCCAAAAATGTATAAAAATGTATTTGAAAAAGTTACATTCATGGAGGTTCCCTCAACACCATGTCCAGCAGACGACTGACCCTCCTCCAAACAATCACATTGTCTCAACATTCCCTTCCTTACCAATGTTTATTGTTGGTTAATCAGTCGGCAGGACTCCACATCCCTCACCAATACTCATTCCATCGTCATTATTGAACATTTTTTACTTTGTCAATTCTTCATTTTCAACACCTAGGTGGTGCTAGTGTATTATTTATCAATTTACCCACCAGGCGAGTTAGCGATCTAGCCACCAGGTGGCAGCCATATTTGTTTTTGTTTTCACCATATAGGTGGCACTGTCGGCGTCCCCCATATTGGATTCTATTTACATCACCTAAGTGATGCCAATTTCTCGATTTAGCTACAAGGCGATTATGAAGCGATCGTGGAGCGTGCGGAGCAGATTGCGGATTGTGCGGAGCAGATTGCGGATCATACGGTGCTGATCGGTAAGGATTTCGAAGGGTTGATGGAAAGATTGACTCCTGCAGACAGACTCTCGCATGAGATGTCTCAGTGCCTGAATGCGATTGGCCAACTGCATTCACGTGCCAACTAGATTATTGGCTGGTCTTATGCCCCATGATGTTTTATTGGTGTAATGTGATTGGTTCATTGTTAACGTGATTTCATAGTGCTTGTATACGGGTATACTATAAGCATTTCGGGGGTCAGCTGAGAGTTTTTGTTTGGCAACAGCTTACATGAAAGGTACATCGTCTCAGTTTGTGAAAGCCATTATGAAATGTTATGATGACCGAGATTTCGGGTCCACCAACAGTACCACAGCAATACTGTCATCGATTTCTTCGACCATGATGCTGACAGTGCCATTGTCTTCTTCGGATGGGCCACCTACAACAGTGCCACAATCGACTTATTCAATAATGATGTCGACAGCACCATTGTCCTCTGCGGATGAGTTATCTACAGCAGCAGTGTCGTCATCGACTTATTCGGGAATGTCATCTGCTTATTCAGTTGGGTCACCTACTGCAGTGCAGCCATCACCGTCTTCAGGCATGACGTCGACAGCGCCATTGACTCCTCCGGATGGATCACCGACAGCAGTGCTGCAATCGATGACATCATCAAGGCTTCGTTGCTGTTACTGTGACAAGATATTTGCCTACAGCCATGGTGCAAAGAAGCATGAAAGAAGTACTTACGTGAAGGGCCCTTCTTGTGATATGCAACGATGGGTCAAGTGCAAACTCCTTTTCAAACGAGGTGATAAGCTGAAGAGACATAGCAAGAGCTGTAAAGGTAGAGATGCTGCAGTCAGATACGTCCTATTCTAGCTGCTTGCGAAACCACATCGAATGGATTCTACCATAAACAATCAGCATTCAAGGAAATTAAAAAAGATTATGTGATTGGGAATATCTTCGTAGGTAAAAAAACGTATGCACATGCCTTCACCACATCAAGCAAAGGATAATCAATCCATTAACAGAAGATGTCAAAGAAGGTCCCATAGAATATAACGTTTGGCTGGAGTGCACCTACAAAACGCCACAACCTTCGGAAGAAGCCATTAGTCGACAAGCATCATTTAAGACTGCGAACGTGACATTGTACAATGTTGATGGCATTCCAGGGGCTGTGGAAAGGAGCCTTGAAAGGAGAACTTTGTCGTGAAGAAGAAGAATATATGGGCAAGGGTTCTGGTTGTACACTTGATGGCATAGACTGTCTTGAGCTGCGCGTAAGCAGATTATATTCACTACATGAAAAGTGAGCATGCTGTTGTAAAGAAACTACGCGAATGGCATGGAGAATGTAAGATTGTGTTTTTATGTTTGTAGTCTGAAGTACGTGTGTTTATATATATATATATATATATATATATATATATATATATATATATATATACACACACACACACACGATTTCAATGAAAAAATGTTGTTTTATTTCTTGCTGGTGCTCTATCCTGCCTACTTCGCTGATATAGGGGATATGATAGCCTTGGTTTTCAGATCTGTCACCACATGATGGTACTGCAAGTGGCAAGATAAAAAAATAGAATGAAATGATGCGGCAAAATTTAGTAATTTTAAAGTTAGTTCTTCAATATTTGCTGTTGTAGGTCTATAACTGGATGTGCATAATCAATTATATGGTAACAAAGGTATATGTTTATCGCATGAAAAAATAAGCTTGTTTTAATATTGTAATGCATTCTCGGCAGGTTGGAAACAGCAAACTTGGTGGGTAGGTTGTTGGGCTGAACATCTCGTCGAAAGCGAGATCATTAGAGACTGAACAACGGACTTTGAATTTTGATGTTAAGGTGCTAGAATATTGACCCTTAGACTTGGAGGTAAGGGAAAGTGAAGATCATGTCGGGCATGGCCATACCAACTACAGTGCGATATATGGCCAAGAGAGGTCCTGCATAAATTTATGCATGAATGGTGGTGCTCTAATATGCCACAGTTATTTTTCTGGTAAACACGAATTACGAACTAAAACGATTTCGATGGTTAAAGGGTAAGACCGAATGGCATAATCAAATATTGTGGTAGTGATATGACCCAAAATGGTGGTTCGAGGGTACCTAGTAATCAGCAGGCCACTGAATCGAGGTGGAATGGCAGAGCATGAATACAGTGTAAGATGGTGGGTGTAGCACAGTTGACTAAATCGTGGTGACAAAATGAAGAAGGAATGATAGAAGAGAATAAAAGGAAGATAACTAAGAAGAAAAACGAAATCAAAGATGGTGAACATGGCAGGACAGAGCATGAGAGAATGTTTGTTTCGAAAGCTGGCCTGGTGGCTAATTCGAGGAATTGGGACCACTTAGGTGATGGGAATAGAATATGGAGGGTGCCGACAGCACAACATATAGAGCGAAAACATAAACTAATATGGGTGCCACCCGGTGGCTAAATCGCTAACTCGTCTGATTGGTAAGTCGAAAAATAATACACATAGGTGTTGAAAATGAAAACAAATGACAATCGAAAAAAAAAAAAAAAAAACAGGAATGTTGCATGCGATGGAATGAGTATACGTGAGGGATGGGAGGCCTGCCGACTGATTAACCAATGAGAAACATTGTTAAGGGAGGGAACTGTTAAGGCAACGTGATTGATTGGAGGAGGGTCAGTCGTCTGCTGGACATGGTGTTGGGGGAACCTCCATAAATGTAAGTTTTTAAAATACATTTGATACATTTTTGGAAGTTTTGAAACATATTTGGTATTTTTTGGAGAATTTTGCGATATTTACTGTTTAAGGTCATGGGAATGGGGACAAGATGAAGGCCACTGGGATACAAAATCGTGGCCGGGTGATGTTATAACATGGTGGCTGTTTTGCTCTGTTCCTCCGTACCCTCTAAATCCAAATATTGAAAATTTTAATTCCTATATTTTAAACAAAATTTTAAACAATTTTTATAAATGTTTTAATACTTTTTGGGTGTTAATTCTCTTAATTTTTGAAGAATTTGTTGATTTTTGTGTTTAAGGTCATTCAAGATCATGGTCATTGGGTCAAGATCGTGGTCATTGGGTCAAGGTCATGACCATTGGGTCAAGGTCAATGGTAAAGGTCAATATCCCCTGGATCTAATATGGTAGTCGGGTGACGTTACAACATGGCAGCCGGTCGACTCCGGATCCGGATTCCGGATATCGATTTGGCATACCCTATGCCTATTAAACTCATATGGCCGCCACTGCCCTGTCCCCGAAGACCATCCCCCTAAATCCCCCCGAATTGGCTGAAAGGGGTTTTGGGGATTTTTTTTTGTACTTAGAGGGCTTCTACTTTTCAAGGGGGAAAAAAGGGAAATTTTGAAGTAAAATTGATCGATTTGAGGAAAAAACCGAAATTTCGATGGAAAAGAAGCAAAAAAAAAAAAAAAGGGTAATTCAATTTGGCGGCGGCCTACTCCGTCGCTTCACCGCCCTACTCCCTTGCGCCAAAATTTCCGAAATCCCGCTACTGACATAGCACGCCAAATTTTAAAATGACCGCTATTTTCAAAAATAAGTATCTGTCGTAGGTAAAAATATTAAGAAGTCGGATGTCCTTACTAAGTTTAATATTAGTACCGAGTTCGGTGAATTCCGGTTTATACGTCGAAAAAAGTTTTGAGGGGTACACAGATACAGTCAACATATACGCATAGACACACAACCCAGGAAAGTGATCTCATAAGCCTACATTTCCGTCGGAAAGTCGTCTATAGAAATGAACGTCATCACAGAATAGGTAAGTAGATAGAAGTGGAATGGCATGCCGGTTCCCTCACTCTGTGAGTGGCTGCGCGAGGATCTGAAGAACGGGCCTTGTCTCTGATTGGCCACTGCAGACTGCGGAAAGGTTTTCTATTTGCCGGGCTGCTGGCTGGCGGCTTCGGCGGACGACACCCTGATATGTTGCTGGCTAGTGAGCCGTGTATGTGACGCGTGAGGGTCGAGTTCGCGGTACAATAGGTAGTTTCACCTCTGTATACTAAAATACTTTGTTACCGTAGTCCAGGGCTGCCATCAGCCCTGAAGCTGAAATCTTGGTTCCTGTATATAAAAATCCTTTTAAATCCTGTAATGATTGGGTCAAATCCTGCATAATCCTTGGAATGAAAAAAAAATGCAAATTGCAGGAAAAAGTGGATATGAAAGACTTTAACATACTTAATGTAGTTGTTTTGGTTTAGACTGTACTACAAACCATGGTAATTCTTTTCTCCACACACACTTATACTTTCGTTTATACGATTGTATCGGCGATAATTTTCGTTTCCTCACCATTGTGATATCAATGCCAAATACAAAAACCAGTAACCAAATTCGGATTGCATGCATAAAAACGGCAATCGCGGCAAAGGTTCTTTTCAATAATGGCCTTGGCCTTTGCATGTGATCGTACAGCCAGGAACGTAAATATGTTGATAAGTGGATACCCACGCCAGTAAATAATTAAACAAAATATTTTGAACATACTCTATTGAAGCAATATGGTGTATGCACAAAATATTTCGCTTAATTATTCTCATCCGTTGTAAGACTGTTTCAGACAAACGCATCAGTGAAACTAACACGCATCACCGTGGATGATAGTGCCGCAAGTATGTAGCAGCCTCTTTGAAAAAAAAAAAAAAAATTCTTAACACTTTGTAGACGATGCCTGAGTGTAGCTCGAGCAACTCTAATTTGAAAATTTCTTTGTTGTTCAGAATAAAACTCTCATGGTTGTGCAGTCTTTGTTCGACTATTGCTTAACATGGCCTCGCAAGAACACGACAGCGCAGTAACAATGATATTGCTAACGATAGAATTGTTTTTTTTTTTTATACCCACTCAAAGTGTCATGATTGATTGTAAATCCTTTTCTACGACAAGGGACATTTGATTGGGTCAGTATCAGTTGGGCTCTCCATTGGTTTGGTGACCGGCCAATAATGAACGCTGTAAAGTACAGGGCAGTGTCCGGTGTGGTATGGACCAATAGGACGATGGTAAGTTCTAACACAGTCATCAGCAGAACCGGTGTTCTTGCAGTAGTGGATATAGGTGACTCACTTCTAATTTGTCTAATGTACCAGTAAATGTGCGAAGACCTCAATGTGTAAAGTTTGGGTTTGGATTTTTCTATAGTGTTAAAAATCCGTAAAAACTTCAGGCCTGCCGTAGCCCTTTCATGTCCGTTTTATAAAATGGTTTACATGTAGCAGACTAAGGTTGTATTCGACCAGTGCTGTACACTGGGCGGCTTAGTGGCCAATGATCTTCCCTGAGAGTAAGCGACTTGCACAACATGCTGCTGTTCTACGTTATGACTGCTTCGTATCACAGATTACCGAACACAGATCCTACACTCTACATTCGAATCAGTGGGAAACCACTGATTCGCAGTGAAATGTCACTATTCGAATCAGTGAAAATGGCTCCACTTACAATCAGTGGAAAACCACCGATTATTTCAGTAGAAAAATTTCACTCATTGAATTAGTGACGTCCGAGTACAGTAAAGAATTAATTTTTTTCTAAATTGAACGTGGCCAAATAATTTTGCGAAATAAACATATTTACGATAGTTTACTATCTATATTGCGCAATTTACCGTATTTAAAAAAAAAGTAAAAAATAGTTTCACATGTGGCCGAGATTGAACCCACACACCCTTTCGTTCCCGTTTTACAGTCAGTTATCTTAGTATCTATGTTACCAATTCAAGTACGAAACTAAGAGGAAAATGTATGTGTTTACCAAAATTGTAAACATTTATATATTGTTTGCCCTTACATTTCATTTTTAGTTTAATTGGTAACGTTAGGATTGTTGAAACGAATAGTATATACGAGTTAACTCTCTTCACCACATTATACGAAGCTTAAACCTGTAAACAGAGTGCTGTGGTGATTACATGAAAACGAAATAAAATACGTAAAAACGGAATGAAAGGCTGAGTTCATATTACCTCATAGAATTGCGTTTTGAAAGTCGAAACAAGTTTTAGAAAGTATTTTGTATTATTTTTATTAGTGTATTCGTTGTTATCTCACTTAATGCACACTGTTTAGCGACCATTTTTAACAGTTGTTTGACGGCATTTTTTAAACGCTGTTTAACTGATCTATCGGTCAAAAATAAACCACTGAGTAAACAGTGAAAAAAAAATGACTGATGAATCAGCGGGAAATGTCACTGAATTAATAAGTGAAGGAAATCTGGCATTTTATCACTGATTCATCAGTTAAATATACTGAAGTGACTGTTGTTGAAGCAGTCAGATACGCCTGACTGGTTGAAACAGAGAAATTCTCACTGATTCAGATTTAGAGTGTACAACGTAGGCTATTGGTCTTGGCAACAAAACAAGGTCTTTGCCCCTGCTTAAGTACAGCACGCATAAAAATGTTTATTTATTGAATACTTGTGTTTAAAATTGATGCATCGAGTAGTTTTTCTAACGATGATTTTTTTCTTTCAATCTCCATGAATGGTGACTTGGTAGGGAGAGCCGTCGAAGGGTTAAGTATCCACGTGTTGAGTAGAGGATAATCGATAGAGCGGAGCTATGTTTAGTCTCGTAGTTGCAGGGCGCAACCACGCTCAGCCCTGCCAGACGTGGTAATTGCCGCCAGAGCTCGCGGGGATTACTGAACAAGCACACACGCGGTAGCTCCAGCACATCCACAGACACGTGTCCGACCACACGCACACACACACACACACACACACACATCTGTGAGCGAGCGACGGGGCGTGATCTGCACACTAAGGCAGTGCTCTCACATTACCGAACCACATATACGGGCGGCTTTCGAGAAAGTTACTAGGGGTAGTGAAATTTCGCGAGAAGCTTTCAAGACAAGTTACATTTCAAAACACTGTAAGATCATTTACGTGTCTTGATTGGCTGTACTATTTTTTCAACACGTGTTGGCCTTCTACACACGAATCACGTAGGAGCCGTGCCGGTGTTGCCGAACGCTGAGTGGCCCGGTAAAATATGAACACGCCTTCTCAAGCATAGAGCAACCAATGGCAGCAGACAAACTGCTGCTGGGTGCTTATAGTATTGAAGTCTACCGTGCACTCATATTTTTTCCGCGAAAAATCATTAGCTTTAACATTTAACTGTGACGAAACACTTTGAGAAACTGTTTTACTTTCTCTCGGCAGTGTCCCAAAACGAGTATTTGTCGGCGTAAAAATGTCACGCACTATTTCAGCAAGTAACGAAGGGTAAGCTGAAAATTGGCGGGAAGTTTAACAAACCGAAAGGATATGTGGACTTTCTGGTTACAGACACACGGGAAGATCACAAATGGCGAGTGATACAATTCGTATTTTTACTTACATAAAGGTTGCTGTTTTAGACGTAACGTTTATGATTAACTTATGGCAAGTAAAACTGTTTATGTAATGTAACTACAATTTTTGGAAAATAAAGAATATGGGAAAAGTAATACATATTTTTCGGAATTGACGTTGGTTGATTAATTAGTATACAGAATGTTTCAATTTTGCACGTCAATACTTCGGGGAACATTCCTCACATCTGAAGGATGAAAAAAAATGTTGTATGAACATAGGCCCGCATATGCTTTATTTCCGTACTACAGCCCATAATACAAAACGCACAGTGTATTGCCCGCGGGCTGGATCATGTTACTGTGGAATACCATACCATCCCCGGAGAAGCCCCTGATTTAACTCCGCTAGGCTTTTGTTTGTGGGGACATTGAAAGGCACTTGCGTATGCAACCCCCATGGACGATGTGGGGACCCTAAGTGCAGTGGGCTGCGAAACAACCAGTAATTCTCCAGGGAGTCGTCAATGTATCCGGGTGTCCATGCAATGGCGTGTTGTGATGCATGGTGATGTATGGTGCCTTGCAACACGATCGTCCTTGTCGGCCAACCGCTCAAGTACTTGCCATGTCCGACTTCGTTTGGCTGCAGTCAAATGTATTTCATGTAAATAAAGAAAAAATTATTTTTAAAACATGTTATATCATTAGGCCCTTATACAATTGGAAACTTAACATTTGACCTTATAGTTAGATTTTACGTATGCTTTCCGACATGTTGTTACTTATGGAACTTGAAACGGTGGAACTGTAAAAAGGTAAAGTCAAGCGCTCTTGACTTTACGATTTCAAAAAAGTTGAAATTTAAAGTAAAATTCAAGCAGCCATTTTGTCGAGAATCTAACAGAGTTTATGTGGAACGAGTGTTATTGTATTGTAGAGCGATTTTCATCTCAGTATATTAAATCAAGCTCGTGTAAATTAAATAAACAGCAAACGAACATAATGTGAAAAGGAGATATACGAATTTATAATTTTTGAATAAAGTAAACAATTAAGTTTTTTTTTGTTTTGAAATGAACCTTTAATATAAAATTTTTAAGCCTATTTTTTTTTTTAAAAAAAGGTACGTAAAATGCATTCCTGAATAGTATTATAATGATTTACTAAAGAAGATACACATTTTTACAAAACTCGCAGAACGGATTATCAATTGTCTGAACTTTGACTTTACAATTGTATAGTGTATTAGTGATTTCGACTTGGAAAATGAAATGTTAAGTCAAACGCTAAGTTTTCTAATGTCTAAGGGCCTTATTTTGGAGATGACGTCACCCCCAAGTATAACAACGCGGTATGGCAATCCGAGCTGAACAAGTTGTTATGGATTAACATTTTAAGTTACTCCATACATTATAGGTTTTGGGCGCGTAGCACATTGTAAGTTAAATGGTATGCGATGATAGAGCTTTTACTGTTATTAAGGGGTATGTTATACATATATATGTATAAGGCACATACACTGACACTGTACTTTTAAATGTTTGGGGACCTAATATAACTGAAAATTATATTAAATTGCATTATTATTATCTTTAACTCACGCCAGTATTGGTATAGGCTGTTAATTATAAAGTGAGCACTTTTGAAAGCCCCCTTATTTGGAATAATTCTCACTAAATATATTTTGTTTAACCCTTAGACATTAATTTTCGAGTGCAGTGAAATATACACACTGTCATTATTACTTACATGGCAATATTTATTTTAAAAAGATGGTCAAAGTATAAAAAATGACAGGAAGGAAAAAGTAACTAGGGCCTCAAAAGTGCTCACTTTACCGTGAACGGCCTATAATATGTAGAACGTATATCGCATTTGCGTAAGCGTAGTAAGCACATATCTTGCGCAAGGCTCTTCGCTAATCACATTATAGAACGTATATAACATTTGCGTAAGCATAGGAATAACATATCGTGCGTAAGGCTCTTCACTATTTGCGCCAAGCTTTTAAATACTAAATCTAAATTTATGCAAACACATTAATTTGTAGTAAAGTTAATTACGGCTGTTCGACCACATCTTACAAATTTTACAAAGTGTGTATCTATTATAATTATTTTCATCTTTTTAGTGCATTTATAAATAAAAGGTTGGTTTTAAAAGTTTTTTTTTTTTTACATTTATTTATTTTTTCGACTTTTTAGTCTCCAACCATGTGTTTGTATCACGAATGTAGCTTTCCCTTGCTAATAAAGATCCCCATGATGTATCGTGATGGATCAGACAGCTTTCATTCCGATATGGGACGTACTGTAGGAGCAAACTATAATAGTTTTCAGAACCATTTGCCGCTTTAAAAAAAAAAAAAAAAAAAAAAAAACCCGCGCACAACAGTAGTGACATTTCTAATCTCCATTTTACTGTTACTCGATTCTGTAAAACAAACACGATATGACGTTCACTGCATGTAGTTGTAGAGTTCCTATGGCCATCTTCCGGCTCCATCATCAACTCATCTCAGTGGGGTACCTTCACATTGTATTGTCATCGGAACTACACATGTAGACTATGCAGTATTTCATTTCAATTGGATAACGGGAAGTGGTTTAAAATCGACTTGCAAGATATCACCCGAACGTACAAACAAACAAATAAGCTAACAAAGCAAGTAAAATAAATGCTTGTAATAAAAATTCTTTGTTGCGCTATAAGAAAATGTTCAGTTATTATGAGCTAACACCGACTTTGCGTAAAGTATTAAGAGCATAGTGCAGTTATTATGAAATATTGCCTTTTGCCAATGTGCCAGTTGTCTAAAGAGGCTCTGGTAACAAGAAATAAAGATGTCAGCACTTATTGCGAGTTCTTCTGCCGGAAATCATGTAGAAGTTTACATATCAGTGATTTGTTTTGTAGACTTTCACTATCATCTCTTCCGGTAATTTCATCTGCGCGCAAATTACCGACGAAAATGTTCGGGTACTTCACCCTGAAATTAGAAGCGACCTAGAATATTTACTTGTTTCTGATGAAACTGACAGTGAATATGATGACAGAAATGACCTGGAATACAGCAGCGAAGACTCGTCGTCTAGTACAGTTTTTTTCATCATCGTGTAGGTTTTATTCTCTTTTTGTATTTCTTAAATGTTTGTATTACAGTTATAACTTTGCACATCAGAACAGGCATTCATGTCAATACAGGTCCGTAAGTAGTTGACTACAAAGTTTAAAACTTTTCTTGCGCCTCATACAAACACAGATATAGATTTAAATAATTTATCTAAGAATAAATAATACGCATATCACATGTCAAAACAAATAAATAAATAAATAAATATATTATTAGTTGTTAAACGGAATATTCATAGCTCGTTCGTTCAACATATACATATAAAAAATTAATAAATTGCAAAATAATATATTAGATAATAAATACAGAAAATAAAATATCATGACGAAAAGAGCGGACCCTATCGATGGACCCTGGCGGTTCACATCACGTAACCCGCAATTCTGAACGGTTGTTTAGAGATTCTGTGTTATCTTTTTTTTTATCGGTTACTATATGATAACGTTAATTTTTTTTTATGTCCTTCCATGAAGGCGTGACAAATCGCACGAAAATCACATATATTATTTTCAAATCTGACCCCATTCCCCACAAATTCCAACCGCTTCAGAATTTACTCAAAATTGTGATTTCAGTTGGTTTTTATTAGCGTGATGTATAAGTGTGTCAAATATGAAGTTGATATTGCCATTAGGAGAGAGTCAGGAAGGATTTTTGGCGCCATGAACAGTGAATCTAGCCCCCTGGGTGACGTTACACTTATGTGTACTCAACTATTCTCTACTAAGACACTTCGGGTATAGTCTATCCTAGACTACTTCCAACTTTTCTGATGCCAAGTTCTACTTCCACGCTATTCGGCCGCCTCGTGCAAACAAAGCTTAACCGTGTCTAACAATTACGCCGAATGGACAACGCACCGCATTCGTGCACACTCAGTCTAATAATATTTTTCATAAGAACTATTTCTTACTACATATTGCCAACACATCTATTTAATCCCTGTTTTCATTTATAGTAATTATAAACTCAGTATTATATTTTATAGATAAAATATAAGTAAAAAGTTCAATTTAACTAAAAATGAAGTATTTTTATTTTAACAAAAGTATAAAACGTTAATGATACATGACACATTAAGAAAATGACTAAACACGTCATGTATGGGGACATTTTTCTAAGGTTTGATTCAAAAGGTGTGAAGAAACTACGAACAGATTAGTTTATCTTGAGATTATGAAACGTTAGAATTCCAACCACAGACGCCATTTGCGGAATATTTTATTATGTCTATTAAGTCTATTGCATTTTAATCTATTTTATGTTGTGTCTTACCAGTACGTATAAATTTCGTTACCTACAGTCATCCAAAATTGATAATGTGACAAATCCTCCGGTCAAAAGAAGAAAGAAAATTTACTTGGACTATGTAATTTAGTGAGCGGTGTGGAGTCTTACGAACATTCATTAAAGTCCAATGTGTTTATTCCATAACGTATTTTTTTTTTCATTACAGCAATCAGTTAAAACCAAACCCTAAAAAGACTAAGAAGTAGCTACCAGTACTACTTCTATGCTTGAAGATTTAGTTACTTTTCTGTTACTGCCGGCATGAAATATCCCACCCGAGTAGAGAAAGAAGAGACTCAAACTCTCTCCGAGTAAGATTATTATTTATTATTTAGCACTTTGGTAGTGGCTGGAAAGTTGCCTGTTCTTGAAAATTATTGCTGTCTTTGCCCTAATTTTGCTATTCGAACTGTGCGGTCTTTTCAGCACTTCGGTTAGCTTTACAAAGTAAAGAGTGAGATACAAATATACGCTCCAATTTAGAACTCCTCCGGATGTTCGTCCGAGATAAAAGCGGCAAGTTGTAATGGCGTTCTTGCTTGTGTGTGTAGAGGAAGGGAGAGAGTATCGAGTTTTTTAGGCGACTCAGTAGCGTAGTTTATTTGCGGTTTCTTCGCACTTTTAGAATCAAACCTTTGAAAATTCATACCCTCTATGATACATTTGGTTGTTTCCTAAATAATCCATATCTCACAAGCGATAAAAGACAGTGTAAAGGAAAGGCTCGTGTAACTTCTTCCATTGTCCGACAACTTGTGTGTCACGCACCAAGGACACTTTTAGCCTATAGTAAAGCCTCAAATGTAGAGCGTCCTATGTCCAGTAAAGAAGTCTCACATGTAAATGACGTATAGTTTCCAGTAGCCAACGAAATCGCGAACTGCGCTCAAGCAGGTATAGAACTGTGAAGACTAGCATGTTATAGGGTGTTCACGGTAAAATATGCACTTGCGGGAGCCCTGCTTAAGGTATACTTGTATGCAAGTTTTGTATTCTTCCGCCTTGTGTAAAATTGACATTGCCATTGGCCTCGTCACTTAATCATGCATCGGTCAAGTGAAACTGTGAAATAATTAGGAAAGGAAATATTTTACAAACCAGTTCATTTTCACATTTCAACGCATTAAAATAAACAGAAAGCGAAAGAAATAATTTTAAGTTATCGCAAATGGTTACCTAACACAATTTTAATCAACTTTAAGATATGGAACTATTTCCCTCCGTCGTTACCAACTTTACTGGGCGCATGTCGCTCAATACACCCGTCACAATATATGCAAGTGGGAGCAGTGATTTCTTTCTAAGGTTTATTTCTAAAGTGCTCACATTATCGTGAACAGCCTTTACCAATGAATAGCGATAATTTTGCAGGTCTCTATAGATTACAATATTCACGCGGTGTTCTCAAACGACATCGCGGTGTAAACAAGTCCACAGAGACGAACTGGCGTAGCTGTTCTCTTGAAGTGCGAGTACCCGTTCACTCATTGGCTCGTGATCGGTCTTGTGTCTGCGTAAGGTTTCCTATTGGCCGGACTACCGGCTGGTTGGTGAACGCCGTACCGACATGTTGCTGATCAGTGACGCCATTTTGCTGGGCGTGTGCAGCTGGAGTCCGCTGGATGAGTGGCTGTTTCACCTCTGTGTTAGGACGTCATAATCATTTCGCGTCTTCGCACCACACTGAAACTCAAACTGAAAGATTGACGGGTTTCGACGTGTACATCGGTTACAATTGATTTTATTTGTGAAAAAGTAATAAAAGTTAAATCACATTCCAAGGGCCAGTACTGCTGATAACACTTTAGCCTGTGTTCCGAGTTTCGCCAAGACCAATAATCGTATCACAGAGTCAGTGGCGCGGGACAAGAGGAGGGGGGGGGGGCGGGTTTAATGGAAATTACTCCCTCCCGAAATCCAGGATTTACCGAGATTTGGCCAAGATTGCTAGGCTAATTCGGAATGAATTAATGAAAAATTATCTTTTACGTACTCGTGTGCACTGGACCTGACTTCTGAATAAATACATTAGAAGACTAAAACAGGTCGTGTTTGGCCTTATTTTCAGACAGGATGAAACTCAAATCTACTGACAAACTTCGGCAAGTATTCTTCATCTAAAATAGATACAAAATATACGTACGACCTAGAGACTGAATCTGTTCCAGAAGGGCGTAGCCATCCTTGAAAGTGTAACTGAAGCAGACATGTATTGGTAGTATTGCAGACAAAATTAATAATACGAGTAAATCTCTTGAGTTTCTGGATAATGCATTATTGATTAAGGAAGTGCACACCATAGAAATTTGGAGGCTGATTTCAACTCCCTTCCATAGAGGAGGGGAAGGGGTTGGAACTCAATTTGTTCATTTAAAAATATAATTCTCAAGCATTTTTGGGTCGTTCCCGGCGGATTAGTTATTTATAGGGATAGGAAAATTTCGTGAATCCATTTCGGGACACTATATACATCAAACACATATACAGTGGAGTCACTTTCGCAATTGGATCACAGTTTATTATACCCGCCCTGCATTCCTCTGAACCAATAGCAGACGTGCAAGGAAACACCTTGCGAATCCCATAACTGCCAGGTGTGGGGCAACAGCCAATGAACACACAGTTGAGGCTCCAGTATGTAGAGGACTGAGGAGTATAGCCTACAGGTCATTGAACTCGCGAAATTTTCCTATCACTAGTTATTCACCGTACACCTCAAATAAAAGGTTTGCCTTGCGCTTTACCCTACACCCCAACATTTTTGAAAAATCAATGCATAATTTATAATACTGAAAACGGTTGCATATGTGCCAGATGTGATTCGGTATCTTAGCAAGGAAAGAGCTATGTAAATGGGAATGCACTTTGTTAGAGGTATGTTATTAATACAGAACGGTTGTGTTATTAGACAATACTGTCTCAAATTTGTAATACTATATGACCTCCGCAGGTCAGCTAGGGGCATAGCTAGGGACATGGTGGCACAGCAAGAATAAATGGGCTATTACGGAGTAGCCAATCATATCACACAGCTGTGTTCTTCGTTGTGCTAGCCTTTCTCTAATTGTAGCTTTGTTTCAAGCTCGCGTGTAATAGAAATTCAAAACTGCACAGGGACACTAACAGAAGTGGTGGTGTCATTCTTTAGGTGCGTAGCCAAACGTGTGAAATTCGATGGGTTGATGATCGAGATTCTTTGTTTTGGTTTAATGAACTTAGAAATTGCTACAAAAGCACTCAATCACAATTCTTATTTGCGCTAGAGTAAGTTTATACTAATTTCACTTAACGTATGTTGTAAAATATTTTTTCTAACATTCAATTTTTCATAATTTTTGCAAGCTAAGAAGTACGACCTCACTTCATGTGTTAAGAATGCAATGAGCAATGAAGCCACCGCCAAATCTAACGTTATTTTTTTTTGCAGCAATTAAATAGGCACAAGATAATTTTGAAATCACAATTTCGGGAAAATCTCGAAAACAACTTCAGCGGTCGAACTATGCTACATACGATTTTAAATAATTTTGGAGAAGATGAGTTTCCATCACTTTCCTGGACTAGATGATTACAAGTTCTTAATTAATACTAATGTATTGCGCTCATAACAATTTCTTCTTCCAAGAAAATGTATTGACCCTGCAGAAATGATGTAAATGATATACAAACTCTAGTGTTGCACTACCTCCAAGACAAATCTACATATATTCCTGTTAGTGAAGTACAGACGTGGCGAAAAAAGTGGTTGGAAGAAGACGAACAAATATTACAGAAAAGTGATTATATTGAACCACTCGACATGTGCGATAATACGTTTTCCCCATGCACGCACATCGATGACCTACAGAATCAAGAGAGAGGTATTATTTCACACTATGTAGATTTGGAGATGTTTGGAAGAACCAATCGATATGTATTTTTTTAAATTAGTTGAGACATACAAAGGAAAGAGGTGTGTGCAATATTTAACTAGTTTATTATTATATATTGTCAGTATAAAGTGTTTAATTTCATAATACAATTATTGTAAGATTCAATACGTTCTTTTTCTCAGAGATGCATACATTTATATTGCTTCAGTCCAGTATTTACTGCAAATATAAATTAGTACATAACCCCCGGAAATCGATTTCCATCTATACCACGGCCTTACACAGAGTATATAACTACATAGAGACGAAGTGGCAAGGAGTACACATTTTGTGATTGACTGCGTGAGGCCCTGGTCTTGTGTCTGTACGGCGGGCACACTTCCACAAGTTTCCCTATTGACTGGGCCGCCAGGTGGCAAGTAAATTGCCACGCGCTGACTGGCTAGTTGTTTTATAACTATTTGCTAGCCAGTTCCGCCATTTCGGTTGCGTGGGGCGGCTGGAATTCTCATTATACACAGTTACTTCGCCTCTGTATTCTTAAGTATTCTATGATCGTATTCGTGGGCCCGCCGTTAATGAGTGTTCCAGCAATGATGGCCCACTTCAACTCTAATGCTGGTACGCTGGAACTCAAACCAAGTAAACTTACGTCAGTTTATCCATTCGGAAGAACAGTGATTACAAAATCTCTCATGCATTAATGTATGTAGGAAACCTCTAATTCCAATACGCTGCGTACTCCGCCTAGCTGTTGTGTGTTTGTGTCGAAACTGTCATGAATACGCATACTGATATATTTATATATCAGTATACGTATTCACGAGTGTATATATTTGTTTAATATAATTGTATAATATCAAATAATATAATTATATTGTTTTGTATTGTATATGTTATGGATATTGTATAATATAACATATATATGTAGAATATAATCTGTATAATATAAAAGTGTGCGTGTAATATATACACACAACATAACCAGTCACTGTAAAAAAAAAAAATCTATTAAACCGCTTTAGCTTCCTGAACCCTTTTATGATTGGATGAGTCATTTTCGACTTGGCTTGTCATTCTGCAGGCCATTTATAAAGGTTGAGTCACAGAGTCTGAAGTTTCTCGTTGGCTCAGAGAAATTGTAAAGTAGCTGCATACACACATGAAAGAGCAATTTCTGACACATGCACAGTAGGTTGAAAACCTGGATTCAGTTAACTTTACCAGCAATAAACCATTACGCATAAATATGCTCGAATTATTTTGGTTGATATGATTTATACATAGGGCGTTCATGTGTATTCTGCTGGCAAAGTTCCGCTGCAGTTCCCCAATATATTTAAAAATTAATGTTTACATTTACTTCACAAGACAGGTTCCGTTTTAAAGTTGGAGTTGGTCGATTTCTTTATTACAGAAGTCACAAAAGAAATTATTTATAGGGGCACAGTGCGTGCATGAAACGGACTTGTTACAGACCCTGCCATTTTGCTTCTCTCATGTCGGCGAGCATGGCAGCGTTGGCTGAAGATCTTTCCGCAGTAGCAACACTGTTTTACATTTAATTTTCCAGCAGTAGGAGAAGGTACATCCATAGAGGTAAGCTTTAACAGCAGACTTCGTATGAAAAAATTAGCGAACGAAAAACAAAACATGGTGGCTGTATACGACGTAATGCGAATGGCGGAGAGAAGGAAGGGATTGTGATTGATTGGAAGAGGGCCAGTAGTCTGCTGGACGTGGTGCTGAAGGAACCTCAGGGAATGTAACATTTTTAAACTAACTGTAAAAAAAAATAAATTAAAAATACATTTTTTATAATTTTTGTGATTTTTTTATAATTTATGAATTTTTAAAAACATTTTTTAGACCTTTTTTTTGAGACGTATTTTTTGCGGTCTCTTAGTTTTAAGGTCAAAGGTCAAATTTTTTTCGACACATTCATAATTTTTTGATTTTTTTTTTTTTCATTTCAAGGTTATGGACATGGAGTCAGGGATACCGAGATCCAATATGGCGGTCGGGCGACGTCACAACATGGCGGCCGTTTGGCGTCGGTGCCAGTGCACCGTTCTCTTGCCTCAGACGAATCATAACAGTTACTATTCTACTCTAAAAACTGCATAAAGAACTCTAATTCAATATTTAGAGGTACGTTAATTTCGGAAATTTTTTGGGATTCAGGCTGGAATTCAGGAACGTATACTCTAGTGTTCTTTTGATGACCGGAACACACAGCATTTTTGACACGGGTGCTCAACTCTTCATCTAGTAATAAACAGAAAACAAGACATGTTATCGTATTACGTGCAACTAAGTTGAATAAAGAAATTAAGCTTGAGCAGGGAATTAATAAAGAGTTGTGGCTCGAGTATGACAGGATTTTAAGGTAATGCAAGGCCTCGCACCCGGAAGGAAATTTTTTTTAAGGTGCCCGCCTGCCTGGAGCGTTCCCCCTCCCCCCTTTTTATCTGCCGAGAAGCGCAAGAGCTACAATTAGAGATAGGAAAATTTCGCGAATTCCCTTTGGGACAAGATAGACGTCAAACACACATATAAAGTGGAGTCACCTTTGCAATTGGATCATAGTTTATTAGACCCACCCTGGACGTATCTGAGCCAATAGCAGAATTGCAAAGAAACACCTTGCGAATCCCATAACTGCCAGTTGCGGGGCAACAGCCAATGGACACACAGCTGAGGCTCCAGTATGCAGAGATACAACCCTAGTTATAATTAGGGCCACCTGTTTTCCGCGAAAAGAGTTCAGGACAATTTGTGTTCCACGGTACTTTAATTTGAACCACTTTCGTGATTGGATCATTTGAATTGTTACACGTCTTATCTGTCTGCCAGCGAATCACGGACAGTCAGCATCGGAGAAACTTAAATCCTGATTGGCTCGCTCGTGTAACAAACTGTCTTCTTACTAATACCAGCGGCCAATCGCCAAAGGAAAGATGTAAGTGTTCACATAGGTTTTTGAAGTTTAGCCAGAGCCTAAATCTTTTCGCTAAAAAACAGGTGTCCGTAGCTATAAGCGTCACACTGACACGAGCATCGTCCGAAGCGATTCCCACATGCGAAAATCCCGGAGTTGAACCCGGTTCGCCTGGGCAAGTAGTCTGACCACTGCACCACCGCGACCCCGTGTCTGTCTGAAAATAACTTTCCTACTCGACTGGGCTATTCAGAATAAAGTTACGGTGACAGCGAATGTCCACGATTGGCTGGCAGACGCTTAAGACGCGCCCGGGTTAAAACAATCCAACCGCGATATATGTTCTAATTTAATGTGTTTTGGAGTGCAACCAATCGGGGAATATTTTCGCAAAAAACACGTGGCGGTAGCTGTGGGCTGTTCAAGGTAATCTTGATCCTAGTACACACGGGCAGATTTGTTATACAGGAAAGTGAGCACGTTCTTGTATGTACACCCTGACTTGCATCGTGTGAACGGCCGCCGAGTATGCTAGTTACTATAGCACACAAGAGCTTGTATACTAGCTAGTGCCATATAGGGACGATCCTATTTCTCACCATATTTCTTTTACAAGTCGACTGTAAACAAAACCTCTATTTTGTTGGTGCTGGCAATAAGCAGATATGTTATGTTTTTAATACGATAAAATGTTTAATAGTCCCACTACCTTAAATAATTCTGTGTATGAATTTAAAAAAAAAATAGTGATTGATTGTAGATGTTCTACATGTGCACATATTTATTGCTAGAGATATATCTGATTGGACGAAAGATTTTATTCTTTTTTATGGCATAGGTGCTATTGATAATGCACAAATGATCCCCCACTACCCCAAAAACTATTTCCAAATCATACATAGTTAACATCAACCATCCACTTTCTTGCTCACCAGCTAGTGTCGTGTGTATGGATCGCACTATTCCGTGCATACTAGCTAGTAGGCACTTAAATGTTCAATTTATTGTTCACTTTTATTTTCACTTTCTTGTGCAAGATAGATGCCCGTGAGTACAAGGCTTTAGCAGCACTTTTGAAAGCCCTGCCTAATATCTACTCGAATGCATAATGTGTATTCTTCCACCATGTGTAAAATTAACATTGAAATTGGCCCCATCACTATTCGTGCGTCGGTCAAGTGATACTGCGAAATCGTTAGAAAAGAAAATATTTTACTAGCTTGCTAATTCTTACATTTGTATGGATTAAAAGAAAACCAGTCAGCAAAAGAAATCGTTTTAGGATTCACAAATGTTTACCTAACACCTTTAATTCCGCGTTACAACGTGGACCTACTTTCGTAGTCACCAGCTTTACTAGGCGCACGACAGCCCGTGTGCCCGTCGAAATAATCGCCAGGTAAAGGCTGTTCACGTTAAAGTGAGCACTTTTGAAATCAACCTGGTAAAAAAAGTCACTGCTCTACCTGCATATATTTTAACGGGAGCACGGAGTGTCTGCGTCCAGTAAAGTAACGATGGAAGGAATGTAGTTCCATATAACTACGTCTAATGAAAAGTGTTAGATATGGTAATCATTTGTGACGAATTAAACTATTTATTTCGCTTTCTGTTTTTTTAATGCACCAAAGTGTAAAAATTAGCAGATTAAAAAATATTTACATTTATAATAATTTCACAATTTCACTGGACCGATTCATGAATAAGTGATGAGGCCCACAACAATGTTAATTTTACATAAAGCTTAAGAAAACACAACGTGCATACAAGTAGATTTTAATCAGGGCTTTCAAAAGTGCTCATTTTACCGTGAACAGCCTATAGGAAACTGTGCTACAGCTCCATGTTACGATTGGTCCATATTACCACAGCCGAACACAAAGCCTACGTCTCGTAGATCCCCGAGTATTCCGCGAATTCGTTCTGTGGAGAGGTAGACTTCAAACAATTGTTATTTCTTCCTACCACTGTGATTGGACAGCAGTCGTTTGTACACGCCCCGTTTAACTGCGGGCCAGTAATGATCAGGAAGCAGAAGTGCCAGTGGGCTTTGAACAGTCCTGTACATAGTTCTCACGTGATCGCAGCTACCAATAAGCAAACGATACTGTCTCGAGTGTATAGAGAACTGTAAAGCCAAACCTGTTACCACATCAACCCGCGAAATACTCGGGGATCTACTTATTGGTCATGATGACAAAACAAGTTCTTTGTCGGCTTAAGTGCAGCATGGATAAAAATTGCCCTGTTAACAACACCAAAAGCCATAAATTATTATGGGAATGAAAAAAAGTTATATTCAGGCGACTTTATATCATGCCGGGAGTACTTAACGTGTTAAAACAAAAAGTTTACAGCGTGACTGTTATTAGTAGGAACTGGAACATTTGGTGAATCGTACATTACTGTCACGTTTGCAATTGTATCCCAGTTTATTGGACACTCCCAAGTGAACTCGTGAGTCAATAACATACCTGTAAGAAAACCAGCACCGAATCGCGTGTCACCTTGTCTGAGGTAAACCTGGCCACACACACTGGGGCAGCAGCCAATGAACAGAGAGCTGAGGCTCAGAAATACATAGGGCAGAGGAGTCTAGCCTGCAGGTAGTTTAACCCACCGCGACCCACAATACACATTCGTGTGCATTACGCAAGAGTAAGCAATTTTTGATCTGTACTGCACACTGAGAAACTGAATGACTAGGGCCACCTGTTTTTCGCGAAAAAAAATTCACGCGTAGGCTAGGCTCCAATGTCCTATGATATACGTGCAGTTTTTTATTTGGTTATTGGCCACGTGTCTTTGTCAGGAGACAGTTCCTTACCTGCCTGGGCCAATCAGAATTAGGTAACTCCAACACTGAGTGTCCGTGATTCGTTGGCAGGCACCTACAACGCCAGACATTAAATTCAGCTAATTACAAAAGTGGATCTGAGCTCTAGTTTTTTGGAGTACATTTTGTTCTGAAATCCTTTCGCGAAAAACAGGTGGCCTTATGAATGACCAATGACCTTATCTGTGTGTAAATGATTCGCAGACCGTCTTACTAGTCTATGTCGTTATTGGTTCATACAATTGTGGCCAAACATACAGCTTACAGCTTACTGACTGTCACGTCGGAAAAAAAAAAGTGTTCCTTTGGATTAAGTACAGCACACATCATAAAAAAATGTTGTTTGCAACACTTGAAGCCAGGGGCGTAGGAACAAATAATTTCCGGGATGTGTGTGGGGGGGGGGGGTGTACATGACTGTAATTGTGTCATTGATTCTGTGTAAAATACAACATAAATGTTACATTCTCCTCAAGTTCTTTTAATTAAGGGCAATGCTACTGTTGTTAGAATAAGTGATTATCTACTTGTACAAGCAATAGGCCTACCTATACGATAATAATAAAAGTCTACTCTTAAATAAACAAAATTATGATACTTTTATAATATCAAAATTCGAAAACTTCGTGTGATAATTTTCTTGTAATACGCAGATGTTAATATATAAATGCATAATGTAAGTAAAAGTGTAAATTATATAACATAGGCATATAAATAAAAAATTATCTTTCATGTTCTTTTCGAATGCAGCAGCCACTAATAATGAAAATACTAAATTTTGGTTAGCAAGAAATATTTCTTTTATTGTTTGCCGTTAGCGACTCCAGCGGCGTGTGGTGAACTGTTGCAAGGCAAGCTGTGTTTTGCTCTGTGCTATGCCTAATCGTTTGCTAGCTTATACATCGACCACTTAAACATTGTAGTGCATTTGACGTCACAGCACGTGTCTAACGGGTACCTCGTCGCTCTCTCGTGAGTGGCAGCAGTACATTCACTTTCTCCCGGCTCCACTCTGGTTACTTGTTCCTGCTGCGTGCGCCGAGTGTGTACAGCACTGAGCAAGTGTCAGCCTACCTTGCAACACTTCATCACACGCCACTGAGCGGCTCGTACACCCATACGCAAAATTCGGCATTGTCATCTATTGCGATAGAAGGACTCAGCATTGGGTCCAGCGAAACTACCATATCAGATAAGCGGCAACTATGTCAGTAGAATCGCGAAAAGGCATGCGGTGCGACAACATAAAATGCTGTGTACCTGGAGAGATTCTCCCCGCCTGACGCACAGACACAGCGGAGCTATAAAGGTGACACTACCACAAGCGTCAACAACCGTAGGGCCTCTACGCGCAGAGCAATAAAAGGGCGCGTAGTGTTTTACGGGAATCCTTTTTCGATGGGACTTCAAACAGTGAGCCCATTATTATTTTCTTGTGTGAAGTATGTACTGCGCAGACTTCTAGTTTTGCTGTTTTACTAATCCGGTTGGTATTTTTCCAGATACAGCTGTCATAAAAAAAACCGTGTTTACTTTTTTTAAGAGCTCGAAAATGCAGTTTCCAATAAGCTTAAAACAATTTGAGAAAGTGGTGGCAGTTGTTCGATATATTTATTATTTTCGTAAACAAATATATTGAGAACATGTGAAGCAGTTTTGTATTAAAAAAAAAAAAAAGATTCTCGTAACATGCTGCAACACATTTCACGCGTCGGGTACACAGTCCTAGTAGGAGTAGTTTTATCCTTTTGAATATTTCATGCCGGCCAATCGGAATAACAGAAACTACCGTAGTTCACTTTTGGAGCCAGCTATACTATAAGGCGAAAAATAGTAAATGACTTGCGACAATGTTGCTATATTATTCATTATTATGTGCTTTCCATTATAGATATTTTCTGCTGATACTTATGCAAGTTCTGCAAATGTTTGGATTAAAATACTCTATTTTAGATAAACATTTTAGTGCGGGAAAAAACAGTAGATCCCTACTGCACATAAGAACATTAAACATTCTTTTCATATAAAAGTTTCAGTGCATAATTTTGTTATGCTTATAACTTTAATTTCATTGTATATTGAAAATTATGCTAATCAGGCAGAGCATATATGTAATATTACTGATTCAATCTTCTATGGTATTCATTTTACTTTTGTTAAGCCGACGAAAATGTTGAACGCGCGTAATTCAAACGTGCTCGTTTATAAGCTACACCAAGATGCAAAAAGACTACGAAAAAGCACAAACTTGCGTTTTTGGTGCTTTCACATTAACGGCGATAAATTACAAAATCTTTTTACACTTGCACAAAGATGCGATTATGAGTTTTTGCCTTACTTTTGATAATATTATTTGCATGCAGAATGGATTCATGTCAAAATTAACGTAATTATTTGAATAAAAATAGTGTTGTTAGAGATACTATTGCTATGCTTGCCAAGTAAATTACTGTCAAATACAACACGCAAAAAAAAATCCGTAGTAAAACAAATGCGACGGATGACTGGAAAAGGACGAAAAATATTTAAACACTCGAATAGAACACAGGACTTTGTAGCGATTTCATATTTTCGTTTTACCGGTATATTATTAGTGACATATTGCATCGAACAATGTTTTTAAGCAATCGTGATTTACTTAAGCTGAAATCTGAGTAGTTTCCTTGAATTTTACTTTCGTTTGACTAACAATTACGAAAATAGGAAATTCCATTAAGAAATTAAAACAACCACACTGTATTCTTTAGGCAAAAAAAAAAATATTCGAGAGCAATAAACATACTTGTATTTACTTACCGATGCTAGATCAGTTTTTCGGTCATATTTTCAGAACACTCACTGCACTGCACTGCACTGCCACACCGAGACACGCGTCTGCCGACTGTCCGAGAGCAATAAACATACTTGTATTTACTTACCGATGCTAGATCAGTTTTTGGGTCATATTATCAGAACACTCACTGCACTGCACTGCACTGCACTGCACTGCCACACCGAGACACGCGTCTGCCGACTGTCCGAGAGCAATAAACATACTTGTATTTACTTACCGATGCTAGATCAGTTTTTGGGTCATATTTTCAGAACACTCACTGCACTGCACTGCACTGTCACACCGAGACACGCGTCTGCCGACTGTCCGGTGCTGAAGGAAAGGGAAGGCGAAGCTGGTGGGATGGTTGTCCCTAGTGAACTTCAAAGTCGCCATACACCACCCTCATCTCAGTTGTCCATACTATCAGTACTAAAACTATTGGTTCGCAAGCGTTTTTGTTTCACACAAAACACATACAAAACTACAAACTCACGTCTACATTACTAATTATTTAGAATGGAATTCTTATATCTAGTGTAAAAAATTTAAAATTTCTTCATACAAAGACGTAATTATGAAATGAATCGTCACACTATTTGAAATGGAACCTGTGTTTGAGACAATCTGGAGGGGCACTGCCCCTTTTTGTGCAGAAGTGTATGTGTGTGTGTGTGATTGGGGGAGGGGTGCATATTCCCCCTCTGCTCCCGCCCACCCCACCCACCCCCCCAGTTCCTACGCCCCTGCCTGAACCGTACATTACATAGGGTCTAAAAGGATTAAAACGCGAAATTTCCCTGTCGCTAGTTACGAATGTGGCGGAGGTGATAAGTAGAGATAGGAAAATTTCGCGAGTTCACTTTGGGATAAGATAAACGTTAAACACATATAAAGTGGAGTCACCTTTGCAATTGGATCATAGTTTATTAGACCCGCCCTGCACGCCTCTGAGCCAATAGCAGACTTGCAAAGAAACACCTTGCGAATCCCATAACTGCCAGGTGCGTGGCAAACAACTAATGAACACGTAGTTGAGGCTCCAGTATGCAGAGGACTGAGGTGTCTAGCCTACAGGACATTGAACTCGCGAAATTTTCCTATCCCTAGTGATAAGACGTGACTAGGTTGCCCGGGGAGGGGGGGGGAGGGGAGAGGCAGCACGCCGTGCCGGTAGATGTTCGGTGGAAAGACTAGTACCGCTGCCCTCGGAGTGTAAAATCGATAGACGGGACGGGGTCCGGAGTGAGGCTGGCTCGGCGGCGCTCAGTGTCGTTCGGGCAGGTCCCCAGGCCGGCACGATCGTCCGCGAGTACGCAGCGCGGGGGACGAACACAGCCGTCGTGCGTCGTCCGCCGTCGCAGAGTGCGGCCATGGCCAGCAGGAGTCCGCCACTGTAAGTCCAGTGTGCCTTGCCATCTCGTGTCGCTGCGCCACTCCAGCCACAGACTAGATACACATACAGAGGCCAAGTGGCTCTCGGGACGGGCCACCTGTCCTGTCTGACTGGCTACAGCGCGCTGCGGAAGGTTCTCTATTGGCAAGTAAGTTACAAGGGCTCTGATTGGCGAGCTGCGTTCCGGCGTGCTGCTGACCATTTTGCTGGACTGTGCGGCTGGAATAAGCGGTGGTTTTACCTCTGTATGCGTACCTTCTCTGTGTTCGTGGTTTCCCGGAGTCACTCCATGTGAACGCTGGGGTGGCTCTTCACTACAGGACGTTCCTTATTCTTCGAGAAACTTTCCCCGTCTCTACTGGCTACCGTTATCTATAGTTAGAGACAGGAAAATTTCGCGAATTCATTTCAGGACAAGATAGACGACCCACACGTGTACACTGAAGTCACCTTTGCAATTGGATCACAGTTCATTAGAGACACCCTGGATGACTCTGGATCAATAGGAGACTTGCAAGGAAACAAGTAGCGAGTATCATACTGCGAGGTGAGTAGTAACACTGGCTACTCTCTAGAGCAGCAGCCAATGTTCAAACATCTGAGGCCCGAGTTTACACAGGACTGTGGAGTCTCACCAAAATGTCTTTGAACTCGCGAAATCTTCCTATCCCTACCTATAGTACTCATTCTTCTGTTTCACCTGTCTACACGGAATAAAGCTGTCAGAGTGCTGACTGTTTACTATTGGTAGGGATAGGAAAAAAAATTCGCGAGTTCGATTACTTGTAGGCTAGACTCCACAGTCATGTGTATACTCGAGCCTCAGATGTTTGTTCATTGGCTGGCTGTCCCATAGAGTAGCCAGTGTTACTTCACATCTGGCAGTATGTCACTCGCTACCTGTTTCCTTGCAAGTCTGCTATTGGCTCAGTCAGGGCGTGTCTAATAAACTGCGATCTAATTGCAAAGTCAACTTCAGTGTACACGTGTTTGACATCTATCTTGTCTTGAAATGAACTCGCAAAAAATTCCTGTCCCTGACTATTGTCTGTGAGTCCTGCAGGGCATGTCGGATGAGTGGAGCTCCTACACGCGCGAAAGTAAGGTAACAAAGTTGAATTATCTACCTTGGCACTGAATTATAATTCGAAAGGTCTTTCCACTATACTTCTTAACCTGCCAACCTTAAAACAAATTCATTACGGGTTAACTTCGGAGTATTCCGTGCATAAGTGAAATATGCATCAGCATATTTACCCGTGTTACATACGGCGGTGTTTACGGTATAACATGACGATACATTAACTCCAAATAAATAAATAAATAAATAAATTTGAGCGCGGGTGCAATAAACCGCACCTTGCAACTTCGTAAATTATTTTGATGTAAATCATATGTATGCATATATCAGGACAGTCTTGTGATAGTACATTTTGAAACACTGGACGTTAATAAGGAAGTGTAGTTTCGTTTTTTTTTTTTGTAACGAGCAATGTTAGTAAATTTGGTACTGAAATTTCGTAAATCTAAACCAGCGATTTCGACCGGTATAAATATTTTACTTAATCTTTTATTAATAAGCTGTTATCTGCTGGTGAATTACAGGAATTCACTGAGCGTTTACTGCCAGGAGACTGAAATTCACTATACTTCAGTGAACACCAGCAACTGAAATGATCAGTAAACTTTTACTGATTCAAGTTGAGCAATTTCAACAGATCTGCAGTCAAACTCACTGGCGTGGAGTAGTTTTAACTGTTTCCAGTCTAGAGTGAACGGAATAAAGGCACGTTCGTCGGTGCCTGGCGAGGGAACTCGAACCCAGGCCCCTCCCCACGTGGGTTGGCGTCTCGACCCTGTGTGCTCGGGGGGGTCAGAGTTGAGCCTGGCGGCCTACCCTCCTAGGCGCTACGCCCTTTTGTTCTCCAGGTGGGCGGCGGGGGCAGCTGGGTCAACGCTGTCCAGGGCGTGTTGCGTGTGTCAGCAGGGCCAAGGTCGCGCAGTTTGCGCAAACTCACTACCTTATCCGCCCTCTGCCATCGCAACTCCGCCCCAATTTTGTTTCCCAGGGGTCCTCGCTGCTCTGTTTACCTACTACTGCAGCTAGACGCCGACTTGTTGCGAGCACGCTTTTTAACCTTTTGATCCCCATATTAACTTACTAGGGGTTTGGGTTCAGTATGGTCACATGCCTAGAATATTTACAATGTTAATAAATTTCCTTATCATACAAAGAATGAAAAAAAAAAAAAATTATATCCACTGGGCTACTGTGGCCCCACTTGGAATTGCTCTAGCCACTTGACCACTGTGGCCCTACTTAATTACCTCAACATTGAAGCGAGACATTTAGAGTAACAAAGATGATATTCCATTACCTTTGTATCTGTATGCAATAATCTCTATGCATTAAAACAAAACTTTCATAAGAAAAAGTAATTAAAAATTATTTTTTAGGGTCAAAGGTTGTGTAATCTTGCTGAAATTCCAACTTGACCCGTATTTGACCCTGAGGATTCGCTCTGCAAAATTTGAATAACTACTGTTGACCTTCAAGGGATTTAGATGTATTAAAGGTGGGCAGACATACTGAGATCGTCCTATTATATAATATGATAAAATAATAGGATAGGATGATTTGTGGTGTTGCAAATAAGACATTAGTATTAGTGCTGTGATTACCATGACAAATAACTTGTTTCGTTCTCACATACAATAATCTGTATGTAGCTCCACCATTTTTCGAGAAAAAAATTCCACTACTAGCTGCTCTCCAAAACACGTTGGTTCAGAACCAATACGGTTTTAACCCGCACTCGTCCATGTCTGCGGGCAGCCAATCATGTACATTCAGTTTCAGGGTAACTTTATTCTAATTTGTCAAGTCGAGTAGGAAAGGTCTTCTCGCACAGACACGTAGCCAATAGCCAAGGGAAGTTTGTAAACTTGCACACAATATTTTGAACTCTAGCTTGAACATAAATACAGGTGACCGTATGTGTAGGCTTAGTGCTCGGTAATATTAACCAGTTACAATGTACAGCAGTGACGTGGTTTACGACTCGGGTAACGTCTGAGAAACAGAGTCTCGCACAGTACAGTACCGGTCAAATATAACCTTCGTATGCAACATGTAGACAGTTGGCTACAATGGACATGAAATTATTAAAGGCTGTTCACGGCAAAGCAAGCACTTTAGAAATCAAGCTACCAAAAAAATAATTAGTGCCCGTAACTATATGCATGTTAAAGTACACACTGACGTACAAGCTCCCAGTTATAAGTTGGCAACAAATCAATGAAAATAGTTCTGAAAATTGAAGTTTTATTGAGAAGCAATGTTTCAATTTATGCCTCTTGTTTTACACACGTTAAGAACAATAATGTTAGTACTAACAACACGTTAATCTTCGAAACAATTTTTTTCAATTTAATTTTGATGGCGCATGAATAGGGCCACCTTTTTTCTTCTCAATAAAAGAGCTAAACTTCAACCTTTTGCATACAAGCTTCCGAACTTCCTTTTGTTGTTGTATGCGTGGCTGTGTGAGAAGGCCTTTTCTACTCGACTGGACCAACCAGAATAAAGTTACCCTGACATTGAATGCCAATGATTGGCTGGCAGCGTGCGATACTGGTTCTGAACCAACGTGTTTTGGAGGGATCTTTTTGCAAAAGCAGGTGGGCCCTATGCACGTATCATGCGAGATGTCCCCATGCCAGTAAATATTTAACGCATGACATAAGGATATATACAAGCAGGATTTTTAAAAGTGCTCGGATTACCGTGAACAGCCTATACCCGCGTGTGGCTCAGCAGGTCTGTAACGAGTGAACTCTCCACAGCTGGTCCTATATTAAATGCTGAACACTCGAGGGCGATATTTAACCCTTGCAGACCGACTTACTTTACAGTTTCTGGTGTTGCAAATTTGATTTTTTTTTTTTTGTTTTAAAGCCTCGTGTTCCCGATGCTCGACTTCTTTCACCTCTAATGCAGAAGTTCTTCTTTTTCGTGCAATAATTCCAGACTCACAGTAATTAATGACAATTTGTGATTCTCGAAAATTGATTTTACTACGCGTAATTTAGTAGCTGTATAAAAAACGCTAGCACGTATTGGTATTTTTAAGTTTATGTTAAGCTATTTATGACAAGATTTTACGTCGATATACATCAGAATAAGACAGGTAAGTAAACTTCTATAGCAGCGTTTATTGAGATTTTACTTCACAAAAAATATAAAAAAAGTTGAAATTAAAGAGTCCGATACAATGTGTGACGCCCGATCATAAAGTTGATGCAGCATTTGTTTCATCACAACTAGTAAGACACATACTTTTGTCCAGATATAGTAATACTGACCTATAACAGCGTTGAACAGAAACACGACTTACTCAACAGTCGCCCACTAGGAAGATTATCGGACACTGTACTTCGCAGTGTACTGCACGGGTTAGATATAACTTTCTTACGAGTTGTGCATAGTAGGTCTACACAATTATGTACACTGGGTTTCAATGGATAAAAATAAACACTTTCTCAAGATTGCATACCTTTAACTTATTGAGGTCTGCGCACATTTACTATCATTTAAGACAAATTTCACTTTAAAAAAATTGAGGTTAAATTCCGTTACATGTAAGGGAAGTTAATTACACCTACAAGCAGGGTAGAACTACCCCTTAATTGTAGAGTAAATTTACATAACAATTACTATTCCCTAATCGTACGGTAAAAGTACCTGACAAAAGTGGGGAGGAAAATCCCATAAGTAAGTATAAGAACATCATATTTAAAAACATCCCAGAGTATATGCACTGTTAGTATATTACGTATATCCTCCAACGAATAGCAATCGAAACCTCAGCACTAAAATAATCTACACTTGCTGGTGGTTGGGCGCGAACCATGGTCTTCTATCACGATAAACCGATGGCTATCCATTACACCACGATGACAGCGTGACAGTATCAGTGAATATTATCATGTTAAAGGAAGGTTTCTTCCGCTCGTCCTCCCACTTAGCTGTTGAGACGATACTGAAGAGATGCACGCGTCGTAAGGTAATTTTACCATCCATTTACGGAATTTCTCGCCTCTATGTACGTGAATTTTACTGCAGAATGCTGTAATTATACCTTACCTGAAAGGAAAACAATGTTTCCCCCACAAGTTTGTGAATAGGTATTACCTTACACTTGTCAGGTAATTTCCCATTATTTTTTACAGTGTAGAAGTGAGTCAGCCATATCCACTCCTGCAAGAACACCGGTTCTGTTGGTGTCTGTGTTAGAACCCACCATCGTCCTATTGGTCCATACCACACCGCACAGTAACCGTGTACTTTACAGCTTTCATTATTGGTCGGTTATCAACCAATGGAGAGCCGAGGTGATTTTGACCCAATGAAATGTCCTTTATCTTTTGAGTGGCTATAAAAAATTAATTCTATCGCTAGTAATATCATTGTTACTGCGCTGTCGTGTTCTTGTGAGGTCATGTTAAACACTAGCCGAACAAAGACTGCACAGCCAAGAGAGTTTTGATCAGAACAACAAAGAGATTTTCAAATTAGCTTTGCTCGAGCTACACTGAGTATATTATACTAATTGTTAAACGTTACGGTAATTTCGTCTACGAACTAAGGAGAAATATTGTCTTGATGTCTTATTTAACAGAAAAATCTCACTTTGGTGATGGATGAAATTTTATTCTTTCTCTTTACACTCATTCGAGTTTGAATTATCTTAGCAGTAACGTAAGTTACTTGTTGTTTATAATATTTTTTTAATTGTCACCTGATGAACACATACATACGAGCTGAATATGTTAATTTTTATGAATGTAGCGGAAGGATTTCAAAACTGTAAGTTTTCTGTGAACTATCTGTTCAATGATGCGAAAGGAAATCTCGATCCATTATGTTCTCTGAGAAGTTAGGTAAAGGCTGTTCACGATAAAGGGAGCACTTTAGAAATGAACCTTAGAAAAAAGTCACTGCTCCTGCATGCATATATTGTAATGGGCACACTAAATGACATTCGAACAGTAATGTTGGTAACGATGGCTGGAAAGAAGTTCCATATATTAACGTCGAATAAAATTGTTAAATAACCTTTAGTGATAACTTTAAATTATTTATTTCTCTTTGTTTTTTTTTTAATGCATCGTAGTGCAAAAATGAGCAGATTTGTAAAGTATTTACCTTCATAATAATTTCACAGTTTCATTTGACCGACCCATGAATAGAGTGATGAGGCCCATGGCAATGTTAATTTCGCATATGGCGGAAGAATACACAATGTGTATACAAGTAGATCTTAAGCAGGGCTTTCAAAAATGCTCACTTTACTGTTAACAGCCTATGTCGTGGTTCCAAGAAGTTCCACTTTATAAAGACGCTAGAGCTGTGATTGGAAATCGCGGGATTAAGTCAACGACGAGGCACTGGATTTCGTGCGCGATTAATAGAGCTAGTTATTTTTCGCGAAAAAATATGAGTAGACGATAGACTTCAATACTATAAGTACACAGCAGCAGTTTGTTGCGATTGGTTACTGTGTGCTTGAGAAGGAATTTTCATATTTGACCGGGCCACTCAGGATTCGGCAACATCGACACGGCTCCTACGTGATTCGTGTGCAGACAGCTAACACAAGTCGAAAAGTAATTCAGCCGATCAAGATACGTAAGCGACTTTACCGTGTTTTGGAATGTGTCATGTCTTGAAATTTTTTCACGAAATCTCAATACCCCTAGCGACTAACCACAACGGACATCACACCATCCTTGTTCTACCGGAGATCCAAAACAAGGATCTCTCTACCGTAATCCGCTGATTTAGCAACTACGCCAGTGGTTCTCAATTTTCCACTAACCGCGACATGGAAGCCTATTTACGAATACTGTACGCTGCATCACTGTGGGACCATCGGGTTGCGGCAAGACATGCGTCCTACTGAGCCTGCTGGAAGAAGAGAACAGCCTTCGTTTCGAGAACGTGTACCTATACTCCAAATCGCTCCAGAAACCGAAATACCAGCGACTGGAACGAGTACTGCAAGCCGCGAAAGGCTTGGGTGATTTCCCGCGCAGTGATAATGAAGCCATCTTGCCGTCGAGCGAAGCACTGCCAAACTCGATATTTGTCTTCGATGACATTGCCTACGAGAAGCTAACTCGTATTCAAGGGTACTTCAGCATGGGACGAAATCCATACATGGACTGCGAGTACCTCGGACAGACTTATTCGCTCATACCCAGACAAATGCTTCGCGATAGTGCTAATGTGTTGGTGCTGTTTCGCATGGACGATATGAACTTGCGGCGTGCGTACGACGACCACGTCAATACGGACATGACGTTTGCAGACTTCAGAGATATGTGTTCCTTGTGCTGGAAACACAAGTACGGATTTTTGACGATCGTTAAGGAATGTCTGCTACATAAGTGAAGGCACAGGCGTTGGTTCGATCAGTTCATCGCTGCCTGCCGAGAGAGGGTTCGTCTACCGGGTACCAGCAAGTGACGTCATCAATACCTCCTGCAACGTCGATGGGTACCGTTTCCGCAGACGATTATAACGTCACAATTAATGCTAAGGACGACATGAGCGCAGTGCAGTCGGTTTGTGCGGAAGGTACACTTGCAAGATGTTCGGGTGAAGTCGAAAAACTTGAAAATAAACGGTCATCAGCTCTAAATACTGATGAGCATACAACTCCTGCTACAGAGAAAAGTAAACTTATTATTAAGGTTTAATTAGGAAGTTGAGTCGATCATAAAGACAGCATTGATGATGACTATGACTGCAGTAATAGTGTTGAAGACGATGATTATTCTCTTGACGTTCCCACATATTTCCACAACGAGTCTCCTTCGACAAATGATGTGAAGAAGGCAGAAGATGCTGCGAATACTGACTGTATGTTTACCGAAGATCCCAACAAACTTGGTGATAGACTTGACTATTTGCTTGAATTCCATAAGCACGGGGATTTCTCAAACATGGAACAGGTGGTTTCGATCTTTGGAGAACTTAAGGACCGGGGTTATATCAGATGATGTGATGAACCGATTTCTTCTGAAAATGTATTTACAAATTAATAATAATAAATTACTATAAAATTGATTTTTCTTTAATTTAGCTTGTCGTATCCTCCTGTTGGCCTTTAAGTTTTTAATAACAACTATATGTATCTATAATATTTAATGAATTAAGCATGCAGTCAAAGTCATGCATTATGCATGTAGCTATGCCGTTGATTGAAAAAAATATATTTAAAAAAAATAGGATGGAAAATTGTAGGTTTTTTTTATGTCTCTAACTATAAGTGCTGACAGTTCACTTGGCAGTGAAATCGAGACGTTACCGTAGTAATCAGTAATATAATATGCTTGTTGAATTTTATGTATTTTATCTAGTTTTTTTGTTTTCTAGGTCATTCAAGGTAATGGGGTCAAGGTCAGGGTCGTATGCAGCTAATATGGTGGTAGTAGTCTGTAATGTATTAAGCTTGTTGACTTTTAGGTATTTTTTCTGGAGTTTTTTTTTGCCCGGTTTTCAAGGGCATTTAAGGTCATAGGGTCAAGGGTGAGGTAGTCTGTATCTAATATTGCGATAGTAGTCTGTTATGTATTATGGTGGTTGACTTGTATGTATTTTTCTGTAGTTTTTGAATTTCAAGGTCAGTCAATGTCATGGGGTCAAGGTCGAGGTACTAGGCATCTAATATGGTGGTAGTAGTCTGTAATTTATTGTGATTGCTGACGTTTATGCATTATTGTCGAGTTTTGCTTTTCAAGGTCAATCAGGGTCATGGGGTCAATATTATTGTCATTCGCATCCAATAATGCAGATGGGTGATGTCTACCAAGATGGTGGTTACCTACCAAGATGGTGGTCGCCTACCAAAATAGTCGGCACCTACCAAGATGGTGGCCTCCATTATCGTATAAACAAATGACGAACGAAAAAAATCAAGATGGCGGAATGAGTATAGGTGAGGAGAGTGGGCATGGAGCTGGCCCGGGGGGGGGGGGGGGTGGCTTTCGAAAATGAAAGTTTTTTATAGTAAATTTTTTTCATAATTTTTTAAATTTATTGCTTATAAATCCAAAATGGTAGCCCTGGCATTGGGATATATAATGTATATGATGTCATGATCATATGCGCCTTGAAAAGACGAGTCCGGTAATATACAACACTTGATACGTATGCCTTTAAATTGTTTAATTATAAAAATATATTTAAATTTAAAAAATATTGTTATAGATTTTTGGAATTAAAGGTCAAAGTCCTAAATCCTGCTCCCCTGGCTCCAAGTTCACCTGAGTCAGTGATCCCTGTTAGAGAAAATGGCTGAAAATGGACTTTTCTGGGGAGTAATTTTTTTGCAAAATGGAAAAAATGGGAATTTTTTTTTGGGGGGGGGGGGGAAGTAATTTTTTTAGGCATTTTTTACCTGAAACGTACTATTGTGTGCGAAAATGAGCGACTTTTGGAAGAAAATATTTCAACATGGCGGCCGGAACCCCAGAGCCCCCGAGCCGCGCCCCTAGGCTCCTGTCCGTGAACAAACATTGCCTTACTACTCACATGAATTACTTAATGTGACGCAAATAATGTACGTACAACTGAAATTCACGGCACTTATTTAAAATGTCCTCGAAAGATGTGGTTAACATAAGTCTTAATCATATGTCAACAAAAACCAGCTACGTCCTTGTTTTACGTTATCGTGTTCGCAACAAGAGTTCAAATCAGGCTACCAAATTTTTGCGTACAGAAATTATACATTTCGTTGTCGCTGCCAAGGAATATTTGGCAAGGAATAGGCTACTTTTGGCCAAAACTTTTTTGTTAAACACTGCTGTCGCTTTAAAATATTGCTTTTCGCCCGACTATGCGCGTGTGTATTGTTTTCAACGATTCCAACGGAAAGATTTTTTTAAATTTTTTTTTTTTCCCCTCGCTGAAGCCGAAAGCTGCTATGTATGGTGTTGCTGCTAAATCCACAAACAACGCTGAAACCCACACTGGAGACTTGTTTGCTCTGTGTGGCGATGTTTCGTTTAAGATCCCCGCGTACAGGCATAAACTTTCTCACATTGTAGCGCGTGGAAACCGAACAATATAATTTAAGTGTTAAAAATGGGGTCATTAATTTCGTCAAAGATTATACTACAGCCCTTTGCACACTGGGCGTCGCATAGAGGTCAAACATAACCATCCTGTGCCACATGTAGACAATTTTCTACACTGGGCATGAAAGGGTAAACGAAACACTTCAGTTTAAACTACATTCCTTCGAGAAGCTACGCTCAGAATAACAAACTCCATAAAGTTATAAAGCCCAAAGAGAAAACCCTCACACGTATTGTAGTAATCACACCTGATGCTTGTTTTAAAAAATAGCGGAACCGCAAAAATTTAGTGTGTTCCGTCATATCGCTAAAATTATTTGTCTGAAGCGAACTCGAACATTTGATGTTCATACTGTATCTAGAAAGAGCATAAATAGTAAAATGGTGAATATTCCTATCGTCTTTTAAAAGACCTTAAAAATTATAGCTTTCGGTATCACCACCAAGTATTCCTCAGCTATGAATCATCGCAGAAAGAATTTTTTTTCAAGAGATTACATGTTACTGCCATGAAACGAAGATAATTAAAAATACTGTAGTTTACATGTTATTTCAAGTTGTCTTTTTAGAATTTACTTGTCAGTAAAACTGATATAAACATGTGTGTTATTATTTATCAAAACACTTATAATGTTTTTCATTAATGTAACAATAACTAGAGATCACCAATATTTCTTCATCGTAATTCGCATGATAATTTACACTGACTTTAGGAGGAAAATACACTTTTACATGGAATCCCAGTTCTGAATCATGAATCTGACATGCGATATATTTAAGCTCGCCTCTTTACTAATTTTCTCTATAGTTCTATAAGGAATAATTGTATTTTCAACATTTCAGATCGCTTTTTAAATGAATTTCCCCGACACGAATAAACAGTGATTGAGTAAAAATAGTAATTTAATATCTTGTACCGCTAAGTTTTTTCCCCTTAGCTGCATAGTTTCGTGATATTAGTATTGCGAATTGAAACCGCTCTATCTCTAATTTCCTTTGAACTCAACTGTGAAACGATACAGAGAGATCTAAACCGCCTTTCCCTCGAAAACAGTATTGCCAACACTGGTTATTTTGTGAGACTGACGCCCACGCTAAATCCCACTCTCATTTATCATTTTCCACCCGTTCATCCACTTAACAAAAGAGCGTCGGAAAATTCACTCTTCTCTGTAGTCTGGTCCCGCCCAGTGAATGCTGGCGCTTAAAAGCCGTTCACGATAAAGTCAGCACTTTTAAAAGCCCTGCTTAAGATCTACTTGTATGCACGTTGTGAATTCTTCCGCCTTGTGTAACATAAACATTGCCATGGGCCTCATCACTTTATTCATGCGTCGGTCAAATAAAACTGTCGAATTATTAAGAAAGTAAATACTTTACAAGTCTGCTCATTTCTACACTAAGATGCAATTAAAAAACAGGAGAAGAAAGAAATAATTCTAAGCTATCACAACTGGTTACCTAACACTGTTTATTCGACGTTAAGATGTGGAACTACTTTCTATCCAACGTTACCAACTTTACTGGGAAATGTCACTCAGTGCCCCCATTAAAATATGTGCGTGCAGGGGCAGTGAATTTATTCTAAGGTTCATTTCAAAAGTGCTCACTTGATAGTGAACAGCCTTGTCGCAGGAATGCCCGTGAACTACGAAGCTCCGCCGTAAAACTGCGGGAAGGGCTGCAAAGTGCGCGCGAAACACGACCCCCGCATCGCCTCTGTTTGCATTCCCTAATTAGATTTCGCAGGGCATGGCGAGGGGTGGTTGGGAGGAGGCGGGGTGGCTGTAGAACCAAGGCCTGCAAGATGAGGGTGAGGATAGCACGACGATGGTGATGGATGAGAGGATGCCGTCTCCTCGCTCCGTACTTCAAACACGTCCGTGGAAAAGCGTATTCTCCTGCTCAATGTAGCAGCCCGGGAGTGTACCATCTGCCCTTTGTCGCCGCTTCGGTCGCACGGCTTGCGCAGCGATACCAGACTGATATCACAGCTATAGGTTGTTCACGGTAAAGTGCGCACTTTTTAAGGCCATTTCAACCGGCAATAACTACTAATAAACATATTTTATTGCAGCCCCAGACGTTAAATTCTGTTAGTGGTGAAATGTACAAACTGTGTTTATCAGTCTGATGACAATGTTTAAGTTAAAAAGTGAAACGACAATAGAAATTCCAATGAAAATAAAATTTTATCAGGACCGTAAAAAGTACTCACTTTACCGTGAATCGCCCGTGTTCGTCCGTGCATTACGCTTACAGGTCGAGCCACGAATACTTCGCGAATAGTTTTCCGCACATGATAAATTTGAATACTGCACGGGCATACCAACTGTCTTCGTTTGCTAATTGGCGGCGTGTCTGCGTAAGAAGATCTTCTCCTACTTAACTGGCCAATCATAATTAGGTAAATACTGTTCACGATAAAGTGAGCACTTTTGAAATCAACCTTAGAAAAAAGTCACTGCCCCAATATGCATATATTTTAACGGACGTCGTGAGTGGCATGCGCCCAGTATAGTTGGTAACAATGGATGGGAAGTAGTTCCGTATATTAACGTGAAATAAAAAGTTTTAGGTAACATTTTCCGATCATTTAAATTATTTATTTAGTTTTCGGTTTTTTTTTTAACGCATCGAAGCGTAAAAATGAGCAGATTAAAAAATATTTACTTTTCTAATAATTTCACCACTTCACCGACGCATGAATAAAGTAATTAGGCCCATTAAAATGTTAATCTTACATAATGCGGAAGAATACACAACGGGCATGCAAGTAGATCTTAAGAATCCAATAACAAAAATGGATCTGAGCTAATGTGTTATGGAATACAATTAGTCGTGAAATCTTTTCGCGAAATTTGGGTGTCCCTTCTTATAGGTAGAGCTAGTGATTTTTCGCGAAAAAATAAGAGTACACGGCAGACTTCAATGTTATAAGTACCCAACAGCAGTTTGGTCTGTTACTATTGGTTGCGCTAGGCTTGAGAAAGCGTTTTCGTATTTTACCGGGCCGCTCAGAATTCGGCAACATAGGCACGGACCCTACGTGTTTTATGCGAAGACAATTAACTCGTATCAAAAAGTAATTCAGCCAATCAAGACACGCAATCAACACTACAGTGTTTTGACTTATAACTAGAGTCCCGAGTATTTCACGAATTTCTTCTGGTGCGAGGTAGACTTGGAACACTTGTTTTCTCCTGCCACTGTGATTGGACAGATGCTGTTTGTACACGCCCCGTTTGACTGTGCGCCAGTAATAAGCTGGAAGCAGTAAGTTGAGTGAACTTTGAACAGTCCTGTACGAAGGCCCCACTTGATTGCAGTAACCAATAAGTGGACGATAGTGTCTTGAGTGTATACACGACTGTAAAGCGTAACCTGCCGCCATAACAATCCGCGAAATACTCGCGGCTCTACCTATAACTAGGGATAGGAAAATTTCGCGAGTTTAATGACCTGTGTGCTAGACTCCAGAATCCTTTGTATAGTCGAACCTCAGATGTTTGTTCAATGGCTGTTGCCCCAGTGTAACCCCACATTTGACAGTACAGGATTCGCGTCTTGTTCCCTTGCAAGTCGGCTATTGGCGCAGAGTCGTCCAGGGCGTGTCTAATAAACTCTGATCCAATTGTAAATATGACTTAAGTATACACGCGTTTGAAATCTATCGTGTCCTCAAATGAAGTCGCAAAAGTTTTCCTATCCGTACCTATAACGCGTTTTGAAATATTTTCGCGAAATCTCACTGCCACTACAGAGCCACGAGAGAGGTGAATCCAAAAAGTTATATATTGTTCTCAAATTGGTGACGAGAAGATGTTTGGACATCCCGTACGAAGTGCACAGGGGTAATGAAACCACATTTGTCTTAGAAAGAAGGTAATCCTGAGTAGCCTGAATTTTTATACACGTAAACTACACAGGGACAGTAATCATTATAGCCATTTTCCTAATAAAATCTAGAGCCACGGTGGCTGAGCGGTTAGCCCGCTCGCCTCCCACCAAGGCGAATCAGCGGGTTTTCTCAGGGATCTACCGTTTCCCCCTCCCTTTCATTCCGGCGCTGTTCCATACTCACCTCAATCACCCTCATCGGTTCTCAAGACCTTGCTATTAAAAGCCGCCCAAATATCTTCACTCAACGCCTAATAAAATTGATTGATTTATTTATTTCTGACATGGTAGTTGTCTGCTTTTTGTCGTTCGTGAAGTGCCGTCGAGAGGAACTGCTCTTTCTGCTACTTTGCTACAAGTGGAAATTATAACTTGCTCTTAGATAGCAGAAATAGCATACCAGGCGAATAAACCTCCACTACGAAGGCGAAATGACAGGCATAGCTGGTTTCACGGAATGAACCGGAAGTGACCCTACGTAAGGAAGTGATACTAATATAATTGTGGCGGTACTAGTTTCTGAGCCATGCAATGTTTTCAGCATTCGTTATTAAAATATATTCTTTGGCTAGGTGTAGTATATTATTCAGATGATTGAATTAGAGTTATAAGAGTGGGCTATCTTTATTTGTTATCCATATGAAATAAATTTGAATTAATGATTAATTACCTTCGGAAAACGACTACTAGTTATATAATAAGTCAATAGATGAATCGTCTCTAAAATATGACCAACCTCTTAACACACGTATTAATTTTTTTTCATTTCAGGTGTTGAAAAAGAGGAAATGTATGGTTTGATAAGTACTTAGGAATTTCTTATAACAACTGACACGATGGAACGTATGGGACGGGTTTCAGTAGACCCATCTAGGGCCACCTGTTTTCGCGAAAGGATTTATGCGCGGGTTAGACTTCAACTTTTACGTGCACACTTGCAAATTTCCGTTTGCTATTGGCCGCCCGCCCGTCTGTGTGAGAATAAATAGTATATTAGACTGTGCCAATCAGACAGAAGTTGCCATGACACTGGACGTCTGTGAATGGCTAGCCTAACAGGCATGTAAGACTTGTGATATTTGACATCCTCCAACCACGAAATTGGTTATAAACTAACATGTTTTGCTATGTAACTACCCCTGGAATCTTTTCGCGAAAAACAGGTGGCTCTATGCATGGCACAAGAAGCAATATATAAGATAATTTGAATGCCGGAAGTAACTAAAAACATAACTTAGGGATTAGAGCTGCCTGTATTGGTGAACTTTCTCGGAACCAACCATTAAGCCCATAGCATTTTATCACGAATATACTTGCCCACGTCTGGCATGTTGCAGAACAGGTGAAGTCATGATCAGTGCTGTGAAAAGTTCTGGTGTATCATCAATACAGATAGCGCCCTTCCCTGGGCATTGCTACTGGTCATTTCTGACTCACCCAATCTATACTAATATAGTAAACAGGCAATGTGAGTTAGTTAATTATATGTTTATATGAAACGGCTTATCTCGAAAACTATAAGGCCGATTCTTATAATTCTTTCACTGTTAGGCTATGTTTAATTAAACAAAAAAGTCGCCGGTAGTCACGGGTAGACACGGGTAGACACAGGTAGTCAATGGTAGTCGCGGGTAATCTTGGGTAGTCACGGATGGTAACAGGTAGTCACAGGTAGCCACGGGTAGTCGCAGGTAGTCACGAGTAATCGCATATGTAGGTATATATTTCAATAACTCCATAAAACCTGAGCGAAGCGATGGTGGGCTGCTAGTATTTTATAATTTGCTAGTTCTTGTGCCACATATACATACAGTGAAACCCGTTCGATAGGTTTCCAAAGGTTGTAGCAGCGCCACTGTAACTTAGGACTTGCGAGCTCAGCCAATGTCGGGCCACTTCTCCCCGGGAAAGGAAACAATTGGAGGACAGTGGTATGACAGATGGGAGGGAGTGCCTGCCTGTATATTCGTCTGCCCGCCTGCCAGCTACCTGTGGTTAGTGCTTTACAAGTCGTTCTGCCTCTCTCTTTTACTTGGCTAGGCGGAGCCAAGTCCGTTCTTATAGGCCTGCGCGACTATAGTTCTTATAGGCTGTTCACGATAAAATGAGCACTTTCCGCCTTATGTAAAATTAACATTGCCATGGGCCTCATCACTTTAATCATCGTCGGGCAAGTGAAACTGGGAAATTATTAGAAAAGTAAACATTTAACAAATCTGCTAATTTTTTTTAACTTCCAGTGCATTAAAGAAACAGGAAACTAAATAAATGATCTAAGTTATCCAAATGTTTACCTAACACTTTCTATTCGACTGAATAAACGGAACAACTTCCCATCCATCATTACCAATTTTACTGGTTGCATGTCACTTAGTTCGCCCGTTAAAATATATGCAGGCAGGAGCAGTGACTTTTTTCTAAGGTTGATTTAAAAATTACTCACTTTATCTATCACAAATCTGTTCATTTTTATACGTCGATGCATAAAAAAACCAGAAAACGAAAGAAATTATTTAGCTTATCACAAATGGTTATCTAACATTTTTTATTCGACGTTAAGATATCAAACTATTTTCCACCCATTGTTTCCAACTTAAATGGGCGTATGTCACTCTGTGTGCCCGTTTAATTATATGTAGGCAGGGGCAGTGACTTTTTTCTAAGGTTGATTTCAAAAGTGCTCACTTTATGGTGAACCACCTTTATAAGAAATTCGTAAGTACTGTTCAGGCCATAAATTTCTTCCTTTGCAACATCTGAAAGGAAAAATCAATGCATAAGTTAAGGGGTTAATCAACTTATTCGGTGACATGTCAGACGTGAACAAAGTAAAATCAATTCAGCTTTATAACGCGACGCGTTAGTCAGGCTAACTGAAGAAACAGTTAACGTTGTATGAAGTACTACCGTATGTTACGTAAGTAACTAGGCATGGGGCAGGATGTAGCTCCGAACACACACGTTTATTTTAACATTCGGTACAACATTTGGAATTCATTAATTCTTATTTAGCGTGGTAATCTATTTAAAAAATTCTTACTTTGTAACGCATCTTTATGTGGTAGCAGAAAATGGAATATTGCCATATTTCAAGGCGATGCGTAGTTTATTGTAAGTTAGGAAAATATACTATAGTGCAATTTAGCAAAAACTACTTTAAACAGACGTATGAAAGTTGTACTGTATTGTACTATATTCCGAGCAGGTAAAGATTTCTACAACAATTACAGGAAATTTCATAATAGAAAACTACTTTTATCATTAATATAAACTACTGCAAACATCGCTATGCGCTGTACTCTCAATAATGTATTATTCGTTAATAGGAAATACAAACCATAACAACTTGATACACTAATTATTTCTAGAACGAAACCGATTTGCATTAGGCGCCACAAGAACTCGTAAGACTTATGAGTGATACAACACTCTTTTGAAAAAAAGAAATCAATATAACAGTTTCATATTTATATGAATGCAACAAGCGCCGTTAAAATTATTTTTAATAGGTTGACAGAGCGAGACCGCAGAGTAATTAAGTACACAGAAGCTAAATGGCGTGATGGTGTCTTTGATGTAAGTGCACCCACCTATCCCCTAACAGGCTCTTGATCGGTCTTGTGCCTGATTGGCTACTGCATGCTGCGAAATGTTCCCTATTGGCTGGCCTGTAAGTTACCAGGCGCTGATTGGTGAACGGTGTTCCGTCATCTTGCTGATCTATGCAGCTGTTCCACTTCTATATACTTACCTACTCTGTGATTAGGAAGGACCTGGTTTTCTATAGCCCCTGAGTGTAGGTGGGCCAAGTTAAACTTGAAAGGGGTAGACGAAGTATTAAATATTTCATTCACACACTAATCTGCAGTTTCTGGTGCTGGAAATAAGATATTTCTAGATGCGTGCTGTACTTTCTAAGCTTGCAGTCATTGTGTTTAATTATCACACAGATAAGCTGTTAGCTTTGTGCTCTGTGATGAGCGATATGAACCAGTCATAAAGTAGAGTAGCGGCGTAGTATATGAATCAGTTACCCTCCAGAGAAGATCGTTGGGGACTCAGCTCCACGGTGTACAGTACTGGTCAAATATAACAATCATGTGTAATATGTGGACAGTTCGCTGCAATGCAACGGGTCTTCCTTGAGAATGAGCGTGGCAACCGACCGTGAGTATAAGTATTTCAAAATACATAAGTCTGGTCATTATTGCTCCTGGCTACCTCGCTTGGGCTATCGTAGGCTTATTATGGTTGATTGAGGAATGGTCTACATGTTCATGCGATATGATTTTTTCCCCGTAATTTTAATGGCCGCGACCAAAATTCGGCATTACAATACTGTAATATGCAGGAGTTCAGGAACTACTGACGAGTATAAAAAACTTTAAATAACATACATACCAAATGAACATCAGGTAGCCTAATTTTCAAAATTACTATTTTTATAGCCAACGGTAGCGAACAGCGTATTATTGCACATGGCATGGGAACTTACCCAGAACTGCTGAGAGTTGATATCGCAGCGCTGAGTAAATGGGACATAGAAGTCAGCTTTAAAGGGAGAAAATGCAAATATTTCGATGAGAAGTCATGTGTTAGAGGCGAGGTAACGACCCAGTTCCACAAAGTTTGGCGACTGCGGCATAACGTTTTAATGGGCGATGCGCGAACAAGGGTAATAATCAGGTCTCGCCTGTTTTCCGCGATAAGATTTACGCTATGGCTAGACCTCATTATCCTATGTGCACACTTCCAGCCTCACTTAGGCTGTTGGCCGCTTGTATTTGTGCGAAGAGAGTCTGCTACATGAGTGAGCCAATCAGAATTAAGTTCTTCCAATACTGACCGCCCGTGATTCGCGGGGCAGACCGATAAGACGCGTAGCAATTCAGATGATCCAATCGAGAAAGTGGTTCTGACCTGAAGTGTTTCGGATAACTACTTGTCCTGAAATATTTTCGCGAAAAACCGGTTCTCCTAGTAATAACTGATGTTTAGAGCCCCGAGTATTTCGCAGATTGAACTGTCAGCAAGCTAGGCTGGACAGCCCTCTGTACACTCGATACATTATCGTCTGCTTATTGTTTGCTGTGACAAGTGAGGCCTCTGTACAGCACTGTTAAACACTCAACCACACTACTGATTCCTTCTTATGACTGGCTCACAGTTAAACGCGGAGTGTCCGAAAAAGTGTCGTCCAATCACAACAATAGGAGAAAAGAACAAGTAGTTTGGAGTCACCTCGCCTCCGAATGAATTCGCGAAATACTTATGGCTCTATTAGTGTTAGCTGGTGTGATTGTGATGCCCACTTGGAACAGACAATCGACTGTAAACGCTTAAATTAATAGTACCAAGCACGTGGTGTATGTGTAATGTCTGTCTATGTTCGTATATTTATTGCCATAAAAATTTCTGTAATGAGAAGGAGACGTCGAAAAGGGATGAAACCTGGAGCAAGCAATGCGAACAGTAGTACAAATACCTATCGTGTGTGTTATATATATATATATATATATATATATATATATATATATATATATATATATGCGGTGTTGCAGTTATTCGCCTCGTAAAAACAAAACCCAGCCTATCAGTCTCACAGTCCACTCTTCCGATACTTGCAGGATACACTCGCTGGTCATTCACTGTCTTCGAAAGCTCTTCGCACCCAGAGTCGCACTGAGGGGGAAGGAGACGATGACCAGAAGATTCTCGTAACGATCACCCAAGTTAATTGAATCCTCTAGGGTCATGAAGAGTATCAGCTCCGATAGCCTTATCGCAGCACGCGTTAGTATTCCACGGTGACCAGTTTGTAACTCTGCTTTCTTGTCTAAACTTACCGGCGATTGCCTTGGAGCACCACGCTTCGTGCGTCCGAGAGGGAGGGGCAAGGGAAAGGATGCTGAGTGGCTGCATGAAACACTACCCCCTCCTCAAATCTGTTCTTTCCGAACGGACTCTTCAACATCCCGATCTTTGTAGAGTGCAAGTCAATCGATGTAGGCCACCATCACCCTTACCTTCAGGGTGTTGCGACGAAGAATCTTCAAGTACGTATCACCGACTTTCTTCGAAATTTGATAATGACCTTACCAACATCCCTGGTATAGGGTATTCACGATAAAATGAGCACTTTTGAAAGCCCTGCTTAAGAAATACTTGTATGCACGTTGTGTATTTTTCTGCCTTATGTAAGAATAACGTTGTCATGGGCCTCATCACTTTATTCATGCGTCGGGCAAGTGAAACTGGAAAATTATTAGAAAAGTAAACATTTAACAAATCTGCTAATTTTTTTTAACTTTCAATGCATTAAAGAAACAGGAAAATAAATAAATGAATTAAGTTATCACAAATGGTTACCTAACACTTCCTATTCGACTCAGTAAACGGAACAACTTCCCATCCATCGTTACCAATTTTACTGGTTGCATGTCACTTAGTTCGCCCGTTAAAATATACGCAGGCAGGGGCAGTGACTTTTTTCTAAGGTTGATTAAAAAATTACTCACTTTATCGTGAACAGCCTTTACCATGGCCTGTAGCCTCCTCGATGTTTAGTGCCATACAGCCACACAAACTGTAATTCTCCGAATACCTCCCAAGTGACTCTCGGTCCATATAGAGAGTCCGCCAGGCGATACAATATTATTTTCTTCTGGTTGTATTCCTGAGTATCCCAGATCTTTACTGGTGATAGTGTGTTCTGTAATGTCCTGATTGCCTCCAAGACCTTCCCACAGTTCGGTCGTAATCATTCCGTGACCCGTAACTGGATGAAACTTCCACCCTGTCTTTCCTTTGTCCAATTATTCGCGCTCTCTCAAACTCTGTAAGTACTTGGTTGCGTCACAAGTACGGGTGCGGTGCGGCCGGCGTGGAGGGAGGTAGCTGCGCGCGCAGCCTGCCGCAGCCTGATGCCGTGCTGAAAATATTAGTCACCATGTAATCAGTTGCGCGTTGGCCGGTGCGCGTCGAATATTTTTGCAACAGTTAGTACTTAGCCGTGCTGACGGTTCAAACGCAGGGACCTAGTGCGCTTACAGTAGTTCATCCTTCTGTCGAATGCGCCGCCGAGCATGAATTATAGCCACTCACTAACGTGGACTCATTGCGTACGTTGATTATACTACACACGTCATCGCCCTTCGACCTTTCATGTTAACAGGTCTATGGCGATGTTAGCGTGCCCCTGGTGCAGTAGTACAGTCCATCCATGGTTTACTTCAAACTTTTATGAAGCCCTGCTGAAGTTATACTTTTAGGATATTACTCTGCCTCGTGCAAATAAAGATTAACAAAGTTTAGAAAAGCGCACTCAGTGAAATAATATTTTGCATGGAGTCTCTGAACATTGCCAATGCATATATTTCCTCACTGCTTTTATTAATATTAATTACAGATTAAATATTATAATTTATAGACAAAATACAGGCTAAATTTTAATTTAACCAAAAATAATGTACTTCTATGTTAAGTGTAGCACAAAATGCTTGTGATACATGGCATGTTTACGAAACGACTAAAGACGCCATACATGGGTAGATTTTGAAAGGTCTGATTCAAAAAGTGTGAAATTGCCGCTAATAGATTATACGAGGCTAGTCGCAACCAAAATCAAATCAGTTAAAGTATTTCCTGTGATTGTTGCTGTATACCGGCTTTTCCATCTTGTTACGTCTTTCTACCTGCGTGCGACTATTTTTATGGCAGTGAGAGTATTTTATAGCCAGGGCAAGTCAAAATTAGATTACGCTATAACCTGTATGTAGGGATAGGAAAAATTCGCTACTTAATTTCAGGACAAGATAGATTTGAAACGCCTGTACACTGAAGTCGCCTATGCAATTGGATCAGAGTTTATTAGACACGCCCTGGACGACTCTGCGCCGATAGCCGACTTGCAAGGGAACAAGAAGCGAATCCTGTACTGTCAAATGTGGGATGACACTGGGGACAACAGCCAATGAATGAACAGCTGAGGTTTGACTATGTGGAGTCTATCGTAAAGGTCATTGAACTCGCGAAGTTTTCCTATCCCTGCCTGTATGTTAAACTACGTAACCATGTGTATAGTCAACGAATTGTTCTTTGGTCTTTGATAGCTTGCTTTCTGAAAAGTGCATCATTTAGTTAGTTAGTTTGATATGCTTGTTAAGAACTTCTTTTTTGTGTGTTTATTATTAGCCCAGAGTCTCCAAGATGTAACAGCTTTGGGGCCAACGGGCAACATACTCTCTTTCTTGTTGTTGTTTTCGAGCAATCTTTGTACCTATTTTATCCATACAAAAAATAATTTGGGGAGTTATTAGTAAAATTGTGATCACTTTATACCATAGGCTATTCACGGTAAACTGAGAACTTATGAAAGCCCTATTTAAGATCCACTTGTATGCAAGTTGTGTATTCTTCCGCCTTTTATTAAACTATATTTGCTATGCGACTCATCCCTTTACCCACGCGTCGGTCAAGTGAAACTATGAAATTATTAGAAAAGTAAATATTTTACGTATCTGCTCATTTTTACTCTTCGGTACAATAAACAATAGAGAAAGCGAAATAAATAATTTAAGTTATCACAAATGGTCACTCAGTGCGCCCGTTGAAATGTATGCAGGCCTGAACAGAAACATTTTCCTAGCGTTGTTAACGAAAATTTTGTGGCTATCGAAACAAGCAAACTTAAAATACAAAGAAATTCCAAATGACGTAATCGGTTTGTTTGTTCGGGATAATTAGCATGCAAGTGTATAAACAAATGAAAGGGAAATTCTTACGTTATTACTTATGTAACTAGTGAGTTTCCTCCAAGATAATACTGCTTGGGCAGTGGACTGCATCGTAATAATCCTCCGTTTCACAACGAAAGAATAGCAAAATAATATAAATTTTGTGAAACACATGTTGTAATACACATCATCACATTTAAAATAAGTGAATCGTCCTACCCATTAGGATTTGTATACTGGAGTTATCTAGCTTATCAGACGGCCTAAATATACTACTAAAGTAACTCAAATAGTTTTATTTGGTAGACTGTAATTTTCTCTTTGCATTTCTAGAAGTAAATATTCGGGGAAATAGCAGCCAAACATATTTCTGTATCGCTACAAATAGGTTAGAGTAAATTCCATAAAACTGCAGTGTAGAACGTGTAAAACTAATGTTGAACTTCAGTAGGCAAATTTTGTAAACTTCACGTTTATCATCAAAATTTAGCTACATAAACAATTGTGTATGGTTTCTAAAATAATATGTTGTAAATATATAATATTCCAGATATATACAGGATGGCCGAGCGGTTAGCTCGCTCTCCTCCCACAAAGGCAACTCGGGTTCATTCCCCGCCCGGGTCACAGGACTTTCACATGTGGGAATCGTACTGGACGATGCCGTTGGTCAGCGGGTTTTCTCGGGGATCTCCCGTTTCCCCCGTCCCTTCATTCCGACGCTGCTCCGTCCCCTCAAGCACCCTCATCGACTCTGAAGACCTTGCTGTTAAGAGCCGCCCAAATTTCTTCACTTCACTTCACTTCAGATATACAATTTTAATATACAATAATCAGAGTTACGTGTGATTCTTTGGCGCCTATTTTCCAAAGAAATGCTTGTACAGGCTATTAATGGTAAAGTAAGCACTTTAAATCCCTGCTCAATTTTTCTTTTCAATTAAATTCTACCTTTCCGCCACTTTTTAATGTAAAAAATTGCAATATGACTAATAAACATAGTGTATACATTTCATCATTCTCATAAGTTAAAGTCTGAGACTGCAAATAAATATAGTAAATAGGAGTTTAAGGCCCTTTTTGAAGGGGCCTTAAAAAGTGCTCACTTTACCGTGAACAGCCAATAAAACTACATATTTATGTGTATAAAGTTTCCTGACATTAATTTTGGCTTGAGTATCTCGCGCGTGCATGAAATTTTACGTAGCATTCAGGCTGACATCGCGTTTTTCAAGCAAAACAGCGGTAAGTCGCATTTATTTCCCAATTCACTGTAAAAACATGCATCACAAGAAACGGTGACAATAGCTTGCCGTACTAAATGTGAAAATCGTTACAAGTGGGTGGAAAAAAATGAATGGTCGTACATAAGACAGTTACAAAGTGCGGTAGTTGAGATAAGTTCTATGTATATACGTCTAATACGCACCAAGCCACAAACAGAGGTGTTATCAATTCCACGTTGGTAGCTCAAACTGTTTCTCACGAAGAGGACCTGTGTGATACATGACGTCACGCCAATGAGAAACCGTTCTGCGCTCACGTGGTAACGAGTGCGTAAAGTAATGTCACTTCCAACCACATATTTTATTAAATGTGCTATTTTCATACATACACGCGGCCGCGCGCACACACACACACACACAAATAATATATATATATATATATATATATATATATATATATATATATATATAATATATATATATTATATATATATATATATATTAAATATAACTGTTAAATAACGTCCCATCCGCAAAATTAATTGTTTAGAAATTGGGTTTATCTGTGTTGCGGACACGGCCGTTTGTTTTGCGTGAATACGTCTACGTTGACGCGATCGGACGCCTTGATGTTTTTTTTTAAATGTTCACCCGGCACCGCTTCACACAATCATATGGGGTTTTATGGATATCACTGAATTGATTTTGAGATACTCTTTCCAATTGTATACGATTTCTGTACTTCGACTTGGCTTTTTGAAGACTATGGACCAAAATCGTGTTTTCTTAATTTTTTTTTACATTAAACTCAAAAAAATTCACCATAAACACACCACACAAATGTTTTTATACACGCAATCGATTGATCATGACGAGATCTGTCGACTGAAACTTAAACGAGCGTCGAAGCTTCTTCTAGTCAAAAGTTATACTACGCGGAAGTTATGAGACGCGGCGAAACAAACGAACCCCCCCCCCCCCCCTTTTTTTTTTTCTACTCGTCGACGCGCGAGATACTTCATAGTCCTCACTCAACGTAACATATTCTTTGATCCTTTGAAAATCGAGTGGTGTGATTGAATTTTAAATGTAGACGATAGATTCGGAGCTGCAATGCCAAACTTGATCCCCCGATTTTTTTATCATCGGATTTTCTCAATTGCCTCCCACTATGGTCGCAAATTCAAAGACGTATTCTCGACAAAAGTTACTAACTTTTAAAAATCATAAACGTCTTGCAGTTTTCACATAGGAACGTCTTATTATGGCGAAAGATAATCCGCGTCCCTAAGAATAGAGTCGTTGCTTAGTGGTGCGAGGTTCGTAATGATCAACAACTTTAAGTTACCTTGTTTACATTTAAAAATTTTTAATTTCTTTGAAATACATAGTTGTGACACCTAGGAAGGTGGCGTAGTGTTGAATATGGAATTGGAAAGGGCTTAGTAACGTTCCTCGGTGTTATGCCTCAAGGCTTAGCAGGGAACGGCTTATAAACTGAAATATGACCTAACTTAAACTAACACCCGTGCTTTACCCGGGACTCAAACCCGGAACCTCCCGCACCCGAGACCGGCGGCGCACGCGCCGACTGCGCCACAGGAATTCGTCCGCAGTGTCGAGGCACTGGAGACTGTACTGGTATAGGCCGTTCACGGTAAAGTGAGCACTTTTGAAGCCCTAGTTACTTTTTTCTTTCAGACAATTTATATCCTTCTACCACCTGTTAATGTAAACCCTGCCGTGTGAGTAATAAACACAGTTTATACATTCACAATACCTAAAACCAAAAGTCCGAGGCCACAATGAAATGCATTTATCGGTTATTATGTGTGATGAAACAGCTTCAAAAAGTGATCACTTTACCGTGAACGGCCTATGGGATCTGTTTTCTACTCCAGGCCCGGCCATCCTGATTTCGGTTCTCCGTGGTCTCCCGAAATGACTCCGGGGGAATTCTGGGAGTGTTCCTTACTATAGTCCGTCGCGGATTCCTCCTCAGCTCCTACTCTTCTGGGATGCTTGCTCCGTCTTGTATTTACATGTCTTCCTCCTTAACTTGATTTTCGGAGTCAATATTTGAGAACGAACCTAGTCAAGGCATAGAGGACATCTTAACTGTTAAGCTTGATTCACAACCCTCCGTCACTTCCGTTAACTCGCCCGTCCGTCAGTCAGCCATCCGTCAGTTTTTTCGTCCGTCAACTGAAAGCGACTCACAACAGTCCGTCGCCCGTCGGGCCAGCAAATGTCCAGTGGTACCACCCAACAATACGAACTTTCTCGCACACAGACAAATGTTTTTAATGAATGTAATAAATATATTCTCTTTCCCTGACATTGTTTATCAGCATTTCTTCTGAAAATCTACAAGTCATCTTCAGTTCAATTCAAGCATGAAACGTAAAAAAGTAAACAATTTCACTACTTTGTGTGTTTAAAAAGAAAAATATTCAGACAAATAAACAAGTGACTATTTTCTGACAGCCATGTTCAAGGAATGATATTACAGGGTGCGTTGAAACTTAAAAGTTTGAGATATGTTTGTCGGATTGACTGATAGAAAAAAAACTGCCCTGCGATTGGTTGAACATAATGTGACCGACGGACGGACGGTCGACTGACGGATGAAAAAGTTGGTTGTGAGTCCAGGTTTACTTTGAAAACCAACTTATATTCCTTACTTGATTAGTTACACATCTGTAACCGTAGTAAAATATTGTCTAATTATTTAATAATTTCAATCCCACATAGGATAATACAGGTATAATTAACACCGTACAGATTTAAAAAAATTCATTAACCCCTTAACGTACTACGCATTAATTTTTACTTTCAAGAGTTGCTTAAGAAAAAATTAATTTTTGTAAAATACTTAAGAGTTTCTTACAATAACTGACACTTTATAATCTATTTGTAAGGATAGGAAAATCTCGCGAGTTCAATGACCTGTTGGCTATACTCCACAGTCCTGTGTACACTCGAGCCTCAGATGTTTGTACATTGACTGCTGCTCCAGAAAGTAGCCAGTGTTACTACTAACCTCGCAGTATGACACTCGCTACTTGTTTCCTTGCAAGTCTCCTATTGGTCCAGAGTCATCCAGGGTGTCTCTAATGAACTGTGATCCAATTGCAAAGGTGACTTCAGTGTACACGTGTGGGTTGTCTATATTGTCCTGAAATGTATTCGCGGAATTTTCCTGTCCCTAGCTATATGGAAAGGTCTCAGTGAATTCGAGGCACAAGGATCAACCAATTGTAATTCAGTTGATGTGTCAACGGCAACCAGTAGCATTACTGAGAAATGTGCACTGTCTGTATTAGTACTAGCTTCTGGACTTTTACAGTACTGACCATGACGTCATCTGTTCTGCTACACGCCAGACGTGGACCAGTATACACGAGATAATAAGTTAAGTGATTAAATTGTCCTCTATGTCGTGTCTAGCTTTGGTTTTTTTTTTTTGTGTCTGGTCGTAAATGTTCAGTCCGAAGATTTGTAAGAAAAACGTTAATGGAATAGATACTACTCCGTTAAACCCTATCTCCCTATCTGTTGCTGTTCATGGTAGATTAGCATTCCTGAAACCAAACTTTGAAGAAAAAAAATTACCGCGCGTGACACTGGTGAGAAGGCTCCCAGTTAACACTTAGTAGACTGCGCTCGAATGTATCTCGAGCACAAAGCTAATTTGAAAATTACTTTGTTCTTCAGAACAAAACTCGCATGGATGTGCAGTCTTTGTTCGGCCAGTGTTTCACATGATCTCGCAAGAACACGACAGCGCAGTAACAATTATATTGCTAACGATAGAATTTTTTTTTATATAGCTAATCAAAGGGACATGACTGATTGTAAATCATACTTATATGCCTGGGTAGTAAAATTTCGCGAAAATATTACAAGACAAAATACATTTCAAAACATTGTAGGGTAGTTTACGTGCTTTGATTGGCTGAATTACTTTTTGCCAGAGGTTAAGCTTTCTGTATACGAATCTTGTAGCAGCCGTGCCCATGTTGCCGAATTCTGAGTGGCCCAGTCAATTATGAAAACGCCTTCTCAAGCATACAGCAACCAATGGCAGTAGACAAACTGCTGTTGGGTACTTACAGTATTTAAGTCTACCTTGTACTCATATTTTTTCGCAAAAAATCACTAGCTCTACTTATACGATATAGGTAGAGACCTGAAGAATTCGCGGATTCATTTCGGGACATAAGCTAGAATCCAAAACATGCGTATTTATATAACTTAACCCATTGGTCCACACTGTGTTTGACACCTTCTGGGGAACGCTGGTCCAATCACCGCTTTCCACTGTGACACAAGACAACCAATGAGCAGTTGATATCGACATAATATGTACAAAAGATTGTAGAGTCTAGTCTGCAGGTAATAGAACTCGCGAATTTTTCAGCTCTCTCGATATAGGACATTTGATTGGGTCCAGATTTGTTCGGTTCTCCATTGGCTAATGATCGGCCAGTAATGAACGCTGTAAAGTACAGTGTTAGTGTCCGGTGTGATATGGACCAATAGGACGATGGCGAGTTCTATCACAGACACCAACAGAACCGGTGTTCTTGCAGTAGTGGTTATACGTGACTCGCTTCTAATTTGATTTGCCTTAGTGTCAGTAAATGTGTGCAGCCCTCCAAGTTACCAGCGAATTAAGAATATTTACAAGTCTTGACATGGCACTGCTAGTGTTACTGTTTAAATTTATGGATTTATACTGAGACATGGACGAAGTCAGACTGATCATGGCAACATAGATTTGACTCATGGTAGAATGATACAAACTGAACATAAAAGTGGATCTTTATCAGGACTCTCCAAAGTGTTCAATTCATCGTGAACTGAGTGTACCTACTATACTCCACTCGCGGTCGTTTCCAACTATTCTGAAGCCCTGCTTCAGTTCTACTTTCAGGATATTCCTCTGCCTCATGCAAAGAAAGCATGGAAAATTACACCCGAAGGCCAATGCACCACATTCATGCGCACTCGGTGTAATAATATTTCGCATAAAAACTATTCCGTACTAGGCATTGCCAGTACGCTTATTGTCTCTGTGTTTTGATTCATTATAGTTGCAAATTAAGTATAAGTAAAAGTTCAATTTAACCAAAAATAAGGTAGGTACTTTTATGGTAACGCAAGTATATAACTCTTGTGAAACGCGACATAGGAAACAAACAAACACGTCATAAATGGGGTGTTATTTCGAAGGTCTGATCCAAAAAAAGTTGAATAAACCGCGAATAGCCTACACCTTAATAATGAAAGATAGGTACCACTTTCAACGCGCCCGAAAGAAAGGGCATTGTCAGAATAGAGTACGGCCAGCCAGGGAACAAAGGATGATAGAAAGAGAAGTTTCGATGAATGAACGGACGCTGAATAGAAGGAGGATGGTGATGACGGAGGCAGGAAGACTGTGCCGTCAGTTATTTACGCGGTTACGTGGAACTACGTTGCCAGATTTCTCCCCGCTTTGTGCGACGTGCGACCTCACCGATCGAAGCGACGAAGGGCGTGTGAAAAGAAGGCGTGGAGGGAGAGGGCCAAACAAAGTGTAAAGCGATCTCGGAGACGTCTAGTTTGTTTTAATGAAATTAGACGAGGACCGGTCCGTAATTGGAGAAGGAGAGAGAGAGTGGGGAGAGGAGGGAAGGATCTGCACAATGAGGGAGCGGCCACGCAACCTATAACGACGGACCCGATACAGCCCTCTCTCCATTTCTAGGCATGCCGGTCTTCACCCAATTAATCGATTCCTTGGATCGATCTAGAACGAGGCACAGAATATCGTTGCTGCGAGAAAATCGGACGAAAAAATTTTTTTTTTTTTTTTGAATCTTTTTCATGTTCAATGAAAAAGCACAGTGTATACTATGGACTGCTAACAAACTTATACGCCAGAAATACTAGTAACCATAAACTCATAAAAATATCAACGATAAAAAGATTAAATTCCATAAAACTCGAACAATCCATAAATACAACAGTTTAAAACTCAAGAAAATTCAAACCATCAAATAACGCATAAAGGTTCCGCTGTATCAAAAAACGATTATACAAGAAATATATCGATTCCGAAAAAAAAAAATTGTACCCTTAATATTGATCTTAAATTCGATTTATATGGAGTTTATATAATCGGTTTTCAAATAATCGATTTTTAATCGATATCGAAACACCATTTCCCATTGCTCGCGGCCATGCGCAGGTAGCGCGGCTCTCAGAAGGGAGAAAAGAATTTCATGCCCTCCGGCCGCCCTCAACGCACGCCTTGAGAAGGAAGGTCACTCTACTCCTGTGTTGACAGGAGGTAGTTCGTGACAAAAGTGCCCAGGGCTCGACAATGCTTAAGATCTACTTGTATGCACGTTGTGTATTCTTCTCCCTGTATGTGCAATTAACATTGACGTGGGCCTGCTCACATTATCCATGCGTCAGTCATTCTGAAGCGTAAGATTATTAGAAAAATATATATTTGATAAATGTACTAATTTTTATACTTAGATGCGTTTTAATAAAATGTAAAGCAAAATATGAAAGAATACTAGAAGAAAATAAAGGTACACATGATAAGGAAATGAAATCGACGTGTGGTCCCCAGATGGCCTATCGGAAATAATAATAATATAAAGCAAAAGAAACCATTTTAGTGTTTTATCAAATGTTCTCCCACTTTTTAATACAACATTAAGACACGGGACTGTTTTCCTTCTGTGGCTACCCGTTAAAATGTACGCTGTTAGGGGTGGAGGGTGACTTGGGATATAACAGGCGAGAAATGTATATGTACATTGGTATGATGAGAATATTTATACTTAACGACAACATTCCAGCTGCCGAAAGAAGAGGAGGACCACCTGCATCACCAGTTCTAGTACATGGCTGCATCTCCCCCCCCCTCCCCCAACCCAATGATCCCTTCAACACGCCCAAGAATAAGATTTCCACTCTAAGAATGCACATTGATGGCGAGGAAGAATACTACTGCAATCTTGTGTGTCGTAATTGTTTGCAACGAGGTATTACTTATATTTGGTGTGTTTATTACAAAAACTTTAATCGCGTTGCTAATTGCAACTGTTGTAATCATTATTTGTCAGTAGACGTTATTTGTATGAAATGTGCTTGATTAAGCTTGAAGATGAGCCAGAGTGGGTCGAAGACACGTAGTAAACAGCGACGCGGGAGCAGGGCTGTAAGGAAGTACATTCAACACACCTGGATGTCGTGGATCAGAAACCCCAGCAGCTAACACTAACATCCACCAGAAAGTTTCGCACAAGCAAACATCAGGCGTGACCTCGCCCGGAACCAAACTTTGAACTCGGCTTGTCGTGCTAACAGACTACGCACGCCGCAATCGCCCTCGCCTCCCACCAGTGGCGTTTATTCCATACACGCAAGGTAAACAATGCTTGCCCTATACACATTGTAAATGTTTGACCTTTTATAGTGTTCGCCTTAACTTCACACACATTTAATTCTGAGTTTCCCATTTCCGATTCGAGAAAACACCAGTTTTCGTAGCTCCCGTACTGTACACGCATAGTGCTGCTATCTAGTATTTATTTCCACAAACGGGAGAGACTAGCGATAGATCGAACTCGCAAGCAACAACACGCCACACGCTCGACCACGTTCCTTCGTCAGGGTAAGCAGTCGCTCTGTTTGCGTCCTCCAGTCCTACATTTTTCCTTGGAAAGTGGATGAAAGAGTTCGGGAAAATTGGAGTTTTCTTATAACTCATAATATGCTCTCTAAATAATATGCAGTTTAATTAGTATTACATTCATTTCGTTTCCGTTTTTATAACTAATATTAGGTACTATAGAACGGAAAATACATGTGGAGGGTAAGCAAAGTTGGAAGTTGCGTTTGTTAGTAGAAATTGCTTACCCTGTAAAAAAAAACTCACTACACGCCTCTGCCTCCCACGTTGGCGAAACGGGGTTCGGTTCCCGGCGGGTAGCTCCTGTATTTTCGGCATGTGGGAAACGTGTCGGACGATGTCGTTGGACGACGGGTTTTCTCGGGGATCTCTCGTTTATACCCCGCCCTTGCGTTCCGGCGCTGCTGCATACTTCCCTCGTTTCCACCCTCGTCGGCTGTCAAGACGGAAGCAGTTTCGCTGATGGGAACTAACCAATCACAAATGAGAGCCGTGCGTTGTTCACTTGTTGCGAGAAGCACGCCCGACACAAGCACACTGCACAATTAGACAATTAAACTTTTGCAACACCTGAGCTGGGAAATTAAACCCTTAAGAGTGGGGATGGAGCTGCGCGTCCAAGGTCAAGAAGCGAGGCAGCGATACGGGCGACACTAACAAGCGCAAGTGTTGCAGTAGTTTAATTTTCTGACAGGCGCTGTACTCGAGTCGAGCCTACTTCTTGCAACCAATGAACGAGGTACTGCGTGTTCGCTGATGGGAACATCCAACCATTTAGAAATGCTGAAACGTCAAACAATCGAATTTCTTACAAGAAATATGCTCAACACAATAGCCACTGATTCCTTCTTGTGTACAGTGCCGACCAAAAGTATGCTACATGTGCATCGTTTCCTCGATCGTGGACACGGGGAGACCGGATGTATTAATCCTTTGTGTCCCAGGGGCCACGGTGGTGTAGTGTCTAGACTACTTGTCTCGCACCGGATTCGATTCCCGGCGGGGTCGCTCCCGGATTTCCGCGCGTGGGAATCGTGTCAGACGATGCCACTGGTTGGCGGGTTTTCTCGGAGATCTTCCGTTTCTCCAACCCTTGATTTCCGGCGCTGCTCTATACTCGCCTCTCTTCACCCTCATCGGCTCTCAAGACCTCGTTGTTAAGCACCGCCCATATCCTTCAGTTCCACCCTTTTCAGTCGCAGATATGACTTCAGGTGTCGCAGACACGTATATTTAGGGGTAGTGAAATTTTGCGAAAAGATTTCAAGACACGTTACATTTCAAAACACTGTAGAGTCGTTTACGTATCTTGATTGGCTGAATTACTTTTTGACACGTGTTAGCTGTCTCCACACGACTAACGTAGGAGCCTTGGCGATTTTGGCGAATTCTGAGTGGCCCAGCCAGATATGAAAACGCCTTCTCAAGCAGACAGCAACCAATGGCAATAGACAAACTGCTGTTGTATACTTATAGTGTTGAAGTCTACCGTGTACTCACATTTTTTTCGCGAAAAATCACTATCCCTACGTATATTTACTATGCTTGCTGTACACAACACTTGTTTCGTTATAACAATCAGTGAGTTGTAGACTTTATGTTCGTATGTAATGATATGAACCAGCCAAGACGTAGGGCAGTAGCGCGGTTTACTAATCAGTTACGCTCAGGGGAAGATATCTGGACATCGAGCCACGCCGCCCGTGTACAACACTGGCCAAGAGAACTCTTCCTCTGCTTCGTCTACACATTTATTGTGTATAGGCTGTTCACGGTAAAGTGAGCACTTTTGAAATTAATCTTAGAAGAAGTCGCTGCCCCTGACTGTATACATTTTAACGGGCGCACTGAGTGACATGTGCCCAGTAAAGTTGGCAATGATGGAGAAAACGTAGTTCCATTTGTTAACGTCGAATAAAAGTGTTCTGTAACAATTTGTGATAACTTAATTTACTTCGTTCGCTTTCTGTTTTTTTATGCATCGAGGTGTAAACGTGAGCAGATTTGTAAGATGATTATTTTTCTAATAATTTCACAGTTTCACTTGACCGGCACATGAATAAGGCGATGAGGCTCATTGCAATGTAAATTTTATGTAAGGCAGAAAAATTCACAGCGTGCATAAAAGTAGATCTTAAGCAGGGCTTTCAAAAAGTGCTCAGTTTACCGTTAACAACTTATACTTGCGTGGCAATATTTATTTAAAAAGGTGGTTAAAGGATGAGAAACTAGGGCCTCAAAAGTGTTCACTTTACCGTGGACAGCCTGTACATATAGGTGAAAGTTAATTGTGCTGGAGCAGCTGCCGCTAGATGCTGTAAAGCTTCGACTCCGTGGGGGTTCATCAATCCCACAGTGAAGTAGCTTGCCGTGCCTTCACTTAGTTTAATTAACTTTGCCTTGTTCTGCTCTGCAGTTATTGCATTCAGTGTTTCGTATTAATACGAGCGTTAAGAAAAACACTTAAAGTTTAGAGTATCTTCAGGCTTGTTTTAAAAATTGCCTGTATGCAACAAAATTATTTTTAAAAGTTCGGTACAAAATATATCTTTGGCGGTTTTTATTACAAATATTGCGATTGAACCATATGCCTATATGTTTACAGTATAGCTTACGCAACTCGCACGTGCACCTGTTGTTATTATACCTACACTATAATGAAGAATTATCGATATTCTCTTTACAGTGCAATCGCTTTTGAAACAGTATACCAGATTTTATTTCGGTCGCTACAAAACTGCATTTACTCCTATTAATTAGAGATAGAAAATTTTCGTGGGTTCAATTACCTGTATGCTAGACTCCACAATCCTTTGTATAGTCGAACCTCAGATGTTTGTTCATTGGCTGTTGCCCCAGTGTTACCCCACATTTGACAGTACAGGATTCGCTTCTTGTTCCCTTGTAAGTCGGCTATTGGCGCAGAGCGATCCAGGGTTTGTCTAATAAACTCTGATCCAATTGTAAATGTGACTTCAGTATACACGCGTTTGAAATCTATGTTGTCCTGAAATGAAGTCGCGAATTTTTCCTATCCCTACTATTAATGCAATTTTTAAGGTTACGAGATCTTGGCATATTTAGTTTTGTTTTATCTTGTGTGTTTTTATTTATACGTAATACATAAAATACTTTCTGCTGTGAACTATGCGTGTTTTTTCTGTTACGAAAATCTGTACAGCTCACGATTTGGTGTGAGGCAAACAATTTAATAATTTTTTTAACAAGCTGACTAAATAGACTAAGAAATATTTCTGAAGCACGACTTTGCTGTTGGTCTCACTGTGGGTGGAAAAATAACGCCGACGCTTAATATATTTTAAATTAAAAGTGGAGATGTTTGAGCCGCACTTAACAGCGAGATATTAGAGAGCTGATGAGGGTGAAACCAGGTGGGAGTGGAGCAACATCGGAATGCAAGGGCGGAAAAACGGAAGAACCCAGCTGTATAGTCCCTGCCCCGCCGGGAATCAGACCTCGACATGGTGAGAGTCGAGCGCTCTAGCCGCTAAACCACCGCGGCCCCTTTGAAGATAACGTATTGCGTATGACTACCGGTCTAGTGAAATAAATTAAGAAATGCTTTCGGGTGTCTTGATGTGGGATAATGGCAGATTTTATCGTTGGTCGAGCTAATTTGATAATGGTAAGTTGCCGCACACCTCTCCAGTGTCCTCGCTATCATATAGATGTTTAACCCTGCCGACTATTTAGTAACTTAGTCGGAGAACGTGACTACATTGAGCTGTTCAGTAAATTGTTTTCACTATTGCAGCATTCCGTGGAGTGTTGAGTATGTGTATTTCCGAGGTTTGTTGCCGCTCACTGTGTTGAAAAAGGAACACAGATATCACATATTACGTACGCCATCTTCCGCTGACAGAATTCACCGGTTCAATTGCAATTTTATCACTCTAAGAAATTATTCTAAAATTTGATATGAGAGTGTATGCAGAGAGTGAGAAGCGCGAATGGTAAAGTTATTTCCCATACATGTGCGCTAGAGTTTCTACATTTGCTCAGGAAACAGTCAAATGCGTGGGAAACGTTCCAACTTTGTATAGTAGCAACGCTAAACATTCCATAATTGTAGCCAGATGTGTGATATTACCTACATTGTGACGGCTACCCCTGCTCATCGAACGAAAGTCAAAACCGATTGTGCCATATGAAGTTGAGAAAATGTTGGCCGTTTGGGAAGGCTTACCTTTACTGCGACGGAGCTGTGATTGACAAACTCCACGCCTCACGTCCGCTGGGCGGGCCTGCTGGTCTGCAAGTATGGGCGCCGCGGAGCCGCTGCCGCCCGCGATATCTATGAATGCCTTCCCCTCCTCCCTCGTTCGCCACCTTGACCACGTGACGCCTGAGAGCCAGTCATGTACCACCAGGGCGCCCTTCCAGGACTCCTGGATATCGACTGAGCGAAGATCATTTTGTAGTGTTCTAGATGATTTCAAATAAAATATAAATACAGGAGTCTCGCTCAGATTCGGGGAGACAGCGCTGGGTTTTCACTTGGGCAGGAATTGCTGTTCCGTTAACATTTAAAAAAAAGGGGAGGATTGCTTCCATTTTAATAAAGTATGGTTTAAAGCAAAATAATTATATGCAATCTGCATATAGCTGGAAAGAGACGTATTATTGTAAAAATGTATATTTTGGGGGAAGTTTTAAACATAATTATTTCTGATACCATTTTTATACTAAATGTAATCATAAGTGGGAAAGCTATATTTTTATATAACGTTTATTTATTGTGAAATTTAAGGGTAAAACTGTGTAAATGGTTATATTTTTATATAAAAACCAAGGCAACGAAAAATTTTCAAACCTTTTCACTGGAACCGACCCAAATCCCTTTTTTGACATAATTGGGGGGCTCTCAGCTGTTTTACAACTTAAAACACGTACATTCAGGAAGCAGTTGATACAAGGACCTCGTCCCGTGTGCGTGTTGGTAAACACCGTCACACCATACGATATATGTGTTAAAAATTCACAATTCAATTTAGGAAGTTTACCAGAAAATTTTTTTAGAGTGAGCCTTGCTCGTCACGAGCATACAAAGAAAACACACTACGCGGGAACTAGTGGAAGCGGCACAGCTAAAAACCTTACGTTTTGGGCTTTAATGTGAGTTCCAGGCGTTAGCAAGTGGCTAAGCTTTTCTAAAATCTTTGCCCGGCGAGGATAATGTAGCTGGTAAATCAACTTGCTTTGACCAAAATCCATAATTCTGTACGAGTACCTGTGTATATAAAGCGAATGAAGTTGCTTTGCATAAAACTGACACTAGGTTTCATTTGTCTAGAAATGTCATATTGTAACTTTTAAAATTCTGTGTACAGACTGTACAATTTTTGATTCTCCGTCCACAGTACCCAACTTTCGTTTACAGCAACGGGCTTATAAAATAAACTCTCCAAAGATCTTCGTTTACGGACGTTTTCAAGTTGTACAGAATGTTAAACATGTATTTTCTATTTACTGCCATGATTTCAAAACACATTTTCACCATGCTGTAATCATAAAAGCATTTCCGTTGTTTATAAACAACCCATGCGTTCGAAACAAAGTCCGGTGTAATACATCGGCGTAGTGATATATGTATGAATAAGATTAATTCCGAAAACAACAAATAGTGCTCGCCTTCGTGGTGGGTGTTAATAAACTTAGTTAAAACCAGGGCCGTAACCAGGATATTGTATTGGGTAGAAAAAAAATGGGGGGGGGGGGAGATTAGATAATGACTTAATTACTAAGTCTAACATAAATTTAATTTTAAAAAAATCTTACAAACAAAAGTGCATCTCGATAGACTCACTAATTCAATTCACATAGTAAGTCTTCGAGTAGCAACTTGAGCAAACTTATAAAAATTGTTCCTGTTATTTCCGGTTGTGGTGTTTTTTTTTTTGATCCCCTTCATCCCCTCCCCTAGCTGTGACAATGGTTCGAACCTCTGCGATCTGGCCACGTAAGTTGCTGATACGTAGTGACATGCGAAATTCGCGTTATTATTTGTCATCAGGCTGAACTTCACAGTATATATCGGAGCCGGTGTCGTTTTCTCATTGGCTGCTGCATAGATATGAAACCACGCCCTTTCTGACTGAACTGCGCGCGATTGGAGCTCACTAATATGAAGAGTGTTCATTTATTGGTGCAGCGTTACCTAGGCCATGTTAGATAAAGTATGGTTCACTGACAAAGATATTGCAAAGGTACACGTGTTTAAAGTTTAACGTGTCCCCAAAATTTAACGCGAATTTTGCAGGACTCTGGTGATTCTTCATAAGCGTTCCGGGTGACATTGCAACCACAGTATTTACAAGCAAATGTGCAGTGTGTGTATGGGTCGCACAGGAGATAAGTATTCAGAGATGAAACGAGCCAAATTTATGTGCGAACCTGGTAGTCATTTCGTGACCAAAATAAGACAAACTTGATTCAGTATAAATTTGAACAGTACCCTAGCAATACGACGTAGAAACGTAGAACTTTTTTTTCTTAATTTGCTGGTAACATAACTGCGAACACGCATGCATGTAAGCGTGTTGTTGTTTCAGTAGCCTATACCAAATATATGTGTTTGTGTGGCGTTTGTTCGTACAACCAAGCCTCATTTCCTCCAAATGAATGAGAATTGTTCACAAAGCCAAATAATTTATTTGAGAAAATTTTGTTCGTCCCAGACAATTTTTTTGTTTTTGTTTCAGTAAGTCAAACGAATAGGTAGTGTAATTTGTCAACAAAATAATATGTTAACACTGCAAGAAAGGTTTATTCCACCCAACAGAATATTTGTTTGTATAGTGACAAAAATATATTTTGTTTGCCACAGCAAACTATTTTGTCGAGTAAACAAATATTGAAACACAAGAAAATTTATTCTGTTGATCTAACAAAATACTCGCTTGAATTAATGAAACCTCTGTGTTGAGCCTAAATGAGTTGTATTTTTAACAAAACATTAAGTCAAATCAACTATATGTTTGTTCAGCCATTCATTTGTTTGGCTTATTTTGAAAGTACAGCCCAATAGTTTGCTTGTATTTTTGTGACAATTAGGATAGCAGCAGTGCTTGATAGTCCGTTTATTGATGCTTAATATTAGTATAAACATTTCAATAAAACAAGTTCAACAGTAAATTGAAAAGTAAAGCTTTAAAACTTGGAAAATTAATTTGCGCACGTTGTTCAGTATTCGAAGTGAATGGTAAAGTGAGAACTATTGAACTCAATCGTATAAAAAAAAATTACCGGGCGCACCGAGTAATACGCGCCCAGTAAAGATGATAATGATGGCTGGAAAGTAGTTCCACATCTTTCTGGCCTTGCTGCGTCCTAAACCAAGGGCGTGGCAAGGCAGGATTTGCATCAAGCCTAGAATAACCAATCAGAAATTATAATGGCAAAAGCCATGCAAAACCATTTTTTCTGTACTGTGTAAGGGTAGTTAAATGTTCGAAACGTTTGCAATAGAGACAAAGAAGTGTGGTGTCACATTTTTTTTTTTTTAAGTACGTCTTTTCGATTTTTCTTTTCACAAATATTACACATGGAAAACTTCTTCGGTTATCTTTCTTACATTTCATATCGAAGGGTAACATTATTATTTTCTTTTCCCATATATGACAAATTTATACTTGAAAACATTGACATAAAACACAGGTTGCCAGCATTATAGAATAAAATGCAACCAAATTCAGGAACCAATACTTTTGCTGTTATTCAGCTAATACAGTGGGTGCAGGATATCTGAAAGCTTGGGACACGCCACAGCTTTACCGCTGCTTTGGCGCGACAGATAAGGAAGGGAAACAGTAGGGCCAGCAACAGCCGTGTGTGCATTGTAACTGGAAACATTGGCTACTCACCACTCTCACGCACTGCTGCCTTCCAGCACAGCGACGCCTTCCATTTCGTCACTTGACGACCCCGTATTGCAGCTGTTGTTCGTACTATCACTATGACTGTTGTTGTCCACGCCTCCTAGCGTTAATATAATGGGATCAATGTCAATGTCGAAACGAGCATCCAAGTCGTAATACTCATTTTCAAGCTTCTTCACATGTTCACAGTATGGTTTCCAGCCGTGTGCTCCTATACTGTCAAACACTCCTTCGCAGAGTCGTCGCACATCGCTTAAATTACTTTTGACGAAACTTTTCCTTTCACTTCAGCCCAGATATTTTCAATAGGATTCAAGTCTGGGATATAAGGGGGTAAACGGAGAGTTGTATGTCCGTAACTTTTCAATATTTCATTCACCGAATAGACAGCTTGCCGAGGCTTGTACTGTCTTATAAGCTCATAAAGTGTCTGCTTAAGCATATCATCTGTAAATGGAATGTTTGTGATGTCTCAACCACTCTTGCATTTCCTGTTTCGTAGAGTTGGATGTTGGCGATTTATTAAACCTGACGTAGTGGTAAGGTGTGTTGTCTAAGACGACTACACTGTTGACAGGTATATTAGGTACCTGCTTTTCTCTTAACCACTTTTCGTAATTTTCTTTGTTCATGTTGTGATGATAGTCTCATGTAGATTGTTGAGACTTCCACATCACTAATGCATTCGGAACAAAACCACTTTCACCTCCAGCATGAACTATTATCAGTCGCTGTCCTTTCGAAACAGGTGTCAGTAGGCCGTGCACTGAGTCATCACTCCAGTATTTCTGTTGCACGTGCGATGACAAAATATATGTTTCGTCCATGCACACGATATTTCTATTTTCGTTTCTGAATCTTCTTATAGATCTTAAATATTCAATTTACTTCTGTCGTGTATCAGATTTCTCAATCAAAATAAGACGCTGCGATTTGGTTTTTTTTTTTTCTTGGGAGTTATCTTCCCCGCCTGAAATTCCCTTGGTCGTCCCTGCACAGGCTGGGTCTGCGAATACCACAATCGTTTTTGTACATTCTGACTTCTTCCGGCCTCATTCTGAGGTATCACAGCTAACTCTTCTTGTCTTTAGCAAGATGGTTATTCAATCCACAAATAACACAATATCTGGTTACATTATTCCCCCTTTTTTCCCTTTCCAGAGACTTATCTGCGGGTACCACATCGGCTACACAAGCTTTAGGGGCCCTCTCAACTTCTGTTACCAACTTCAGCAAATCACTTAAAGTTACAGGTATACTGGCAAAGCAAAATAATCTACTATACCGCGGGTGGAGGTTATGAAAATTTATTTGCGTGAAATGAGCTTCTTCACAGGGATATCCTACCTCTTGCACTATCCCCAATATATACTTTACAAACTCTTGCACAGTCTGATCGGGTGCCTGCCTATAGTCCAACAATTTCAACCAAAATTTGGCAATCTCCAATTCGCTAGAACACTTACTTAAACATTCCTTAATCAACTGGGTCACCTCCTAGTTTTACTCCCTGGAATGTTCAAATACTGGTTGTAAATCATCGGGAACTCTAAAGAGTGCAACTACATACAACACCTGTCGCTCGCACAGCTGAAGATTAAGCACAGAATGGAATGTGTGAAAAAAAAATCTACCACTGCTTCAATACTCAGTTTACCTAATTTGGGAATTTTAGCTACCAATTCGGTAGGCACATCCTTTAATAATTCGTAAATAGGAGTTGCCTCACTAGAAACTGCCGAATTACCAGCATTGACCTGACTCGCGCCCTTCCTCACCAGGGACTGAGCTTTAACCCCAAGTTCCTCCATCCCGTCACTATCCTCTACTGCAACCCCAGCCTCTCCTACCATTTGAACTAGAGCCGTCTTTGAGAGTTTCTGAATCCATGCAGTAACCATGGTTGAAATTAATATAAATCATGTTAAAACTCCTACTACTGTTACCATAATCTATCACCACTATGGTCACACAATGTATGGAATACCACATTTCAATATTTCTTTTGCTCAAATTTCACAGCCCGAGACACATTGAACACAAGCAGAGTGGACAATGCAGAGTGCGCAGCGTTTCTTACCTTGCTGCGTCCTAAACCAAGGGCGTGGCAAGGCAGGATTTGCATAAGACCTAGAAAAACCAATGAGAACACTAAAAATGGCAAAAGCCATGCAAAACCATTTTTTCTGTACAGTGCAAGGGTAGTTAAATGTTTGAAATTATTTGTAATAGAAACAAAGAAGCGTGGCCGTATTTTTTTTAAATTTTAAGTACGTCTTTTCAATTTTTCTTCTCTTTTATATTTTACAAATATTACACACGGAAAATTTTTTTGGTTATCTTTCTTACAATTCATTTTGAAGGGTAACATTAATATTTTCTTTTCCCGTATGTGACAAATTTATACTTGAAAACATTTACATAAAACACATGTTGCCAGCAGTATATAATAAAATGCAACCAATTTGAGGTACCAATACTTTGGATATTATTCAGATAATACTTATTCATTTTAATATAGTTTATATTTATGCTCCTTACTGGCCATATTAATAAGTAAACACAAACTGCATAAGGCCATCACAAAATATATTGAGGAGGTGACCCCCAATTACCATAGTTGCCAATGGCTGCTATATTTCTGTCTCACCTACATTTACCCTTGACATTACCACATAATTTTTAGTTCCTACACAAGGAAAGACGCCTTTTGTAGCACATTACTGGTCATCAAACAATAGTTATGTTCTAATTTACTCGCAATCCCAAATGGATGGGAGCAACTGCTAAGCAATGAGAGCCTTAACTCCAACGAGTAAATTTGATTGTTGGACAAGAAGTAAACTTCGTAAAGTTTCTCTTAAAAATGTCTTAAAAACAAGGAATTTCGCGTAGCTGCTACTTAATACCAAAGGCTAAGACCATAATCAACGATTATTGGCAAATTTTTACAAAAGTTTACCAAGGTTTACAATAGTTGGCAAGTGTTTGAAAATGTTTGCAAAACTTTACACATTAATTCTAGTTGTTTACCACCACTTTACGTCTTGGTGATGACATAACCACTAAAACTTGGCACAAAAGGTAACAGTATTGGACTTTTGGGCTAAAAGGCCAACATCTCGCAAAATTAAATAAACTTTGAATTATTTTCCGGCCTTCGTGGCCTTTGCGTAATGCCAATGTGAGGTAAGTGACCTGTTCGCTTTAGGAGCCTACGTTGATGATTCAAATAAGGTACATCATATCTCATGGTAGAAGCTTGCTCCCTCGAGGTCTCATGATTGACCCAGAGAGCAGCGCGTGTCGGCATTAAATACACCGCTCCGCCCTCTTACGCTACCAATCAAAGTAATACCCCCCCCCCCCCAAAGCAGGTTTTCTAAGAAATCGTGGAGTTTTCAATAATTCTTGGGATGGTTCAAGCAATTCACAGCCAATGGCAGAAAACATTACCATTTATGGTGACCGACGCAGCGGCCACCAATTTCCCTTAGGGGGTACAACACAATGAAATTCAAAACATCCAATCAGATTACAAATACACCCTCAACTTCCGTCCTCTTGACCAAGATACCGGAAGTAACGTAACGAAACGTCACGTTTTCGGCGGCGCACGCACCATCCCAAGCTGGTCACCAAGCTGGCCGTCGACTGTGCTGCGCTCCCACGACGAATCACTGAAACATCAGTCCGCTGCACACTTCTTTGCCAGGCCTTGTTGTTGCTGCACGTGAAAATTAGGCACGGACATTTACAGTTATTTTCCCGGTACTTCAGATATTTTAAAGTCTTTTGTAGCGACGTGAAGCTGGCAAGAACATCACAGTTCTATTTTATTGGTGTTTCTAGCCACATCGGAAAGTTTTGAACCTCGAAACAACGCGTGTGAAAGTTCGTACGTAACGGACCGTACGCTGCACAATTCAACAGGTTACCAGGCAGACACAGTAAGTACTTCTCGAGTGCATGTGCCACGTGGTCACAGCCCACTACGTTTAAGAGTGTTTTTACTTTGTTTTGCAACTTGAAAATTATTCGCAGACGTGCGGTGGCGGGTCGCCCGCCACATCTTAAAGTCGGATTAAAAGTGTTAGGTAACCATTTGAGATGTCTTAAATTATTTCTTTCGCCTTCTGTTTTTTTTTTTTTTAAAGCACTGAATTGTAAAAATGACCAGTTTTGTACAATAACTACTTTTCTAACAATTGAACACTTTCGCTTGTCCGACACATGATTAAAGTGATCAGGCCCGTGGCCATGTTAATTTTACGTAAGGTGGAAGAATACACAGCACGAATGCATGTAGATGCTGAACAGGACTTTCAAAAGAGCTCATTTTACCGTGAACATCTTATAAAAAGCTGTGTTGGTGACACGGCCGTTTGTTTTGCGTGAATACATCTACGTTGACGCGTCCGACGCCTCGATGTTTATTTTACGTTCCCGCTTCACCGCTTCACTCGATCATATGGAGTTTTATGGGCATCACGGGATTGATTTTGAGATGCTCTTTCCAACCGTATACGATTTCTGTATTTTGACTTGGCTTTTTGACGAGTATATGCCGACATTGTGATAAGTTTTCTTTTTCTTTCTTTTTTTACACAAAAAGTTATACAATTTCACCATAACCACGTCACACAAATGTTTTTATACGCGCAATCGATTGATCTTGACGAGAGCTGTCGATTGAAACCTACACGATTGTCGTAGCTTCTCCTAGTAGAAAGTTATACTATGCGGAAGTCATGAGACGCGGCGAAATGAACCCAAAATTGTAACTGCCCGCCCCCTCCCTCTCCCTCCACGCATAATTTTTCGTAGTTCTCACTCAACGTTAACATATTCTTTGATCCTTTGGCAATCGAGTGGTGTAATTGAATTTTAAATGTAGGTGATAGATTCCGTGTTGCAGTGCCAAACTGTATCCCTTGATTTTGTTATCGGATTTTCGGGAATGCCTCCCACTATGGTTGCAAATTTAAAGACAGGTTCACGTCAAAACATTCCTGTCACATGAGTTGTCACTTGAGCTGAGGTTCGAGTCAATGTTGAGCTTATAACTTTATTATATTAACCCAAACAAGCTTGAAGCAACCAAATAAGAACAACAAAATAACTGTCTTTCGACAACAAAATATTTCATTGCCACTATACAAATAATTTATTTTGTCGTGCCAAAAAAAAAACTTCGTTTCATTTTAAAAACATTTTTCTCTATGTACGGTAGAGTATCAAACGGGCAGTAATTTTTTTCTTTTTTTACAAACATTGGAGTATGAAATGACATATTAGTAGATCAGGTTCTCGACAAATTCACTTTTTCACTTGACTGACGCGAGAACAAAGTAAGATTGATCATGGCAATTTAAATGCTACATATGGCGGATCGATACAAAATGAGGATAACATGATATCTTTATCAGGGCCTTTCAAAAGTGTTCATTTATTCGCGGATAACATGATTGAAAAACTGCGAAAAAAAGCAACTAAGGATAGAACAGACTACATACTTACATAAATACATGTTTTAATATATTAATACACTTCCTTTATACAAGTTTCAGTGGAATTAGGATGTATTCAAATAACGTTACCTTCCATTTTAAAACCTTCCGTTTCCTCATTGTACATTGTAAATGTAACGGGGCCAAAATATCTTTTTTTTCCCCCCCATTCCTAGAAGTTTCCGTTTTACAGAGCAACCGTTTTGGCTAAGTTTTATTGTACATGCTCGTTTTTACCACCCGTTGCTGTTGGTCTCCATGTTCAGTATTCGGAGAAACAAGTAAAGATAATGTGCATTATATAATTGTAATGGTTTTTTTTTTTTAACGTCCCTCGATTCTATGCCGTAAAGCTTAGCAGGGGGCGGCTTACATACTAACTTATAACCTAACTTAAATTACCACCCACGCCTTACCCGGGATTCGAACCCATAGCCTCCAGCACCCCAGATCGGTGGCGCACCAACCGACTGCGCCACGGGAGGTCGACTGAATTATATAAGCTTATTTTATTGCGCGGAGATTCTTGTAGAAATTTACTGCATTCGTGAACTTGAGACGTACGGTGTAATAAAGTTCAAATGAGGAAATAATCTGAGCGCAGCTCGGTGGGAGGGACGGTAGGGGAGGCAGTGAGGGGGAAGGCTCTCCCGAGCACTCGCCGCTGGAGGGAGGGAAACCACGTGACACTGCTGGTGCTATACTGGAACATCGCTCTCTACTGCCGCGCTGCGCGACATGCGCTATTTCTGCAGATTCGCGTGGAGCAGCTCTCGCGCAACCGCACTCGGCCGCTGTCGCTACTGATCTGAACCCCTCCTCCCCATTCGCGCACCGGTAGTGGAATCTTCTGACTCGCCCGACAAGGTTTAGGATTCTCCGCAGTATGTTCTCATTTGGATTTCATTCCACATATTTCTCGTATTGTATAATTTCAACTTAAAGCAGTTATACTTTAATATTTAATCAAGTTCAGATGTGTGGTGATGTACCAGGAGCTCAGAGAAGGAAAGCACTAAACAGTATTGTAAAATACATCGTGTCTTTGTTAGCAAGGCGTCGCATTCACTTGTTTATTTTAAGATTATATTAAGAAAATTTTTGTATTTTTACAAGCTTTTATTTAACCTGCCTTGTTAGTTAGTTTTGTACGTTCGGGTGAAATCTTGCAAGTGAATTTCGACCCACTTCTAGGTATTTAATCTAGCTGAAACTTGGTATACATATAGAAACCCGGTGACAATGCAATAATATAGTGACAGCGACCTGGTGTTAGAGCCGGGATCGTCTCCATACGAGAGGTTGTCTAGAAAAAATTTTTCTCCAATGAAAAGCGTAGTTGAGAAATCAGTGGATAATGATTATATTTAGATTCATTAAAACTTAAAAAAATTGGTGAAATTAAAGAGTGAAAAATAAAATAACTGTAAGAAACTTTTAAAATCAAGCTTTTATTTATAAATGCACTAAAAAGAGAAAAATAATTATAGTAGTTAAATTTGTAAGATGTGGTCGACCAGTCGTAATAGACTTTACTACACATTAATATGTTTGTATCAATTTATATTTAGTATATAAAAGCTTAGCGCAATATAGTAAGTATACCTCAGTTGCATAAGCGTAGTAAGCACATAACTTGCGCAAGGCTTTTGACTATTCGTGCCAAGCTTTTATATACAAAATATGAATTGTTACAAAAATATTAGTTTGTAATATAGTTTATTACGACTGTCTGACCACATCTTACAAGTTTTACAAATTGCGTAATACTATAGTTATTTTTCTCTTTTTAGTGCATTTATAAATAGAAGCTTGCTTTTATAAGTTTTTTTACAGTTATTTTTTCCGATTCGGATTGGTTTTCCGTGCCGACCTCCCGTGGAGCAGTCGGTTGGTGCCCCACCGACCTGCGGTGCGGGAGGCTGCGGGTTCGAATCCCGGGCAAGACATGGGGTGTCAATTTAAGTTAGGTTATAAGTTAGTCTGTAAGACGCCCCCTCCTAAGCCTTCAAGCATAAAACCTGGGGAGGTTAAAAAGCTCTTTACAATTACAATTGGTCTTCCGTAGACTGCAGCGGCTTCTCAAGTAATAACAATTGGCTACATCAAGTTGACGAAAGCCAGTGTTCACGGTAGAAAATATTTCCTAGATTTAAACTGTTAATGACGTATATCGAGAATGATACATCGATTTATGTACACATTTAAATTACGTACCTTTTTACGTCTAAGATTAATTTCGATTTGCGTTGTCGTTAAATGTCGTGCCTTGGATTTGGACAGGACATAATACACCAGCATATAACTTCTGTTCCATACGTCCTGCGGCATTCATAAATTGTTTCACTGACGTCATTTTGGCCTTTTGATGTAGTGTGTAAGGTCGAAGAGTAGTGAACCTATGCGCTCGTACGCAGGTAGGGCCGGCTCGATAATGGAGAGAGAGAGAGAGAGAGAGAGAGAGAGGGAGAATATAAATTCTAGTGGACAAATAAAATCACGGGGCACCTAGTTGCTTTGACGTCACACACCTGTAGGCTATACTTACTGTGGGACACCTAAGCTTCTCAAATTATATTTAATTTTGTGTTTCACATAATAAATTCACGCGCACAGGTAAAGACTATGTGACCTTCAGACTATAGTAAGTTCTAATTAGACTGGAAAAGTTTATTTCCATATTTTTACAAGAATAGAAACCCTGTTGTCGAAGAATCTTTCGTAGATATACAGAATGTTTTATTTTAAAAAGTAGTACATGCAGGGTGTAGCTAAATGAGACAGACAAATTTCGGCAGCGGTTTATCACGGAAAAAGGAGGTGAAAATACATGTGCGACATATGGTCCAAAGTGAATTGTAAGGGCGAGACACATCTTTGAGGTTGGACCTAAAGAATTAGTTTATTACAAATACTGAAGTGATTATTTATAACTGAACACTGAGTGTCTGCAAAATGTGTAAAGTTAATTGTGACATACGGATTGATAATCCGTATTCTAAATCTCAAGTTTGCTACAGCGTCAAGGAGATTAAGTAGAAGTAATTTTATAATAACCGTGATTATTTCCATGAAATAATTCGAGGACAGCAACAGAAACGTTTAGTTGTGACTACCGATATTTGTTCCGTTATACATAATCCAGTCACTCTTATATATTTTCTCGAGTATTCGCAATAAAATATTGCTTGTTTCTACTGCCAATAGTTATAAAATAGACCAGAGAAGTAAATCACTCCGGAAATACCAAAAAAGATTTGAATAGGGAGATATTTCTCAACGTAATGTTCTGTATTCTTAAATTGAAGACACACAACTTCTGCTCAAAGCGTAATTAAAATATGGCCATGTAGCATGTTTGACTTGAAAAGATACTCATTCATAATTGTAACTATCCGTCCATCTAAGTATTGTGCTTTATACAGTGCATTAATGCATAACCGTGTATACATTTGAAGTATTCCGCCATTTAATTTGGGAGGGGAGGGTGTTTATCTAGGGCATTATTATGTTTCCAGAGAAATTAAATAAGACATTGTAAATACTGGTTTGGTTATTACTTACTTCATGTATGTACCTATCCCGCAACTCTCATATTTCGTTGCAGCAACAAAATATGAAAGTGAAGTATAAATACTTGTTTTGTTTCTTACGTATATGTTATATCTATTCCGTGTTCAGCTTAACGGACGTCTGTTTGTTTAGCGATCCTTGTCTGCCATAGTATTCCGCATTCCTTTCAACTCGAAACTTCTCAACACATCCTGTTATTGCGCCTTGAGAGAAGCGATACGAAAGTTAAACTTCCGTTTGTATGTTCGCTGGAATTGCATAATACAGTACAATTTTAAAGTAATGTTTGAAACTGCAACATAGTTATTGTTTACTGTAACTGACCTTAGAAAATCAAATAAAGTTGTAGTGTTAGAGAATCGAAAAATTCGCGTGTTCAATAACCTGCGTGCTAGCCTCTACAGTCGTACGTACAAATGTATATATACCAACTACGTATTGGTTGTCTGCTGCCATATTGGAAAGCGACGATTGGGCCAGCGTCCCCTAGGAGGAGTATACCGTGTATACCAATAGCTAATGCTATATAAACATTCGTGTTTTGAATTCTAGCTTGCCGCGAATTCTTCAGGTCTCTATGTAGTGTGCATTCTGCAGCTGAAGTAAATAATCATATAGTTACTACGATGAACTTGAAGAAAATACTAGCTTAAAATATTTTCTATCGGTTGTTTCTAGCATGCAGAATGCTTATGCCTGTTATGTCGACGACATTTATATGTTACTTTTGTGGTTGGGCCGCTCATTTTCTGTCACGCTGTGTGTTGCACATGACTCGAACCCATACCTTCCGTACTACAGTCCAGCGCAATGCATATTGTGCCATGGGAGCTAATCGTCGTGGAGTTTGTTTTTTGGGGTGCAGCTCTCGTGCGGGTATCGACCGAACACTCCCTTAGTTTGCGGACCTTAATCAATTCCCGCTCCGTTTCCATTCCCTAGCTGCCCTACGTCATGCATTCTTGAGGCTGGCGTGTAGCGAGGGCCCAGTCCCTGGGGGCAGGGTGGGAGACTTCACTTACGTACACTCGCACTACCTTCACGTTCGTCCTGCTTCAGGAAGAAAGCAACGCGTGACATTTCCCCGAACCCTACACTCTAAAAAAAGTTTTTGCAAACTTCCGAAACGGTAATGTACTATTAAAGCCTATACGTGGCGTGGAATGTTCCATGCATCACGCTGCGAGAGTGTAAATGGTACTTTAGACGGTAGGGAACTTCAGGACGTATTTGACTCTTCCCTCAACAAATGTAGGAAAGCTATGGGTGTAAGGAAAATAACTTTACTGTAGTCTTCCACCATAAACTGAACACTTTTGAAAGACCTGCTTAAGATCTACTTGTACACCCTTTTACAGAGATGATGGTTAGGCTTAATGAAATTCCGCGGAAAGTTTTCAAGACAAGTTATATTCCAAAAACACTGTAGTGTTGATTGCGTGTCTTGATTGGCGGAATTACTTTTTGACACGTGTTAGCTCTGTGCACACGAATCACGTCAGAGCCGTGCCAATGTTGCCGAATCCTGAGTGGCCCGGGCAAATATATGAACACGCCTTCTCAAGCATAGAGCAACCAATAGCAACAGACAAACTGCTGTTGGGTGCTTATAGTAGTGAAGTCTACCGTGTACTCATAATTTTTCGCGAAAAATCACTATCTCTAATGATGGTTTATCGCAGGAAAATTTTACTGTTTGCTAATATTCAACGTACTGTATACATACTCGTCAGTTTTATTTCCTTATTGGTGGTTACGCGTGTATGAAACTACTACCCCATTTCACTGGGCCAATGAGGATTCTGAAACTATAACGCAGAACATCCGTGAATGGTCTGAAAACAACTTAGCCGAGTCAAAACTTTGTTCATCCAATCATGAAAGAATAAGAGTGTTATAGAATATATGTTGGGTCCAAAAATTGTCGCGATTTCCCATCATCTCTACCATTGGGTTTACTTCCGCCATACGTGAAACTAAGGTTGGCATGGGTCTAATCACTTTATTCATGCGTCGGCCAAGTAAATCTGTACGCACAATTATTAGAAAAGTAAATATCTTGCAGATGTGCAAATTTCTACACTTACACAAATTTAAAACACTGACAATAAAATTTATCATTTAAATGTTTACAAACGTTTAACTAACACAATTAATTCAAAATTATTGGCCGTGCCTATCAAGTCGGCAGCCGCGAATTACTTACAAATGGCAAATAAATGTTAAACAGAAAAAATTCCTTCTCATTGCGTCAATTTTAAAGATAGCTCTTTCAAAAAAATCATTTCGACGCGACTTTCTCAGAGAATATTGCTACATAAATTCAATTTTGAAAATATATATATATATATATATATATATATATATATATATATATATATATATATCTTTTTTTTTTGTTATATGCAAAAATCGATATTGCATTTAAGAAAAAAATATATTAAACAAAACAATTGGCAAGGTGTCTTAACGCAGCGAAATTCCTTAAAAAATTTCACGTAGAGTAATTTTTGTTTTAAATAGTTATATTTAAAATTGACGCAATGAGAAGTAATTTCGTTTAACGTTGATTTCCCATTTGAAGTTCGGGGCTGCCGTCTTGGTAGGCAGGCCCGTTAAGACATGGACCTACTTTCTTTACGTCCGCTATAATATATGCGAGTAAGGAGAGGGACGTTTTTCTAAGGAATTTTGATAAAATTCGGTTTTATGACGTCAAATTTAAAGATACAAACTTGAAATAGAATATTAAGTGTGAGAAATGATACACTCGAGCTCTGTATCATGACAAATCTATCAATTTGTTTTGTCCGGTAATTTTTTATTTGTAAAATTTCTGATCTTTACAAAAAAAACATGCTTCGATACCAAAGAAGCACATATTATTCTGCTCAAAAAAGTCCCTGGTGATATGTAGCTCTCTTTAACAGGAACCCTCCAAGAAATACTGAATTTCATTAAAATGTAATTTCCTAACCAGGCTTCAGCCTAAGTACAGAAAATTACGCCAAAGGGACGACGCACCGGATTCGTGCGTACTCGAAGTAATAATATATTTTGCCGAACTATTTCTTACTAGGCATTACAAACACGTCTATTTTATCGCAGTGTTCGTGCAAATTAATTAGAAATGGAATACTCTAATCTATAGACAATAAGGTACTTTTATGTTAATACAATTGTAAAACGCTTGTGATAGACGCAGAATTTAGGAAACAACCAAACACGTCATACAATGGGTTATTTTTCAAATGTTTGTTTCAAATAGTGTGCAGACAACCGGGAATCGACTGCGCTCCAGTTACGACTAACAGCGGCTCCTTACGCTTACAGCTGATTCATTAACACTTGGCGCTCTTTTTTTTTTTTTTTTTTGCAATTTTTGTGTATATTGTGCAAACCTATAAGCCATATTTGTAGACATTTTGAGTACTAAAGACAAATATTTAACCATTACGTTGATGGTTAATGCGGGTTTCCATCAGGCGAAAGAAAACTACAAGAATATCTTCAACAAATATGACGATGATGAAACCACAGAGTAGATAAGTACACAGAGACGAAACGGAGGGGCTGTTCCGTTTGATGTCGGCGTACCTATTCTCTGATTTGCTGTGTGAGGCTCTGGGAAACGGGTTTTTTTTTTTTCTGATTGGCTATCGAGTGCTGCGAATGGTTTCTCATTGGCTTGGCTGTCGGCTGGCCCAGTAGGTTACCAGGAGTTGATTGGCGAACGACGTTCCAACATGTTCTCTGGCCACTGACGCCATATTGCTGGCGTGTGCGAGAAAGCTGTTGTTTCACCTATGTACTCGTGTGTACTATGGTGCTGTACCCGCGCTAGTCACTCTGCCACGTTACACGTCCCTGCAACTTCGAGGCTGCAGAAACTAAAGGCTGTTCACGATAAAGTGAGCACTTTTGAAATCAACCTTAGAAAAAAGTCACTACCCCTGCCTGCATATATTATAACGGCCGCATTTGGAGACATACGCCTGGCAAAGTTCGTATCGTTGTATGGAAAGTAGTTCCTAATCTTAACGTCAAATTTCTTTCGATTTGTACTTTTTTTTAAATCTATAGAAGTGTAAAATAAGGCAGATTTGTAAGATATCTACTATTTTTAATAAATTCAAAGTTTCACTTGATTGACGCATGAATAAAGTGATGAGGCCCATGGCAGAGTTAATTTTACCTAAGGCGGAAGAATACACAACGTGCATACAAGTAGATCTTAAGCAGGGCATTCAAAAGTGCTCATTGTACCGTGAACAGCCTTTAGGCGCACAGCGTACCCTTTAATATATTCGGGCCTGCCTAGTTCACTTTAATTAACTATGACTCATTTCAATAACTATAATTACATTAATGAAGCGGTTGGGTAACATCCTAGAATAAAAGAAAAGAGTCAACCCTAAAGTAAAAACGTAGTATACCGCGAATCTTGTCCAAACCAAACGTTATAAACACTTACTTGAGGGAGGGGGGGGGAGAGGTGGTGTAGTGGTTAGACTACTCACCTCTGGGATTTCCGATTTGCCCCGCTCTTGCATTCCGTCACTGCTCCGTACTCACCTCATTTCACCATAATGGGATCTCAAGATCTCGATATTAAGATCCGGCCAAATCTCGTTACTCACTCACTTACTCAAGAAACATCCGATATTTAATATTCAGCGAACTAAACCGTCAAGGCTTTTAATGTCACCTAGCAACGCAGAAACGTCACAATTGTAATTATTTCACCGTGAACACACTGTTACGCCCTATCCAAGGCGACGCAAAGGGACAAACCACAAGCCCAACAACAGAGTAAGAAACCACAGAAAAAAACCCGAGAGTGAAAATTTTCTAGCATCAGTGAACTACGTAAGTAAACATGAATTGATTTGCAAGACACTGTATTTAATATCTCAACATATTATGCAAAACTTTAATACATAACTGGGTGATCAATAAAAGCATTAAATGTAAAACAGCCACAGTAAATGCTATAAAAACTTGTGTAAAAACCTTGTAACACTTGGTATTGCAAAGCCAATAAATTTAAGCTTAATACTAAGTAATACCGAATACATAAATGTGGCTATTCGTATAAAAACTTATTAAAATATTACCAGCCTTGAAACACATTATAAATTCTGGATATACATTCTTTGCAAAACATAAATATCATTAAAATACTTAAGTTTGGCTAACATAGAAAATGCTATATCGTAAGCCACTTTATTTTCTCTAAAATTTTGGAATATTCTTATGTTGGCTCAAGCAACACGTTAAAGTATCTCAACACATATAAAACTTTAACTACCCTGAAATGTCTACAATCTTTTCTCTTCCTGATACAAATTTTAAGTATCATTATGTCTTGAAACTTTAACAGTCCAAAATTCTGGACTTTAACATGATGTATCTAGACTGACCACAGTTTATTATCAATCATTATTAGCCTCACATTTGGCTTACATAAAAATCCATACAAATGTAAAGCCATTTAATATTTACCATCTTTAATAATTACGTTACCTAGGCTGAGGAATTAATCAAGAATCTAACATTTAAACAGCCTTTTAGACGAACTCTATCTAGTTCCAGAAAATTACAGCGTCTGAATTTCTGCTACTAAGGGACTTGCAAAATTCCCTTTTATCCATCGTGACCTGAAGGGTCTTAATAATAATAAATTCATACTTAACTCGCGCTGAGGCCTAGGAGCTGCTTCACCACGAGATAGCAGCAACTCAGGGAATTTATACACAAATTCTTGCTCTACTCCCCTCCACAGTTCGGGGTAAAAACGAAGTATTCTCAAACTTCGCCAACCGAAAAACACTATATTAATTTTTGATGTCAATTTCCGGTGTTAATTTCACTTCAGTGGCGCTGCTTTACACTCAACCACTGCGCCACCATGCGGTGCTGGCGACGCCAGCGCGCTTATGCGGCGCTCGCCGGAACTCAAGTCCGCTTCACTCAGTTCTTGAGACACCCGCTTCGTAGCCGGTCTGTATACCAAGCTGTTCCATTTTTAAAAGCCAGAAGCACTACACTAACTAAAAAATTTAAGTGCTTATGGAACACTACTTTATAAATGTATTGTTTTATTTCATTTTACCGAATTTATCGGATAAAATTAGCAATATCGGAGAAGATAAGCGGTCATTTATAGCTCAATGAATTTGTCTCAGTTATTCCACCGCGTAGAACCAAAAATAGAGGAAAGTACCTTAGCGGTTTCCAATACCAAGTAAGGGTCTTCGTTTGGGTCTCACTCGCGTTTGAGTACAAAAACTGTGGCGCAATATTTCCCACGTAGAGTTGATATCGTTACGCAGTCGATCACGTAATGTCTCGAATGAAATACCAATGAGTTCACAGATATTACGATATTATTTCATACGCATTTCCAATTGGAATTAATTTGAAAACCTTTTTACTCCCTTTTTGTTGTAGAATGTGTCTTCAGCCTCTGTAACACTGCCAAGTTTTCCGTCGGCTGATCGCCGCGTACCGGCTGCCTTGCACGACGTTGAACTCCGATCATGTGCAGACGAAGTTAGTGAGTCTTAAACCACAGCAAACACGTGATGTTTTCGCAGGATTTAGTGAAAACTTTTGCCGCGCAGAACTGCGTAGTTCGTCACGCTGGACGGGAACATGGCTCGTTGTCAGGTCGGGCATGTCATGTAGGGCGGGTGGAATTTTACCCTAAATGATACGCCCCATCTCAATACCAAATGTTCTTGTTAGCACAATAATACCCTGCATCATAGGATTAAAATGTAACTGGAATTTGCGTATAAGTAAACTTTGTGGTAAACTAGGAACATAATCCTAACCTAGCCCACATGAAGGTAACCAATCAAAACACCAAAAAAGTATTTATTGCAAAAAATTCATCAAAATGGTAATTTGCTAAGAAAACAAAGACATAAAAATGTAAAATTCTTGAGGGGTTTACCTTACTACCTCTTACTTCCGTACTAAGTGGCCATGCTACTTAGTGCTTGCCAACTGCATGCCAAGCAAATGCATAAAAAAATACTCGGAAAATCTTCATGTTATTAATTGTTTGCGTGAAAACACTACTTTAAATCTTATCAGTGATTCGTCGAATTATAGCGTATTACAAGCATAACTACTATATAAAATTTCTACTGAAAAATCACTGAGTATATGTACATTCGGAGAGCAAAACAGCTAATCATTTTTTAAGGACAAGGTGAATTTTGTCCAGGCGATGTTAGGTAAAGCAACACCCTGGATTTTTCACCAATCAACATTTTTCATCTTCCTGCTGCGTTTAGCCAACTCCTATAACTTAAAATGTAGCTATAGAAATATCTTGTCTATAACCGAGCGATAATACGTTTTTCTAAAAAGTTCTACCGAAAAAGTCTTTCATTTATGAACTTTGTCTAAATAGCCCTTATTTTGCAGGCAATTTCATGTAACATATTGTTCTGCAACACCCTCGTGTAATTGATTCCAGCACCGATTGGTACTCTCATCACGACACAAGGATGATATATGTGGAAGGGTGGATACAGATTCCTGTTGTAGTAGTGTTTGCAGATCTTAAGTCAAAGACGTGCTCCGGTCTTTACAAAAAACTGATTTGTAGAAATATTATTTTATCAATAAAATAGTTTGTTGGTTGTCATTTTCTTTTGTTATCCACATAGAACAACTGTTGAATACATATTAACCACACCAGTGTACTTATATTTTAAGAGGAGAAGATTTCAGTAAAAAAAAATAGTATACTGACAAAATCTCAGTAAAAATATACATTTGAAATATATATGTATGTGTGTATGTGTGTATGATATCGTCTGGCATACAACATAAGCATATATACTTGAGCATTTTATATGAGTAAAATAAATATTTTAATAATTAATTTAAATAGCAAAGGATCTTGAGTATTCAATATCTTTCACAACTAAGGCCTTCTCTTTTCAAATCAAGTTACTTTAAAACAAAACATGCTATTTTCAGCAAGACAGCGAGTGAAATCACCTTCGCGTACCCGTTTGAAAGTATTACCTATAAGGGCACATTAAGTTTTCTTAATTTTGTAGGTTATATGTTTTATTGTCCCAAAAAAAACACAATCATATAAATAATTTACCAATGTTAAGAAAAAATTAGTTCAAGCAGTCTATGAATAGTTCATGTTAATGAGAGCTGTATACTCGGAGCACGTGGCATGCAAACAAAATGGTTAGATTTTACTTGGTGCTGGAGAGAATCGAAATTTCGTCTGCTGTGTAGGCCAAGAAGTAGCACTCGAGAAGAAACCAAGAAAGGCTGTGAAGAAATAATCCCAGGAGGGATGTAGGTCCACGATCTACTGCATCGTAGAACGAAACTCCAACACGCGCATCGCTACAGGATATATCAAAGAAAAGAATTAACGTAGCTCGGCACACACAAAAAAATAACACGAACGGCAAAAAAACACCAATAGTTTAACTTACCCTTATCGGCGGGTGAAATTGCCAATTACATGAAAAGAATAAAGTTCAGAAGTAGATAAATATTCGTAGAATAACTTCATGCTGTATGATTAAGTTCAACAAGGAGGCAATAATCTCGCGAGCAGGAATATTTATGAAATTGATCGTGCTCAGAATTCCAGTCTGGTGTGACTAATCGATACGTAATACAATATTTAGAAAGATGTATAAAGCAGAGATAACTAACAGTTATCTCATTAAGTTACTTTAAATTATATATGCATCTTGCAAATACTAAATACTCATTAAATTATTAAGTAGAATTTAGTTTTGGACACAACATAGACATATACCACATAGTAAATTTTTTTAAATTTACATCAAGTAATTTGCCTCTTCAAGTTAATAAGACCAGGACAACAGTAAAATAATTTAAATAGATTCTCAATGTTTTACGTTTTGAATAGTATAAATAAATCAAATGAATATAACTGGAGAACGTTTTAATTAAACCAATCATTTTTGGCGAAGAAGTAATTAATATAGAACTTATTAAATTAATAGTAACCCAGGAAAATTAATGCTGTGCCAATACAACTGGCACAATATCCCACTTTAAGTACCGGACATTTTGTAAACGATATGCATGATAGTTTCCGTGGGCGTCAAATTCAAATGCATGCAACTTCTGGTTGAAACACATTAGTCACACCGCTCCCCCAGTGGACAATAACAAAATACAATTAACACATTGAGGTCTGCACACATTTACTGACACGACAAATTAGAAGTGAGTCACCTATATCCACTACTGCAAGAACACCGGTTCTGTTGGTGTCTGTGTTAGAACTCACCATCGTCCTATTGGTCCATGCCACACCGGACACTAACCCTGTACTTTACAGCGTCAATTATTGGCCGGTCCTCAAACCAATGGAGAGCCAAGCTGATTTTGACCCAATGAAATGTTCTTTAGCGTATAAATACGATTTGCAATCATTCATGTCCCTATGATTGGCTATAAAGAAGAAATTCTATCGTTAGTGATATCATTGTTACTGCGCTGTCGTGTTCTTGTGAGGTCATGTTAAACACTGGCCTAACAAAGACTGCACAGCCATGCGAGTTTTATTCTGAACAACAAATACATTTTAAAATTAGCTTTGCACGAGCTACACTCGAGCGTAGTCTACAAAGTGTTAAATAAAATTATTTTTAAAAATGTGTTTAATTTTTGACTACTCACTTCTATCACAAGGATGATTAACAAAAAATACGAAATCTCTATCCATTTGATATTAAAATGTTTTAACTAACCAGCGTTAAAACGCATGATCCAAGGTTGGAAATATTTTAGTTCTCGTTTCAAACCGTTAACAGCAGTTTATGGAAACGCCTGACACACTTTACTGCCTATTTGTTCATTACCTTCGTATTTATTTTACTTCCAAAACGTATTTTTTTTTGCCAGGAAGACAGAATGCAAGAGAGAAAATTAACTAACGTTTTGGCAGATGCTATTCATTCTCCCAGCGTATGAAATCGTGATTGCAAAATTCTCTTTCGAGCCATTTAAAACTTCAGTCAGTAATGGCTTCTACTCATTCAACATGTTTTACTGCGCCATCAGACTGAGCGACTGTATACATAATTTATTTGCCCTACCGCTCACATTTATAGTGGAGTGGAATGGAAATATATGGGCGGCTTCTAACGTCGGGGTCGTGAGAGCCGATGAGGATGAAGTGAGGTGGGGTTGGGAGCAGCGCCGGAACGCAAAGGCGGGGGAAACTGGAGATCCCCGAGAAAACCCGCCGACCAGCGGCATCGTACGGCACGATTCCCACTTGCGAAAATCCGCAGTGACCTGACCGAGGATTGCGTTTACCATTATTTCTGCTTTGCTCTATCATTAATCATAGATATTTTCTATGTGGATTGTAAAGGTTTTCCTATTATATTTTTTTCGACACATTGGAACACTTCAGCCCGACTGAACTACTGAGTCCGACATCTTGTACAACACTGGTTACTTAATGCGTTTGTATCCAGAAACAAAATAAAAAATATAACTATTCCCAAATATATAAAAAAAAAATAACCTTTCAGATACACAGAGAATTCTAATGTCATATAACATCAAAGAACGTTAAAAACAATTCAAAATTAAAATAGACGTTAGGAATTTAAAAAAAAATACTGTCGGGACTACTTTATTTCGCAATCATACTGTGTCCTGGATAGCCAGCTTACCAAAGGGTAAGCCTTGTCGCTGGCGGTGTTTATCTCTGCTGCCACTTTGAAATGGACGACGTTTGGTACACGCGGGTGAAATGACAACATACAGTTGTGCATAATTTGCTACAATATGACTGTCGGATTTTGTTATATACAGTGGACAGTGACGACTGACCAGAAATCAAAGATGCCCTGTCAAGGAACGGATGTTTGCAAATACAATGTTCGATGCCTAGGGGTGCCTGTTTTTTTTTTTTTTTTTTCGTGAAAATATTTCAATACCAACTGTAGGCCTATTCCAAAAAAAAATTTATTTCAGATGCATGTTCGTGAGTGGATGATTTTAATTGTTACCGTGTCTCAGGTGCATGTCAGGGAAACGCGGTCGTTCATTATGACGGTAACTTTATTGTTACCGTTCCAGTGAGGTAAGAAATATCTTCTCACATAGACGCGTGGACGGTAACCACAGCAAGTTGCAGTGTGCCCCTAAGATATTGAAGTATTACCTGCGCGTAAAGCTTCGGTGAAAACCAGGTGGCACTACCAATGCCTACGGACAAGGATATTTCGCGTTTTAAACGACCCGTGGGCTGTGCCAGAATCCAGAGTTCTATGTATTTTCAAGCCTCAGTATTCTATTAATTGACAGCTACCTCAGTGTGTAGCCAGTTTCATCTGAGACATGGTGGTACGACGGGATTTGGTGCTTGTTTCCTCGTAGGTCTGTTACTGGCTCAAATCTCACCTGGGCGTGTAAAATAAACTGTAACACAATTGCAAACATATAGGGATGGGTCGATACTACATTTTCTCGATACTCGATACCAGTTTCGATACCAAAACATTCTCACGATACTCGGTGCAGATACTTTTATCGATACCAAATTTAAATCGTCATGAACACAAAACAACTTGGCCAAGAAAATTGCTCATTTTACTGGTGTCGTTGACACACATTGAACGTATATAAAGACCTACTGTGCCCTATTTTCCTCGGCTCCTGGAGCACAGCCTCCACCCAAACACTCCTTTCTACCTTTCTCAAAAAGTTCTAGGATTGGAAAAGGTACATAGTGTCATTTTCATCAAGCTTTCAATAGCAGAGCAGGTGTATTTTATCAATGTGAGTGCGTTTTGCCTTTTTCAATATGATTGGGAAAAGGATATTACCAATACTTAAGGAAACAGAAAATCTCATTTAATTTTCTTTACCATAATTCTCAAAATCAATGAACCAACATTTCCAGAATATTCTCCAAAATTCACAAGAAGTATAAATCATAACCACACTTTAGCCTTTCCTTCACAAATAAACTTTACCGTAAAATGTGTAAATCCAAGCCCAATTTAAATTTTCTTCACAATTATTTGTTTCTCCTTTGGGCACCTTCTTATAAAACTACATTTAAAATATTTTGGTTTTCACCACACATAAAAAATACTTCTCTTGAAAACACATCGTGTTAAAATACCGTTATTATGTCCCATTTCACAGAATGGTAGCCATAATATTTATTACAATAATACCTTATCCACTTCCAGCAAAGGAAAAATTTATTCTCAGAACACAAATTTAAAACTTCTTTAAAACACGGGCTCATTTACCCTACACTTAAAAAAATACCGACAGGCATGTTCACCTATCAAGTGTTTTCATCATATCCAATATTTGTCCGCAATTTTTAAAAGTACCTTACTGCAAGCAAAAACGTAGAGAACGCCCATTGGAGTGAATGGTCTCGTAGCTTTCGATGTCCTTCAAATTTCACAATATTTCCCTTTTAAAATACACCTGAGAAAAACACCTGGGAAAACACTTTAATTTTCTCGCCCAAACCAGCTCTTTCTTGTACAACCACCACAACACCACACAAGTCTTTCGGGCTGAGGATATTCTCCTCACCATGGCGGCTTGCCCTAGGACTTACACACACACACACACACGCACGCGAACGCGCACGCGCCCACACGAGCCCACACGAGCTCGCACACGCTCGCACACTCACGCGCACACACACACACTCACGCACACACACGCGCACACACACACACACGCACACACACACTCACGCACACACACTCACTCACACACACTCACTCTCACACACTCACACCACAACCACACACACCACACACACACTCACACTCACACACTCACTCACACATCACACTCACACTACACATCACCACACTCACCCACACACTCGCTCACACGCTCTCACACTCTCACACTCACACACTCACATATATATATATATATATTTTGCCAAGGAAGCCAGTGATATTCTCCCCCCCAAAAAAAGGTTGCCCCTTTTTTTTGCCAATAAAACCCTTTTTCCCCTGCCCCAAAAAAGGGAAAAAGGGGGTAAAATCCCCCTTACCCCCTAGGTTTTCCCCTTTTCCCTCATCCCTCCCCCAAACAATACACCACCCCAAAAAACCCCCCCGCAAATCCCCCCAAAATGTCCCCTCTTGGGCCCCCCCAAAACCCCACTCCGGGGCCCACGATTGATTTTTCCCTTCCCCCCCCTTTTAAAAAATTTTTCCGGGGCCGGGAATTTTCCCGCACTCAGGGGGCTTTTTCCCCCTTTAAACGAGCGGGTTACCCCCTCGTAAAAAATTCTTCCGCCCCGCCCTTTCCTGGCAAAAAAATTTTAAAATTTAAATAATTTTTCCCTACCAACCTCATGAGAAAAACCAGGAAAACCCCAAAACCCTTCCCCTTTTAAACCAAAATTTTCCCAAAATTTTGGGCCTTGCCGTTTCTAATTTTAAACAACGTTGAGGGAAAAAACCAATCCTTTTCCCTTTTTTGGAAAAAATTTTTTGAATTTTAATACTAAACGGGGGGGCCCAAAAAAAGGGGGAAAACCCTAATGTTAAAATTTTTCCTTTTTAAAAAAAAAAAGGGTTCTAAAATTTAAATTAAAGGGTTTTTATCAAAATTTAAACCCCAAGCCCCCAAACGGGCCCGCAAGGCTGTTCTTTAAAACCCCAATTTTTTTCCTAAGTTTTTTGGGGGTGAAAAAAAAATTTTCCCCAGCAAAAAGTAAAAAACACGCGTTTTTTCCCGGCCCCCATGGCCGGAACTTACCCTTAAAGTTCCCCCACGGGTAAAAAAATTTTCCAAATCTTTTTATTGGGGGCCAAAAAACCCCAAGAAAAACCAAAATTTTTTTAAAATTTGTTCCCCCCCATGGGGGAAAGCATTTTTAAAAATTAAACCTCGAAAAAATCACTTCAAAATTTTGAAACTTTTGTTAACGGGGGAGGGGTTTTAAAGGCCCCCCAAAAAATTTTGGTTAAGTTTTGGAAAAGACCATTCAAATTTTGGGGTAAAAAAGAAAACAAATTTTTTAATTTTTAAAAAAATTTTTTTCCTTTCCTTTTTTTTTTTAGGGACTTTTTAAAAAAAATTAAACCAAAGTTTTTTAAAAAAGGGTAAATTTTATAATTTTTTTTTGGTTTTCCTTGCCCAAAACCCCTAATAAAGTACGGGCCCCCTGGAAATTTTAAAATTTCCCAAAAATAAGGGGGGAAGAATAACATTTTTCTAAAGTGAATGAAATTTCCCCAAAAAGGTAGCCTTTTCTGAACCGTTTCCCCAAAAAAGTTGGCCCCAAACCCCTTTCCTTTTCACGGCAATTTCAAAACATCCCCCCGCCGTTTCAAATCCCTTTCCGGGAAAAGGAATAGCCTTTTTTTCGGTCCCACTAGCAATTTCTTATTCCCTTGGGGGTGCTCCCCCCCCCTTCTCGGGAAAAAGTTTAAAGGGGTGGGGGGAATCCCCCAAAAGAATAAAAAACCAAGTTTCCCCCAAAATTGGGCCCCCATCCCCGGGTTGCCCCCTTTTTTTGGACCATCCCCTAGAGGGGCCTTTTTTCCAGGCCGCCTTATAATCGACGCGCTAATACACCAGGGCCCCCCTTTTACAAAAAAACACATTTGGGGAAATCCCGGGGCCCCCAAAAGGGGGCCCAATTTCAAAATGAAAACCCCCTTCCCCCGCCTGGGGCCCCGGGGGACCCCGCTAAAGGAAAAAAAACAATGGGCCCCCCACGCAATTTTCACGCAAGCCTATCCACCGCCCCTTTAAAAAGGGGCGGTTTTCCACACCCGTATACTGTGAAATTAAATCGCCCCCTCAAAAAACCCTTTTTAAACCCAAAAGAAAACCCGAAAAATTTTTTCTTTTGGGTTTAAAGGGAATCAATGAAAAACTTTTTCCCCATTTTTTCCCAAACCCTTTGAAAAAAAAAATATAGTTTTGATTTTTTTTTTATTTTTTTTTTAAAAAAAATGAAATTTAAAAATTTTTAAATATTTTAATTTTTTTTCTTTTTAAAAACCCCTCCTTTGGCCAGCACGGGAAATCGCGTTTTGGAAAACCTACAGGTGTTTTCAAATTATTTCCTTTAAAAATTTTTGGGGGAATTTTAAAAAAAGGGGGGGTTGGGCCCAAAATTTAGGTTTTGGGGAAAAGTAAAATTTTTCCCTTTTGCTGGGGCTGGGTGGGGTTTTTGGCGCTCCCCTCCCCCAACCTCTTGCCGTCTTTTTTGGGTTTTCCCCCAAAAAAAAAAGACCCCAAAAAAGGGGGATTAATGGGAAAAAAAGGAATTTAAAAAATAAAAAAATTTTTGGGCAGATAAAAATTGGGGGGTATGCGGGTTAAATAACTAGGCAAGTTCCATCATCTCGTAGTTGGTTGAAACTTTTGATTTTAAAAATTTTTCCTCTTTTAAATTTAACCCAATTTTAAATTTTTAAATTTCCCAAAAATCAAAAATTTTTTTGGTTTTAAATTGACAAACAACAAAAATTGCAAAGGGCCTGGGGAATTTTTTTTTAAAAAAAAAGGGGGGCCAAAGAAAAAGGTCATTGTAGTTTTTAACATTTAAAACCCCTTTGTAAAAAAAAAAAAAAACCCCTTTTTTTTCTGATTTTCAAACGCAAAACTTTTCTAGATCGGGGAACTTTGAAATGCTAACCAACCGGAAATTTTGGCCCCTTTTTAAAAGTTCTGTTCAATATCTTCAACCTTGGAGCCTTCCCCAAAGGGTTATGGGCTAAATTTTGGAAAAATTTTAACCCGAAGGACCCGAATAAATTAGGGTTAAAACCCTCAAGTATGGGTTAACTTTTCCAAAGGAAGGGTTTTTAAATTTTGCATTTTTTTGGAAACCCCCTTTAAAAGTTTTTGCCGTTTTCCCAAAAGTTATCCACGCCGACCTTTAATAAGGGAACATGAGAAATTGGGGTTTTTTAAAAAATTTGGGGTATTCCTATCCCCATCTCCATACTTTTAATTGGGTATGTGTATAAATACTAAACCCCCTTCCAAAAATCCAATGATTTTGGGCCATACATTTTTTAAGGTTCCCCTAAATGAATTCGCGAAAAATTTTCCCAAAACCCCAAAATATGGTATGCCAAAAAATTTTCCCCAAAAAGTTTACAAAGGGAAAAAAGGGCTTGGTACAAAAAACGCAAAAAATTTCCACAACAACTGCCGCGGGGGTGGGCCCACCCCCCCCCCCGCCATTGAAGCTACACCCCTTTTGGGTCCCCAAAATTTTGAAAACCCCAGGGGAAAAAAAGGGGGCCGGGGGGCCCCTTGGGGAAAATTCATTCGCGGGTTTGGGACGGGCTGCCTCCCCCCGGGGCACTGGCTTTCGGGAAAAAGGGGGGGGGGGTTCCCCCAGAGCGTATGGCCGGTTTTTGTCCGGCGGAAAATTTGGGGAAAAAATAAAAACCAAACTTTTTAAATTTGTGGCCAAAAAAACCCCGCTACCCTTTTTCCGGGGGAAGCGAATTTCGTATTTGGGGTTACCAGCCCAAGGGCCTTTTAGGGGCCCCCTTATTTATGAAACAGGAGGACAGGGGAAACAAGATTTTTTTAAATGCCAAAAAAATTTTCCCCCTTTTGTGGGGGAAAAAGAGAAAGGCAAATTGTAAGAAAAAAACAGGGGTTTTTTGCAAAAAATAACCCCCCTGGCCACAAATGTCCCCAAAAAATGAAAAAACCCAAAATTTAAAAAAGGGCCCTCTTCTAAAAAACAGGCCAAAAAAAATTTTTAATTTACCCAGGGGAAACCCCCGAAAAAGGTCAAAACGGGGACCTTTTCGGGCGAATTTCCCCCGCAAGGGGCCAAAGTCCCTTTTTAAACCCCCCCCTTTTTCGGCAAGGGGTCATTTTTTCCTGTAACGCTGAAAACCCGTCCCAAAATTTGATCCCCCCCAACTTTAAAAGTTTTTTTTAAAACCCTAGAAACCCCACAAAATTAAAACCCTCCCGGGGTTTTTTTTTGTCCCCCTTTTCCCCCTTGCCCTTAAGGAAAAACTGCTTTAGGTAACTTAAAAAATCCCCATATTTGCCTTTTTCCCACGATCTTTTTGTAAAATCACTTTTTAAAAAAGTAAAAATATTTTTTTTTTTTATTTTTTTTTTTTACTTTTCGGGACAAAATCGTTTTTCAGACTTTTAAATTTGGGCCGGATGGGTTTCCCGCTCAAAACCCCTAATTCAAAATAATGGGGGTCCTTTTTCCTTTTTTAACCTTTTCTTTCCAATATTTCCCACTAAATTTTTCCCATTCGTTCTTTTTGGGTGGAATTTTGGGGAAAAAATTAAATTTCGGCCCGGGTTTCCCTTTTGGGGCCCTCATAAAAAACCCTTTTTCCAAAACAGGTTGAGAGGGGTGGTGATTTTAAAAACCCCCCTGGCGAAGGGTTTTGGGTTTTCCCGGGGATTTGTCGTTTTCCCAGTTTTAAGTGGGGAATCGTCCCCCGGGAACGATGCCCTTCGGGGCTTTTTTCGGGATCCCCGGGTTTTCCTCCCTATTGAAAATTTTGACGCTGCTCCTTCCTCGCAACCTTATTTCACCCTGTTTTTTTTAAGATCTCGTTTATTAAGCCCGTAAAATTTAACCCTTTCCTTCTCACTCATTAACAAATAAAGGGCCGAAATTAAAAAAGGTAAATATTTAAAAGGCTGTTCACGTAAAGTGAGCATTTTGAATCCAACCTTTGGAAAAAAGTCCCCCCCCAACCCAGGTTTTTTTAAAAAAGGGGCCCCCTTTTTGGGGAAAAAAAAAAAGGGGAAAAAAATTTCCCCCAAAAAAAAGGAAAAAAAAATTTTTTTTTAAAAAAAAATTTTTTTTTTTTTTTTTTTCCCCCCCCCAAAAAAAAAAAAAAAAATTTTTAAAAAAAAATTTCCCCCTTTTTTTTCCCCCTTGGGGTCTTTTTGGGGGTTTTTTTTTAAAACCCCCCTTTTTTTCCCAAAAAATTTTTTTTTTTTTTTAAAGGGGCCCCCTTTTTTCCCCCCTTTTTTTTAAAAACCCCTTTTAAAAAAAAATTTCCCCAAAATTTTTAAAAAAAGGGGGATTTTTTTTCCTTGGGGGAAAAAGGTTTTTTTTCCCCTTTCCCGGAAAGGGGGCCCCCCCGGGGAAAAAAAATTAAGCCCCCAAAAAAAAAAACCCCCCCCCCTTTTTTAAGGGGGGTTTTTTGGGGGGGCCCCCCCTTTTTTAAAAAAACACCCCCCCAAAAAAAAAATTTTTTTCCCCTTTTTTTTGGGTTTTTTAAAAAAAAATTCCCCCTTTAAACCCCCAAAAAATTTTTAAAAAAAGGGGTTTTTTAAAAACCCCCCCAATTAAAAATTTTTTTTTAAGGGGTTTTTCCCCCCCCCCCCCCCAAAAAAAAATTTTTTCCGGGAAAAAAAAAATTTTTTTAAAAAAATTTAAAAAAAGTTTTTTTTTTTTTTAAAAAAAAAATTTTAAAAAAAAGGGGGGCCCAAAAAAAAAACCCCAAAAATTCCCCCCCAAAAAAGGGGGGGGCCCCCCCCCTTTTTTTTTTTTGGGTTTTTCCCCCAAAATTTGGGTTTCCCTTAGGGTTTTTTTTTTTTTTTGGGGGGGCCCAAAAAAAGCCCTTTTTTTCCCCCCGGGGGCCCCCGGGGTTTTGGGGGGCCCCCCCCCGCCCCCCGCCCAAAAAGGGGAAATTTTTTGGGGGGGGGGGAAACCCCCCGGAAAAGGCCTTTTTTGGGGGGGTAACCCCTTTTTTTTTTTTTGGGGGTTTTTTGGGGGGGTTTTGGGGGGGGTTTTTTTTTCCCCTTTTTTGGGGGGGGGGGTTTTTTTAGGGGCCTTTTGGGGGTTTTGCCTTTTGGGGCCCCCTTTGTCCGGGGGCCCCCCCTTTTTTTTTTTGGTTTTTTCCCCCAAAAAACCCCATTTTTTTTATTTTTTTTTTTAAAAAGGGGGGTTTTTAAAAAAAAACCCCCCTTTTTTTTTGGGGGAAATTTTTTTTTCCTTTACTTTCGCTGAGATTCACTTTCGTGATTGGATTATATACTTGTTACGCATCTTGGGTATCTGCCCGCGAATCACAGGCTTCCACTAACAGAGTAACTTAATTCTCAGTGGCCGGTCAAGAAACAAAAAGGTCTTCTCACTAATAATTGCATCCAATAGGCAAAGGAGCACTGCTATAGTGTCAGTACACTATTGAACTCTATCTTGGGTGGAAATATTTTCACAAAATTCGGGTGTCCCTAGTTAAAGGTTAGATTTAGGTACACTCAGAGAGGTAGCCATGACCCCAAAGTGCAGGCCATGGCTGCCCAATCCCTCTCTGCCGCGATGCATGTCTCCTTGCATGACTTCCTTCTCTTGTAGGCGTAAGGGGTTCGCTCTGAGACGCGATTAGTTTCTGTTCAACGCTCAGAGATAGGGTAGGTCAGGAAGAAAAGGTTCGGAGTCTCTTCTATTCTGCTGCCGCCTTTAATGCTGCTACTTCTGCTCAAGTCGTCTGCCCGGCTTCAACCGGCCTGCACCTCACTGCCACGAGAATTATGACAGCTTGATCTAGTCATTCACACTGCGCAATGGAGCGAACTCGCGGTGAGGCCTGGAAAACGTAACGTTTCTGTGTTTGCGGTAGGATATCCTCTGTTGTATAATTGTTTGTGTGGTGTGTGTGTGTGTAGTTACGTGGGTGTGTAGTAGTTGCTATCCATTTAAAATTTTGTTTTCGGTTGCCGTTCTTAAGTATGCGTGGCTGTAGCTATGGTGTCCCGTCTTCTGCGCTTCTTGTTTTTAACGCGTCGTGATTGTCTTTGTTTGCCGCCCAAGTTTAATTGAACTTTCTGGTAATTTCCCGTTTCCATGACTCATTCGTAAGGGCATCTTTTTATTATGGGTTTTAAAGTTTTTTATTTTAACGGCAGGAGCTTTAATAGGTCACATTCGACTGCCTCCCACCGTAATCTTTTTATTGTAACTTTTACTGCCCTCCTTCCATACTTAATAAACTGAATTTTTGGAGCTCAGAAATAATTGCTTTGAAACAAGTATAAATAATTGTATTTTTAATCATTGTGTATTGACTTCTACGGGAGCCAATATTGAATGATTTTTTTGTGTGGGTGCTCCAAGGGTAATTTTTTATATTTATTGTCGCGTGATTGAAAGTGTGGTATTTTTTTTTAATACTTTGCTTTCTTTTGTACGCATTTTTATACTGATTTATATATACCTATACTAATGTATTCTTCTCTTCAGTATTATTGTACACAAATGCCATTAAAGTGAGTTAAATTCTGACTTGTCTTAGACAATTATTTGTGATGCGTCACAGCTGCAAGCGAAATATCGTGACGTGCATAAAACAGCCCAAATGACAGGATTATCGTAACAAAACTATAGTTTTTCTTCCCCGTATTTGTAGTGGAAAAACGCACGGGCGGGTAAGTAAAAATGCACATAGTAAACTATCTACACAAAAATTTTCGTGGAAAATCTTACAAGAAAACTAGCTCTTGTGGAATTGAATCCGCGATCTCTTAAATGGAGGCCATCGACGCAAACCACTTTATCGAATGCAGTAAGTTTCGGCCACGTGATTCGCACTGAGCAGGGACGCATTTGCTAGAATCTTTCCTTTAAATTGGGTCGGTTTAATGCTTTAATCGTAAAATTCGGATAATTAGATGATTGCTAGCAAATACTTCACAGACGCATTCTCTTGTGTGAACGGAGCTCCATCGCACATCTAGTTTTGGTCAACCACAACCTCTTTTAATGTTAACTACGCTGTACTGCTGATGTGAAAGTGTGACTTTTAAATGGTATGCGCACAAATAAAGTGTTGAATTATACTAAGTTTGTGGAGGAGATTTCTGCACGTGGCCGATATGTATTGTAAAATAATTTTTATACTTTTACGAAAAAAAAAAAAAATATTGGGGAACCGGTTCGCAGAAATATTTCTATTGCGACAATAAATTTTCTTAAAAAATTTCAATACATATTTTTATAATATTACAAATTAAAGCGCGTATTTCAACTTGCATTATCGAGGTGACAATTATATTTATAATGTTCTCGAAAGAAAATTGCAATAAAAACATGTTATAGGAGGGAAAATATTTCGTATAAAAAAATAGCCGGCGTCGAGATTCTAACCCGCAATTTATAAATTATAAAGCATGTCTTTTACCACACGACCATTTCATCTTAAACGCCTTCATATTGTTTTAGAGGTGTGATAATAGTTTATTAACTCGGACAAGAACATAATAATCTTGCCTCTTGAAGAAGATTGACGTTAGTAGTTTGCCAATTACTGATTTGCAGAAGGACTTCAAGCCTGCAGGTAGATTGAACAATTCCACGGATGGAGTTTCATAGTTCGTTTTTTTTAACTTTGCGTCGGGATGTCAATTAACTGACATTATAAACCAACAAATTATCCTTGCAATCGGTTCTGTTGGTTACAAAAGTAACTGGGCGGTTATAATACATATAAGAGCGTGATCGTATGAACTTTGAAAGTAAAGTAAGGGACAATTAAGTATTTTGCTCTCTAGAGAACTTTAGAAGAAAACATTCCCCACAATTCAATGGTTTTTTTATGCAATAGTACGTCATTGGTAAACATATTAATATGTTTGGGGTGAAATGAGTGTTACAGAACGAAACAGTTTGTAATTTTTACTTTGGAACTAAAAGTGATTCCTGATCGTTAAAAATGTTTTCTTAGTTGTATTAGAAATATGGCTCTTGTATTAGAAATATGGCTCTTGTAATGTAACATTACAACGAAAAAGTTTTACAAAATATATTAGAGTATTTTTAAAAAGTTTTATAAATGTCAAAAAAATATTATCATTTATAAAAAAAATTTTCAGTGTACCATGCGGTACTAGCTGAGAAAGATTTTGTCCAATTTTGGAGGTTTAGGTTTTGACATAGACAAGAAGGTAGGCGGGTAGTTGGGTTTAACGTCTCGACGGTGCAAGTTGCACGCAAGGAGGAGGGATTGAGGAGGGAATGGGATGGAATCGGCCATGGCCTTTGTTAGAGACCCATCCCAGCATTTGCCTGGAGTGATTTCGGGGAACCATGGAAGGCCCAAATCAGGATGGCTGGACCGGGGATTGAGCCCGTGTCCTCCCGAATGCGAGTCCAGTGAGTTACCAGTGCGCCACTTCGCTCGGCCGACAAGCAAGACAACCAATTTTGTAAAATTATGAGTACATAACAAGATAGTTATTTATTGGTACGGACACACGAATTTCGCGAAAAGATCTCCGCTCATGCTAAATGTCAATACTCTACGAGCGTGCCAGCAGTTTCCTTTAGCTTGTTGGCGGCGTGTGTTTGTGAGAATACATTTTCTTAGTTGACTGGCCAATAAGAATTAAGTTACTCCGATACTGCACGTCTCTTATTCGGGGACAGACATTTAACACGCCTAACAACTAGAGCACCCAATCACAGAAGCGCATTTCAGTTAAAGTGTTATGAAATACAACTGGCCGTGAAATCTTTTCGCGAAATTGCATGTCCCTTTTTATTGGTTTTAATTTTTATTCCATTTTGCTTTATAAGAAGGTGCTGCAAAATCTGGCAGTGGTTTTTTTTAACTTTCTTTTACGTTGCTCAACCAATTATCCTGAGCATACTGCAGTGTACTTAGATGTAGTAGATGTAGGCCGTTCACAGTAAAATGAGTACTTTTGAAAGCCCTGCTTAAGATCTACGCCAATGCACGTTGCGTTTTATTCCGCATGATGTAAACATAATATTGTCAAGTGCCTCATCACTTTATTCGTGCGTCAGCTAAGTGAAACTGTGAAATTATTAGCAAAGTAAATATCCTAAAAATTTGCTCATTTTTGCACTTGGATGCATTGAAAATAAACAGAAAAAGAAAGAAATAATTTCAGTTGTCACAAATGGTTACATAACACTTTTTATTCGACTTTAAGATAACGCACTACTTTCCCTACATCGTTGCCAACTTTACTGGGCGAACGTCACTAAGTGCGCGCGTTAAAATATATATATATATATATATATATATATATATATATATATATATATATATATATATATATATATGCAGGAGCAGTGAGTTTTGTTAAGGTTGATTTCAAAAGTGAGTGAGTGAGTGAAGAGATTTGGGCGGCTTTTAACAGCGAGGTCTTGAGAGCCGATGAGAGTGAAATGAGGTGAGTATGGACCAGCGCCGGAATGAAGGGGCCGAGGAAACCGGAGATCCCCGAGAAAACCCACTGACCAACATCATCTTCCGACACGATTCCCACTTGCGAAAAACCGGTGACACGGCTGGGGATTGAACCCGGTTCGACTTGGTGGGAGGTGAGCAGGCTAACCACTCAGCCACCGCAGCCCCGATTTCAAAATTGCTCACTTTATCGTGACCAGCGTCTAATGAAGATGTAAGAGGCATCGTGTGCTGGAAGGGTTCTGCTATTCATGAATACACGTCGTGAGAAGGTTGGCGATGAGCTGTGGCACCGTAAACTATCTAGAAAAAACTGGAAATCTGCATTTTTATGGACATGTACAGCTTATATGCAACACGAAGTATACTTGTTACTGGTCATATTAACCCGTGGGCGAAGCTACGGAAAAACTTAACAGCTGCCGCCTCGATAACCATATACAATAACAACTGTGAGTCTCTAAGAACGCGGAGCGGGAATTTCAGCGCTGCACTCGCGTGACGTATAGTACTTCCGTTTCGAAGCTCACTCTCTTAAATTTCCGCGCGTCCCCTTCATTTCCGCAGACGCGAGTCACTTTGCAGGGGATCCGCGCGAAGCACTATAGCAGCTGGAACGACGAGGCGCGCGAAAAGCAGGCAGTTTTTATTTTCCGCAGGCAGCGAAGCTGACGTCTGCGAGGGCGTGTAAAGGCAATATTGACTCGCTGCCGGCCGGGCCGCTGACGTCATCTGGAGCACGGTGTGCGGTATGCCCCTTGTATTTGGATAACCCGCAGCCCTTAGCTCGGAAACCAAGGGCGTGTCGGAGTGAAGAAGGAAGGAATTTAATAAACTCAAGTGTTATTTCTGTCCTCCCCCCTTCCCCTCCATCATTCTCAATCCATCCTCACGTGCTTTCCTAATCGATTCATCTCGCTCTTTGATATCGGCAACTCGCTGGCAACCTCGAGTCACACAGATATAGGTAGAGACGTGCAGAATTCGCGTTATTATTTGGGGATCCTTAATCACCCGTTCCTTGGCAATAAGTTTGTTATTGTACCTTACTTTATTTAACACGCCCTGGGTAACTCTGCGCCAATAAATGAACACTTCACAATTGTGTATTCCAATCGCGCGCAGTCCAGTCAGAAAGGGAGTTGCTTCACATGTATGCAGCGGCCAATGGAAAAACGACGCCAGCTCGAGTATAAACCACTGTGAAGTTTAGATTGAAGGCAAATAATAATGCGAATTTTGCAGGTCTTTAGGTAGAGGCTGTTCGCGGTAAACTGAGCACTTTTTAAAGCCCTGCTTGGTATCTACTTGTATTCAAGTTGTGTACTCTACCGCCTTATGTTAAATTATCACAGCCATGGGCCTCATCACTTTATATATGTATCGGTCAAGTGAAACTATGGAATCATTATAAAAGTCCATATTTTACAAATCTGCTAATTCTTACCACTCAGGTGCGTTAAAAAAACAGAAAGCGAGAGAAATAATTTAAATTATTACAAATGTTTACCTAACACTTTTAGTTAGACAGTAAGACATGGAACTACTTTCACTCCATCGTTACCAACTTTACTGGGCGCATGCCCCTCCACGCGAAATATATGCAGGGAGGAGCAGTGACTTTTTTCTAAGGGTTGATTTCAAAAGTGATCACTTTATCGTGAACATCCTTTAATCCTAGTCACACCGAGCATGTCATGGGCCCGATAAGAATCTTGCAGGGGCGAGATGTGCTAGGAGTACCGTGCGGGTCTTCTTATTACGTCTCCGAACTTCATCTTCCGCTCACAAGAGACGCTCGGGAGATATAAACCACGGGAGCACAGAGCGAGCGATACGGGCGACACTAACGCGCACGTCTAGTGCCTCGTCGCTCTTGCGCGCAATACGTGCATAGTTTCCGTCGGTGCTCTTTACTATGCAGACTAGATCTGCAACCGTGGGACTTTATTACACGTGATGGAAGCTCACATAGATTAAAGTACGCCCGCATGGATGTACTCATCTCCTATCTTTTAAGGAAACAGCTAGGGCGCGCTCTAAAAATGCGATCTTTTTTCCCATTCTCACGCTTTTTTTTTTCTCTCTCTCTTTTTGAGTATATGTACGGGCACACGAATTTCGCGAAAATGTTTCACGGCTTGTTGTATTTCAAAACACTTTAGCTCAGATCCACTTTTGTGATTGGGTGATCTAGTTGTTAGGCGTGTTAAATGTCTGTCCCCGAATCAGAGATGTGCAGTATCGGAGTAACTTAGTTCTTATTGGTCAGTCAACTAAGAAAATGTATTCTTACAGACACACACCGCCAATAAGCAAAAGGGAACTGCTGGCACGCTCGTGGGGTATTGAAATTTAGCGTGAGCGGATATCTTTTCGCGAAATCCGTGTATCCCTAAATATGTGATTAAAAAGGTCCCCATTCTCAGAATATTTATTTACTGAGATTTGAGCAAATGAGCAACAAATTAAAAATATTATTCAGGACTACCAACTGTTAAGGGAACTGATAGAAACTGGATGTAACGAGGTGACTTACGGGTCGAGAGGGATGATTCCCAGATACACAATAGACCGTGTGTCACACAACTCATAGAGTTATCACAACTACGTGGAACTCTTTTACTCTTATCGACATTACTTTTTTTTTCTTCGACATTCTCTTTGACCTTTAGAGTAGTTTATGATCGTTGTACGTATCGCGGTTTACAACATTCACCGTGGATATGTTAAACACGAAGATCTTGCTCATATCTTTTCAGAAACTGTTGCGAATAATTACGCTACCGGGGCATTTATATTACAGACCGTGTAAGACCATTCCATTCAGGAAATCAAAACAGTTCGTTAAAATGTCAGTATACTGTTTTATTAATTTTCTCAGCTTTATTCAATAGAAGTTTGTTTTATGCAAATATCAGTTAAATTTACGTAAATTGTGCTGAAGTTAATAAGAAAAGTTATCTATGGAATAAACTGATTGACCCCAGCTTGACATCGTTACATTTCTTATTGCTCGCACAAAATTCACAAAACTAATAAATCCTTAGCATGGCATGTTAAATGGCGTTACCTGAAATTTCAACTTAAACGGTGTCTCTGAGTAACTTGTCGACGTATCTGTGTACCATTAAAGCGATCTACCTCAGACTTGATATGCTGAAATATCTATTGTGCGCAATAATTAAGTTAACTTAAAGCTCAATTCTGTCATAATTTCTGAATTACTGCTGTCATAAAATTATAATTGGGCCTATGGGCTTACATAACGTCTCATGCAATTCTCAATCGACTATAATAGACTATGGCAAGATATTTATAATATTCGAATATTCAATCATAATGTCCCTTCAGACCTTATCACAACTACTTACTCATATGCGTACCGAAAGTCTGCTTATTTGTTATATCAGCAACGTCTTTCTTTAATTGAAATTTTAGTGTGTCGAGTCAAACGATATAATACTAACTACTTCACAAAAATATGCATATTGACACATGCAGCCTCTCTTCTGCGTTCTTTCCCTTCCCCCCCTTTTTTTTTCCTCGGTTGCGCGAAACGCAGTGCTCAAACGGCATCGCCGATAACTGGAGAAGTGCGCGCACAGTTATAAACAGAATGACGCGTAACGCTGACACCTCCCGCGATAAGGCTACCGGGGCTCGCGCCGCTTTCGTCCTTGGAAGATTGAATGATTTGTGACAGTCTCTGCGCGAATTTTCTGGTAACCTCCCCATATTTCTGTTTGCGCACCGTGAGCTGCAAAGAGCATTCTGGGCCAGGGCAACTGAGCTATATAAGCCGCGGATTTCCTCTGCGCCGAGAATCTGGAGTCTCTTACGGCAATCAGCGCCAAGTGTGTGGCACCATCGGAGCTCCGAGTGACGACAGTGACTAGAGATTGAAGTCCGCGAGAATTGGAACAGTAGAGAGTGAGACTGACTGCCTGGAATGTCTGTGCTTGAGCGACAGACATCTGTAATGGTGTTAAGGCCCTGCCTCACCCCTATTGCAGAAATTCGTTTTGGCGTCATATTATCGGATTGATAGTACCTAATGATTAACAATGTACGTTTATATAATAATTTACATTTTACGAGTTTTAATTTTTTGTACGTAATTTTAATCGCGTGTTATCTGGTTGTTGTAAAACGTCGAGAAGTTATTAATAAAATATAAGTATGTTCCGACGGTGTAGGCACTATAAAAAGCAGATAACATACAATTAAAATTACGCACAAGAATATTAAACAACTAGTGAAATGTAAATTTTCTATATTCGTACACTGTCAGCAATTACTATGAGTCCGAAATTATGAGGCGAAAAAAAAAAAATAATAATCTCTGTGTATTTGCTAGTAAAACATACATGGCACAAATTTCGATTTTACAAGTGTAACGAAAGTGCAATTACGTGATTCAGATTTATGCATGTTTCCCTCAGTAACTTCACTTTGCATTAGAAAGTTTTAGCCGTAGGCCAAGTTTACATAACTGTTTCACATAGGAGGCAGAAATTCATAGGTGGAAAAATATCAGTAAGATGTAAGGATGGTTGTATCCCAACATCTAGTATACCATAATATAATAAATAACAATTTTTGGGCAATAATCATATACTGTTTCTTGGCCATTGGCCGCGTTATTTTATGGGAAATTTTCTTGTTGCATAGCGTTGTCACAGAGTAAGTTATTATAGAGAGAGGAAATGTTTGGAGGGAAAAAAGGGGGGGGGGGAGCTTTGTTATGTGAGCGTACCCACTCGTTGATTGGCCGGTCTGGGAACGTGCATTGTGTCTGATTGGCTACTGCGAGCTGCGTAAGTTCTCCCATTAGCTGGGCTGCCGGTTTATGTATCGCTAACTCGCAGCCGCACACGCCAGAAAGATGGCGCCACTGACTAGTGACAAGTGGGAATGCCGGTCGTCAACCAGCGCCAGGTCAGCCTACTTGCCAGCCGGCAACGGAGCTAAAAGGGAACCGTTCGTAGCACGCAGTAGCCAATCAGACGCGAGGCCCATCTCCAGAGAGTGGCACAAGCAATCAGAGAATGGGTGCAACCTCTATGCCGTTCCGTCTCTGTGAGTTTGTCTACTCTGTGAAGCCGCCACTTTTAAACACTCGATTACTTCTGAAATGTGTGCCAGTGTGTTGCCTTAGCAAGTGAGTGAGTGGACAGATTTGGGCGGTTCTTAATATCGAGGTCTTGAGGGCATGAGGGTGAAGCGTGGCAAGAATGGGGGAAATGGGAGATCCCCTTGAAAACCCGCCGACTAGCCGTATCGTCCTGTGTAGCAGACGGATTTTACCCCCAGACGGATTTTACCCCCATAATGTCTGAGTGGCAGCACGTGTCAAAGCAGCTTGGCGGTCCGCTAACAACCGTGACAACGGTATTACACTGTTTAAACCCTCGGCTGAACACAATACGTTAGGTTGACAGTAATCCCCGAGAGCATTACCCTCGTCACTTTCTCGCCAGACAGTGTCTCTTGGTAGAATAACGATTTAAGGAACAAGTGTAGTCCCCTTGTAAATAAAATTACTGTTCAACCATAGCCAAAAATTACTCACTGAGCCAGAGTCCTCAGCGCCAGCATGGGAGTAAATCACCAAAACAGTGATTCAAGTCACGGCAGCTGTTTTTTGTATGTAGTGACCGTGAAGCTGCCATGCATCAGCGAAGCTTGGGGTTTCCCTAGAAATGATTTTCAAGCGTAGTAATTTCGTGTTCTGTGTAATTAGCAGAGTGGAATTATACCACTTTCTGAGAAAAAAATCGATTTTTCCGAAAAGTCCCCATTCTGAACATTTACCCGTTTCTTTCCGTACGGCACCCCCACTGTACCGCCATCTCACCAATTGTATAATAATGTACTTAGTACGTTCTTTTCCTGTCTCGGTCGCGAGGGTGTCCGCTCTTTCCTACCAGGGGGTATAATCCGCCTGGAGGTAAGATAAGCCGGTTACACCAGCACGATTCCCAAAGGCGAAATATGGGAGCGACGGCCGAACAGCGAATCTTACCCCCAGGCGGATTTTACCCTCAGGTAGGAAAGGACGTACACCTCCGCGATCGATACAGGAAAAGAACATACTGAAGTACATTATTATACCATTGGTGAGATGTCGGCACGGTGGGGTGCCGTACGGAAAGAAAAGGGCAAATGTTCAGAATAGGGGCTTTTCAGAATTTTTTTTTTTTCGCAAGAAAGTTGTATAATTAGGCTCTACTAATTTCACAGAACACGAAATTACTACGCTTGAAGATCATTTCTGGGGAAACTCCAAGCTTCGCTGATGCATGACCGCTTCGCGGTCACTACCTACAAAAAACGGCCGGCGTGACTTGAATCACTGTTTTGGTTATTAACTCCCCTGCTGGCGCTGAGGACTCTAGCCCGGTGCGTAATTTTTGGCCACCCTTGAAAAGTAATTTTATTTGCGAGGGGACTACACTTGTTCCTTAAATAGTTATTCTGCCAAGAGACACTGTCTGGCGAGAAAGTGACGAGGGTAATGCTCTCGGGGATTAGTGTCAACCTAAGTATTGTGGCCAGCCGAGGGTTGTAAACAGTATTATACTGTTGTCGCGGTAGTCAGCGGACCGCCAAGCTGCTTTGACACGTGCTGCCACTCAGGCAGCCAGGGGGTAAAATTCGCCTGCCACACCAAGAATCGAACCCGGGTCGCCTGAGAGGGAGGCGAGTATTCCAACCACTTCACCTCCGCGACCCCTTTAACATGGGACGACCTGCTATATGGTAGGTATCACGTAAGCACACGCGGCTCCCTCTCGAGATGATGGTGATTTATGCGGACGCAGTTCTCGCGGCGCATGAACCGTGAAAGCTAGGGAGACGCTGCAAGAAGGGGGTTGGGCACTTGGGAGGGGTGTAAAAGGGGGTTCGTAATTAGGTTGTACACTCAGCCGTCCGGCACAAGCGGCGTACCCGACACCCCTTCGCGAACTTGGCTTGATTTATGTTCGCTGCTTCCTCGCCGTTATAAAGGGCTCCGGAGAGTAAAAAATTAATAAAAAAAGTCCTGGAGGCAGTTTCAGTTTTCGAGAACGTGTGACCGGGCATCTGAAGCTAATCTGCGAACTTCCCCGTTGCCTGTGACCCGAATTTAACAGATCACGTTGACGTCAGCGATTTTGCATGCATTCTCGTGACTCCCCTTTCTGCACAAGTTTATAGATTAGAGCTATAACTAGGGACATCAGTTTTTCGCTAAAATATTTCAGGTCAGGTTGTTTTCCAAAACATTTTGGTCCAGAACCACTTTCGTGATTCTCGCCTCCCACCAAGGCGAACCGGGTTTAATCTCCGGCCGGGTCACCGGATTTTCGCGAGTGGGAGTCGTGCCGGACTATGCCGTTGGTGTGGGTTTTCTCGGGGATCTCCTATTTCCTGCGTCCCTTCATTCCGGCGCTCCTGCACGTTCACTCATCGGCTCTTAAGACTTCGCTGTTAAGAACCGCTCAAATCTCTTCACTCACTCATTCACTTTCGTGATTGGATCATTTGAAATGTTACGCATCTTATCTTTCTGCCCTCCAGTCACAGACGGCCAGTAATCGAAGACACTTAGTTCTGGTTGGCTCACTCATGTAACAGACTGTCTTCACATAAAGACAGGTGACCAACGGCCAAATAGTAATAGATGCGAGTGTTCGCAAATAATATTGAAGTCTAGCCAGAGCGTAAATGCTTTCGTGAAAAACAGATGGCCCTGCCTATAGATTTTATGTTTTTTTTTTTTTTTTTTAATTTAGTCCCAGTGACAGAATATACAGTGGCGTGGCAGTGTGCTGAGCGTTCACATTCTTCGTTTATCTGCGCTACGCTGTGGCACAGACTACTAATAGATACAGAGGTAAAACTGCAGCTAATACATCGAACTCGAGCTGCAAGCGAAATTGCTTCACTGGCCAGAAAAATGGTTACGCCGTTCGCCGGGTCATCAGGTTTTCGTAACAACCATACTGTGTGTAATTGCATAGCCAATTAAGGCCTGGCACAGAAAGATACTCCTCCCGTGGTTGTATCCTTACCAAACATAGCCGCACAACAGGTTATACACATACCTTACGGCCAATTAAGGCAGTTTCCATAAAACAATCAGTCGGATTTCTTTAGTTTACAGATGTATACAGGATATTTCTTAAATACATGGACAAACCCCACTTGCGTATTCCTCACGAAAGAATAAGGCGGAAACATATATACGACTTACTGTCTAAAGTGCATACTTTCTACACAAAGTATGCACAATATAACAGTAAGACTGGAAAACGATTAAATTGACGAAGTCCTACGATAGTTGTGATGCTTAACACCATAACAACAATTATTCGTGACAAAATAGGGGTTGCAACCCTTATTATGAAGAAACACGTTAAAATAAGCTAGACAGGCCTGATCATAATTGTCCTTATCCCAACCGTTTCCGAGGAATAAATGCATAAATTACACAACCATGTAATACCGTGGCCGGGTATGTAGGCAACACGCAGTGCACCTGAGATGATTTGAAGTCAGATGGCATACCATGCTAACACAAGTTCACCAATTACCCATGACGGTGGGTTAATTAATTAATTAATCGTGCGAGGTGAGCGTGAATGGTATCCAGGTGAAACTGGTTAACTAACAAGACCTGGGACCCATTCACGCTCAACCTCAAACTATTTATTTATTAACCCACCGACATGGTATCTCGTGATATCATGTTAGCATGATACGCCACGCGACTTCCAACCATCTTAGGTGCACTGTGTGTTGCCTACATACCCGGCCACGGTATTTCGTGGTTGTGTATTATATGCACTTATTCCTCGGAAACGGTTGAGTTTAGGGCAATGATGAATCTTACCTTTTTAGCTTATTTTAACGCCTTTCTTCATAATATGCCACATAACATATAACGAACCATTAGTAACACATATTTTCATTGCAAAATAAGGGTTTCAACCCCTATTTTGTCACGAATAAATATTTTTATGATGTTAAACATCACTCAAATCACAGATCTTTGTGCTTATAATCGTTTTCCAGAGTCTTGTGGTTAGACTGTACATACTTTTTGTAGACAGTGCAATTATTTTCACTTACTGCTCTACTTCAAAGGGGCGTACTACCCTTGCGGTACACTTTAGAATGTAAGTCGTTTGTATGTTTTCGCCTTATTTTTTCGTGAGGAATAAGCATGCGGAGTTTGTCCATGTATTTAAGAAACATCCTCTGTAGAATTTTTAGGATGGCTGGAAAGAAATTTTAAAATTTGGAACCTAGAAATGACTGGTCTTATATAAATAAAAACTAGACGGAAAAGAAAGATATCACAAATAAGACAAATGTACTATTAGACAAATTATTGCAATATTGCCTATTAAAGATTTGATTTTTATTTTTATTTAGCAAAATGTGCTTTTTGAAGAATAAAATATGGAAATACACTTAAATTTTGATTTTAAAATACTCTTTATTATTACATTTTTTAAGAAGATTATTTACTTAAGTAAATTCTAGTAAAGTATTTTACAAAGATACAAAATATATGCTTTTTTATTTCATATGCGCCGTAAGTCGTATTTTTCTGACAATTTTAGTAGTCTATGTGTACTAGTTATTAATGAACTCTTACATGTTGTATAGTTGGCTGAAGTAAAATAACTGTTAACAATTCAACGTAATCGCCGATTGGCATGCACGTAGGAAGTTTCAAAGCGGGTTTTGTAAATTACTTGCACGTCTCGAGGTTTTCCCCAAAGTATAATATCTAAAACTGTGGGATTTGGATCAAGAACCTGTTGCACCGCAGATGAAGCTATCACCTTCAAGTTTTAACAGTGGCCCTTTTTTTTTTTTTCTCCCAAGTTATCTATCGGGTGTACAAAATAATGTGACACTTCGATGTGTGATACGTAGGGACAGGTGTTTTCGCGAAAATATTTATGGTCATGCTAGACTTCAATATCCCACGTCCACAACACGCAGTGTTTTGGTGTTTCTTTGGTTATTGGCCAGGTGTCTACGTGAGAAAACATGCTCTTATTTGACTGGACTAATCGTTATGAAGTACTCCGATACTGTACGATAGTGATTCGCGGACAGATACTAGAGACACGTGACATTTAAAAACACGAAAGTGTGTATGAACAAAAGTGTTTTGGAGTACAACTGGCTTTGAAATTTTTTCGCGAAAAAACACTTGTCCCTAAAAACAGGTGGCCCTAGTATACGTAAACACTTTGTTCAGAGTTTATGCACCTTGGCCCTCAAGGGCGCCGTTTCTATCGTTTTAGAGGTGGGTGAAAGTAAAAGTATTAAATTAAAAGCAGATGCGAATAATATAAAACCTGTTTCTATTCCTATCTGCAAGTAAAATTTATGTGACTAAAATTATTAATGAATTCAAGTAGTTAAGATCAAAGGGCTTAAGAACAACTTATTGTAACTTATTTCCAGTTTTCAATACAGTAAATAATAACGAACGTAACTTGTGCTATGAATCCTTAGCTCCCCCCCCCCCCCTTTTTATTTTTACTCTCGCTCCTCTTTCTCGTTCACAAGAGGCACAGAGTACGTCAGTATACAGAGGTGAAACAGCCGCCTATTCCACGAACTCCAGGCGCACACGCCATCAAAATGGCATCATTCACCAACGACATGTCGGAACGGCGTTCTCCAATCCACGCCTGGTACTTACTTCTAGGAGGCAGCACAACCAATACAGAACCTTTCGCAACACGCGGTAACCAATCAGATACGAGGCCCTCCCCCAGAGCCTCGCACAGCCAATCAGAAGAACGGGCACGCCCACATCAAAGAAACCGCCTCGCCGTTTCCTCTCTGCCGAATATTTTTGCAGTCACCACATAGTCAAGGGGCCGCGGTGGTGTAGTGGTTAAACTACTCGCCTCCTGCATACGCGAACCGTATTCGATTCCCGGCGGGGTCGCTCCCGGATTATCGCATGTGGGAATCGTGCAGGAAGATGCCGCTGGCCGGCGGGTTTTCTCGGGGATATCCCGTTTCCCCCACCACTGCGCTGCTCCATATTCAACCCGCTTTACTCACGTCGGCTCTCAAGACCTCGATGTTAAGAGCCGCCCAAATCTTCTCACTCATTACAAAATAATTTTTCTTTGGCCGAAAATACTTACAGGTGACAACTAATTAATACTTATTTTTGGCCCCCAAAAAATAATCGGCGATGTTAATAACAACAAAGCATTAATGTAACTATACCATCAAATTTTTTTTTCAGGAAATATTCGCGACTTAATTTCAGGACAAGGTAGATTTGAAACGCCTGTACACTGAAGTCGCCTATGCAATTGGATCAGAGTTTATTAGACACGCCCTGGATGACTCTGCGCCAATAGCCGACTTCCAAGGGAACAAGAAGCGAATCCTGTACTGTCAAATGTGGGGTGACACTGGGGCAACAGCCAATGAACAAACATCTGAGGTTTGATTATACAAAGGATTGTGGAGTCTAGCATAAAGGTCATTGAACTCGCGAAATTTTCCTATCCGTAGTATTTGTCTACTATGATACAGGTGTGTGTAAATATACAAACCCTACTTATTTACTCGCTACATATTCAAGACTTTCTTGACAGTTTTTGTATCTCCTGCATGATTTCAGAGAGTAAGAATTATATTTCAAGAATATTGTGATACACACTTTTTTCTTTAAATATCTTGTCTCCCAATATTAATAAACTCATAGAAAGCAAAGGGTTAGATGTCGATTCACTAGTACATGAAAGAAAATATAGAAAAATAGTATTATTTGTGTTGTCATTTGACAGTGGCGTTTCCGTATTATTATTATTATTATTATTATTATTTGTTGGTTCTGGGGTGCAGACGTGGAAGCAAATAACGAACGAACTGAGCTGGTCAAAAGTGGTAATCTTAAATTTAAAGAGTCATTTTAGAACTACCAGTTAATGGATATTTATTACTCTGGCCCAAGGGCAAGAAATATTTTACAAGGCTCACTAATATTTCTTGACAACATGTGGTGAAATAATAGTTGTTTACGTATTGTTTCTGTACCTTAAATTAAAAATTACCTTTTCTCTCCCTACTGAAGTACCTTCTGCAAACTATTCAGCTCGTAAGAAATGCAAACTGTTGTGAATTTATGATATTTGTGGGGTTTTTCTTCACCCGTCCACTTTTGTTGGTACTAAATTAATTCCTGGGCGATGTTGGTGGGAACACAGATATTTTGTTTGCATGTGTTGAGTGTAGCTGCTAGACAGGCTTCGCAGTTTCACAGGGCATTTGAACCTTTCCTGGAATAAATGTAGAATAAGTACGGCGGATGATGCATGGAGAACAAAGCTGCCAGGTTGCGCTTCCTCATTATGCGCGTGTAATGGCGTAGTGAACTTACGATAAGTTTCTCACAGCGCAGAAGTGTTGAAGGTTTTCTACCGGGACGTGTGGTTTTAACTAGCAGACTCGCAAGATGAACTTGGGAATAATAAAATCTCGCGAATTAATTTTAGGACTTGCTAGTGTTACGTTGTGATCAAGCCTTAAGTGGACATCCCTGTATGATCACACCTTTAGACATTAAAATTAAACCAGGATGCCAGGAATTGCAACAACTTATTGCGAAAAGGACGACAGCAGAAATACCCTCCACCGGCCAGCACTCGGGGATATCTTACCAAACAGTGCGCCGATATAGGCCAGCAACAACAACAAACAAATTAAAAATTTGATCGCTCGGCCATTGGCCATAATTAAACTTTATTATATTTTGAAAATCAAATTTAATTAATGTACTTCCTATATAACGGTATTCGTTTCTCTTATCGGGTAGTAGCCGAAAGGGGGTAGTTGGACATCTTTTTAATCCCCACCTCCCCCCCATTGATCCCAATTAAAAGTCGTGAACTCTGTTACATAATCAGTAGAGATACGAAAAATTCGCGACTTAATTTCAGGACAAGATATATTTGAAACTCCTGTACACTGAAGTCGCCTATGCAATTGGATCAGAGTTTATTAGACACGCCCTGGATATCTCTGCGCCAATAGCCAACTTGCAAGGGAACAAGAAGCGAATCCTGTACTGTCAAATGCGGGGTAACACTGGGGCAACAGCCAATGAACAAACATCTGAGGTTTGTCTATACAAAGGATTGTGGCGTCTAGCATAAAGGTCATTGAACACGCGAAATTTTCCTATCCCTTGTACTCAGTTAAATTAAATTAAAAAAATTTGTTTGATTTCGGGGGAGGTGGTTTTAATTTTGAAGGAAGTTATTAATTTTTTTTTTTAAGATATGAAAGGAAATACATTTTTAATATAATTAAAATAATGCCGATATTGGCCCGCACAAGCAGGGGCTTGTCGACTTTCCTAATCCGGCTGTCATCAAGGGAAGATCTCAGAACTGGTGTATCCGGTCGCCGATAGCCGCCTACCACAATAGCCTGCGGAACCATCATTAAGGTGGGAACATTCTATTAAGACTATCATAGTAGTGGCGTGGGTAATCAATAATAACTAGAGACCTGAAAAATTCTCGAGTTCAATGACCTGCAGGCTAGACTCTGGAGTCTTATGTACAGATTTACCACTGTCAACTGTGCATTGGTTGTCTACTGTCACAGGGGAAGGCGAAGATTGGGCCAGTCTTCTCCAGGAAGTGCCAAACACCGTGTGGACCAATGGCTAATGTTATATATACACACATGTTCTGAATTCCAGCTTGGCCCAAAATGAATACGCGAATTCTTCAGGTCTCTAATAAAAACAATGTAATTTAAGTCAGTATCATTTCACATAAGCTCCCCCGAGTGATTAATATTACCGTTGTATGTTATTGTGTGTTCCTCATGTCTAAATAAACCCCCTCATTCACAGTAGTGCTCTACCATGTCATCTATTGTCATTCTGCTACGTCCCTATCCCCATCTTGTACGGAGTAACAGAAATGTAACTTCATAATACTAGACTTCAAACACATATACACTTCTGTTATGTTTACAATTGGACGACAGTTCATTAGACCCGCCCAGGTGAGCTCAGAGCCAATAAGAGGCGTGGAAGGATACGAACACCGAATCCAGTGCCACCTGTCCGCACACTGGGGCAGCAGCCAGTGAACCGAAAGCTGAGTATCTAAAACGCACAACACCGTAGAGTTTAGCCTGGAGATTGTTTAAAACGCGGAAGTTTGCTGTCCCTATTTATACAACACAGGTGAAGTATTTAGAGTGGGATGTATCACTGCGTTTTTCGTGAAATGGCGAGATACGCGTATCTCGGTACATAAATGTTCTGCAAATACGAATTTTTGTCAGAAAAGAAAAAAAACTATTATCTACGCCCATATATATAAAATATATATTTACTTTTGTCATATAAAATACATTCTTGAAGGAAAAAAAATCTTGAAAATGATCAAAAAATCGCATTTTAAAGCTTGCCTATGCAGTTTCCTTAAGCGGCAAGAGAAAAGTATGAAGATACGGGCGTAGTTTAATATGTGGTCTTTAACCGTGTGTAATAAAAACCCCCACTGTTACAGATCTGATTTGCACAGTACAGCGTTAGGACGGAAACACTGCGCGCCTTGCGCGTAGGAGCTATGAGGCGCTAGGCGTGCGTGTTAGAGTCGCCCGTATCGCTCCCTCGCTACTTGACATTGGACGCAGGGGGTCCATCCCACTCTTATGAATAAATGGTTTAAGATCATTTTGCAAGTGATTTGCAGTTATCCTGTATACGATACATTGCCTAAATAACAGCGAACTCATCTTGTGTCAGGAGTCCGTGCCACTTTCCTACGCTTCTTTACCTCACTCGATAAAGGCACAGAATACGTTAGTACTATACGGAGTCGATACAGCCACTTGTTCCGAGAACTGCACGGCACACGTCAACATGGCGTCGCCCATCAGCAACATGTTGCAACTCTGTCCGCCAATCAGAGCGTGGGAACCAACTTGCCAGTCGCCAAACCCGACAAGAGGGAAATATTTCCCAGCATGCAGCAGACAATCACTAGAGACATGCAAACTTCGCGTTTTATCATTCGGCATCAGGCTAAACTCTACAGTACTATATGTGGTGGAGCCGGAGTCGTTTCTCCATTGGCTGCAGCGTAGATGTGAAGCCACGCCCTTTCTGACTGAATTGCACGTGATTGGGGCACACAATTGTAAAGCGGTTCAATTATTGGAGCAGGGTTATCAGAACGTGTCAGATAAATTGGTTTACCTTTGCAATACGCAAAAGTAAACGTGTTTAAAGTTTAACGTTTTCCCAAATAATAACACCAATTTTTCAGGTCTCTACCAATCAGGGACGAGTTCGTTCACCAGAACCTCGCCAACCAGAGAATGGCTATTGCTGCGTAAAATCAACCGCTACGGCGCGGCGTTCCATCTCGGTGTATCTACTTACTGTTTAGGCTTAGCGTGCACCATCACAAAGGGGCCTGCAAATAATAATTCCAACAAGAGTAACATATTTGTGATTTATTTTAGGCGACGATTAAATCGATTTTGTAGCAAAATCAAGAACTATGGCTTTATTTAACCTAGTCAGCAACGAATGTTTTTTTTTTTTTTTTTTTTTTTTTCTCAGAATGAACGTTTGTTGACTAAGAAGAAGGGCGATTAATTGTTTTCCAACCATTAATATTGACACGATAAAAGAAGCAGAAAATATTGATGAATTCTAAGTCGAATACCCTGTGTCCTACACGTAACCATACCTTATACTTTATAATTTAATCTGAAAATGCACCTGTGGGAATATATAAATGAGCCCTACATGTTGGGGACGTGCTACTGAGGTTAATCCTTGTTTGTTTCTCACCGTTAACCAGCTTGTCAGTATCATCGCGTAAGCGGGTCACCCCTGCCAAAAGCTGTTCATGGTAAAGTGAGCATTTTTGAAATCACCCATTAAAAAAATTATACTTCCTTTATCTGCGTGTATTTTAACGAGCACACATACTAGCAAACGCTCAGTAAAGTTGGCAACGATGAAGGGAAAGTAGTTCCATATTTCAACGTTGAATTTATTTTATTTGCATTATTTAAGTGTAAGAATTACCAAATTTTAAAAGTATTTACTTTTATGATCATTGCTGTTTCCCTTGAACGACGCAGGAATTAAGTGCTGAGGCCCATGGCAGTGTTAATTCTACATACTGCGGAAGAATACACGATGTGCATTCAAGTATATCTTAAGTAGGGCTTTCGAAAGACGTCAATTTACCGCGAACATCAAGTAGATGAGGGTATGTTATGTTTGAGTCAGGATACAGCTGGGGTGAGTGTAGTACGTGACACATGACTAATACCGAAGGCTCAAACATTTTATTAGAATTTTTAACCCCTCAAAAACCCATTCATTTTTCATGTCAGGTGTTTCAAAAGAATAAATTTATGGTGTGATAAGAAGCAACGAATTTCGTATAACAACTTACACTGTGGAACCTATGGAACAGGTAAAAAATCTAAAAAATAGTCGGCATGTCATCATCAACCATAATTACTAGCCAGGGTGAGGGGTTGGTTTTATTGGTGGGTGCTACCTTCCTATAGTGTACAGCACCAACCATGATTTTATCCATTGTGCAACATGTCAGACGCAACGAGTATACTCATGATACTATGTTAAGTGGTTGAAGTGTAAGACAGCGACATTACACAAAACAGAAACTGCTGACAAATGTCCGCTTAGTCATTGGTGAAAGGTCCAGAGAAATGGAGGATCCAAGAGGCGGGTATGGGGACTTGAGCTCTCGCTTGGATAGTGATTGTGCACTTGATTTTATTCTTGAAACCGAGGACTTTTTTTTTAATAGTGCGGTATTTATACACACATACGCGAGCGCACACGCTCTGAGGAAAAGGTTTGTCCAGCCAGCGAAACACTTGTTTGTATTAGTTTACACACACGCACACACACACACACATACATATATATATATATATATATATATATATATATATATATATATATATAGTGGCCCCAGCAAAATATTTTGTTGAGTAAACAAAACTTCAAAGGCAACAAAATTTATTTTGTTCAGCTAGCAAAATACGCTCTTGAATAAACAAAACTTCTGTGCCAAAAAATATACCGTCAAAAAAATATTATGTCGAGTCAAGTGTGTATATTTGTTTTGGCCACTCTTTTATTGCCTTCATTCGAAAATACAACTGGAGAGTTTGTTTATAATTTTTGTTACAATTACGATAGTAACAGTGTAAGTGTATTTATTGATGCTTAACAACGATGTAAAAATACTTATACCTAAGCCAAGTTCAGCAGGAAACTGAAAAGAAAAGCTGTCAAACTTTAAATAATAATTAATTTTACGTACGTTATCCAGTACCTACAGTGTATGTATTTTGTTTAATAACATACGTGTGTCATTAGTAGCCACTTTATCTGGGGTTGCTTGGGCGTAATGCTCAGTCGCAAACGAGCTGGGTTCTAGTCTCGGTCGAGCTTTCGTTTTTTTTTATACTAAGCGAAACTTTTTAATGTAGGTGGAGCCAAACAAATCCTTAGGTGCACCAACCAAATATTACAGTTGCGACCAACAAAATTATCTAGTTTCAACAACAAAATATATTATTTCCTCCGCACACACAATTAATTTGGTTGCGCCAAACACACTTTGTTCTATTCAATGTGATTAGTAAACTGGCAGTAAATATTAAAACAGTATTTAGATAGACTTTCTCGCATGACTGACGTTTATACTTAGCACTCCAGTTTAGTGAATGCTTATGTGTAAGGGCCGCCTGTTTTTCGCTGATTGATTTATGCGTAGGCTAGACTGCAATAACCTATGTGTGCACTTGCTGTCTTCTCTTGACTATTGGCCTCCTGTCTTTGGCTTACTCGTGTAACACTGTCTTCGCACAATCAGAATTAAGTTTCTCCGATACTGACCTTCCGTGATTCGCGAGCAGACAGATAAGACGTGTAACAATTCAAATGACCCAGTCACGAAAGTGGTTCTGAACCATAGTGCTTTGCAACACAACTTACTGGCAGAGAACTGGAAAATTCACGAGTTCAATGACCTGCAGGCTAGACTCTACAGTCGTATGTACAAATATGTCGATATCAACTGCACGTTGGTTGTCTGCTGTCATAGTGGAAGGCGACTATTGGGCCAGCCTTCTCCAGGAGGTGTCAAACACTGTGTGGACCAATGGCTAAAGTAATATAAACGCATGTGACTTGAACCGTAGCTTGTCCTGAAATGAATCCGCGAATTATTCAGCTCTCTACTTATTGGTAGGGACACCTTAATTTCGCGAAAATATTTCACGACCAGTTGTATTTCATAACACTTTAGCTCAGATCCACTTTTGTGATTGGGTGATATAGATGTTGCGCGCCTGAAGTGCCTGCGTACGAATCACAGACGTACAATATCGAAGTAATTTAATTCTGATTGGTCAGTCAACTAAGAAAATGTCTTCTCACAGACACACGCCGCTAATAAGCAAGAGTAGACTGCTGGTACACCCGTAGGGTATTGAAATATAGCAATTGCGGAAATCTTTTCGCGAAAATCGGGTGTCGCTTCGTATTGGTAATACACTGGTGTGATTGTAATGCACTGTGTTCCACCTTTCAAGTAGCGTCCTCCTTAATGGCCTTCTATATCTGCTACTGCATGCAATTATAGTTATGTAATGCAAAAAAAATTGACTACGTAATAAATAATCCATCAGATTTGTTGTAGTTTACATAAACATTTTTTTTCTCTTACTCTGCTGGGATGAAAACTTCATAATTTGTTTATTTTACCTTTATCGTCCTTCTGCATCATCATCGCGCCTCAAAGGTTTCATAATAACCATGTTAAGTGCTGAAATTACGCTACATTTGAAACATACAATTTCTTGCTTGGTTCCAGTTTAATTCTGTATAATATGTGGTTTCCTTGGTGTTTTGTCATGTAATTTCTAATTATAATCCCTAAATACATTAACAGCGTCATATTTTCATGATTAGCTAGGTTCCGCTACCAGTGTGTGCTCTGCACACCAGCTGCTGGCTTAGGCATACTTTGCTGGTTCCATTCGAGACCTTTCGATGATCTCCCTTCACTATCCCAGTGTCATAATTTGCAAAATATTTCATACCAACTTTATTTTCTTACATATTCGCCCCTTAATACTCTCTTCGCCTCTTCATATGTACTTTGATAATAACTATTTTGTAGCATATGGGTAAACTGACTCACTCTTACTGCCCTTTCAACACTAACTTGAATGATAAGATATTGCCCAAACCAGTTTCCCATCTTCGAATATTATTATTCCAATTTTTTTTCAAGCTTACTGAACATTAGACACCGAGCAATATAACTGCAGGTCCACAAAAGGCAATGTAAACGCTCAGATTTTCTATTTTTATTTCATAACTTCCTTGCACCCAATACACCTCACTTCTTCGTGGACACTAATTGGTTCTCAGTGTGCCGTTTCTACAAATTCTCTTCTACTCTTCGTTACATAATTCTTGCTGAGAGCTGTGACGTAGGGCAAGTTAAGCTGGACTCACAACCATCCGTTTCATCCTTCAGTCGCCCGTCCGTCCGTCGGTCACATGATCTTCAACCAATAGGAGGGCAACTTTTTTTCTATCCGTCAATACGTCAAATATATATCAAACTTCAACTTTCGACGGACGGACGGATGGGCCATCGCCTTGTAATATCGTTCCTTGACCATGGCTGTCGGAAAACAGTCTGGATATTATTTTTCTTTTGAAATACACAAGACAGTGAAGTTGTTTACTTTTTTACGTTTCACCTTTGGATTGAACTGAGATGATTTGTAGATTTTCGGAGTAAATTCTGTTAAATTATGCTAGGAAAGAGAATATATTTATTACATTGATTAAAAACGTTTGCCTGTGTGCGATAAAGTTATTGTTGTTGGGTGGTTACACTGAACACTTTCTGACCAGACGGATAGACGGACGACGGACTATTGCGAGTTGCTTTCAATTGACGGACGAAAAAATCGACGTATGGCTGACTGACTGACGGGCGACTGACGAATGCAACGGATGGTTGTGAGCCAAGCTTTAAAATAAAGGTTCTAGAATTTTGACATGTCTTTGCTTTTTACTTCTGTGAAGTGCGACCCAGATATTATTTTTTAATCCTTCAGTATCTCTCTTGTTTAAGATTTTTCATCAATCCACAAATATTTTCTTTTGTCTCATCTTGAGAATACCGTAAAAGCTTCACTGTTATTCCTTTCACTCCGGCATCTTTTCTTTTAATGGAATATTTTAAATATTTGTGGAATTCAGATATCGTTATTTTATTTCCTCATTATTCATTCTCTGCTTCCATCAGTTTCCTCACTTGCGGGACCAATATTACATATTTTAACCCTTCCAGCATTCTTTCCGTGCTTATTTTCTGTCGCGCAACACGTTGCTATTCCAAGAACTAATTTTTACACTTTAGTACTTATTAAATAAAAGAGAGTTTAGTTTTATTGAGTGAATTTGATTTCTTATAACTAGATGCCTATGGCCACCCGTTTTTCGCGAAAAGATTTCAGGACAATTTGTACTCCAAAACACGAGAGCTCAGATCCACTTTTCTGATTAGCTGAGTTCAACTGTCAGACGTTATAGGTGCCTGCCAGCGAATCACGGACACTCAGTAGTGGAGTTACCTAATTCTGATTGGCCCAGTCAGGTAAGGAATCGACTCCCGACAAAGACACGTGACCAATAACCAAATGAAAACTGCACGTATGTCATAGGGCATTGGAGTCTAACCTTCGCGTGAATATTTTTGCGAAAAACAGGTTGTTCTGTAGATTTCCTATGATTTCGCGTTATAATTTGGTACCAAAGTAGACGGCATACAAGTATAAGTTAGTTTCACATGTGTTATTGGACCTACGTTCATCCATCCTATAGTGAACACCTAGCACTCTGGCAGCTTCATTCCGTGCAGTCGGGGTGTACAAGAGAGAGAGAGAGAGAGAGAGAGAAAGAGATCTGCCAGTGATGGCAGCTAATGAACAAGTGACGTATGCTCGAGTGTGCATAGGACTGTGGAGTCTAGCGTAGTGCAGTTCTAAAACGCGAAATCATATATACTCTAAGAAATTGTACCGAAATTTACGATGCCCGTGTATATACTTGGAGAGAAAGTGGGAATGGTATTTTTTTCTTCTATGCATTCATTGTAGCGTTCCTGCATTTTCTTAGGAAACAGTCAAATGCGTTGGGAAGTTCCCAACTTTGTATATCAGCGATGCTATACATGCCTATATTTGCAGCTTGATGTGTGGTATTATTACCATACAATGTATAGGTTAAAGACTTCCATTACAGTTTAGGAAGGGTACCGCAAAATCTTAATAGTGCAGGGTCTCTATTCATAATGTAATGGTTATATATGAGGTCAATTCAGATTATATGGGTATTATCTACCTCGTCACATATTTAAAACATCCAACGTACAACGTTTACATTACGTTACACAAAACTCTATACATAAAGAGAGAGATTTTTCGCGAAAAACTATGATAACATAGTACACTTCAATACTATAAGTACATCACAGCAGTTCGTCTATTGCCATTGGTTGCTGTCTGTTTGAGGAGTCGTTTTTATATATGACCGGGCCACTCAGAATTCGGCAACATCGCCATTGCTCTCCTACGTGATTCGTGCGTAGAAGGTTAACATGCGTCGAAAAGTAATTCAGAAAATCAAGATACGTAAACGACTCTACAGTGTTTTGAAATGAAACTTATCTCGTAATCTTTACGCGAAATTTCACTACCTCTATTTGTACAATAAGTTACATTATTTTCCTTGTGCTACTTCGGGGGAGTTCATTATTTAAGTAACTATTTACGTACAAGTATTTATAGTTTGGATGTTACTTTAGAATAGCCACTCATGTCTACTAATATAAAGTCATTATGAAACCTATCAGAACGTCTTCACCTTTGTGATGCCGAAGGCTGCTCATATTATTGGCTACGGCGGACGACCCCGTCTGCGGCACATGTTGTCTCGTCGACTGCTGGCTGTAGCAGGCACAGCTCGATCCCCCGCATGCCTTAATGTAGTTCCCGTATTGTTTCTATGTTTAGCAAACAGGAGATTGTTTGCTTAGCGCCGTAGGCTTGTGGCCTCGCGATGGCGCATTCATGTGATTCCTGAATTTTCATAAATATATCTTGTTTAGTTTCATGTGAGTTATTTATCATTACCATTAAGAGAAAATATCCAAGTGACTCTGTGCTTGCTAAGGCTGTGTCATTACGCAGAGACGAAATTACATGATGGTTCCTTTGATGGGGGTGTGCTCATTCTCTGATTGGCTGCGTGAGGGTCTGGACACAGGACTGGTGTCTAATTGGCTATTGCGTGTTGCGGAAAGTTCCCTATTGGCTATGTTGCTGGGCATCCGTAACGTAATTTGCTTGCTTATACGGCCGGAGTTCACGAAATAATAGGCTATTTCACCTCTGTATGTTTCAGTGCTCTGCGGTTGTGTAATATAAAACCCACCGTGCTACAATAAAAACTATAAATGGCTCTTGTTCAATTTTTTTAAGTCGCCCGTAACCCTGTTGCTTCCTTAGATAAAACTGGCATCCACTGGAACTTGTGTGGTTCCTTATCACTGTGTATACTCTTATCTTTAGAGGTCATAGTTTGTCGCGGAGAAGTTGACTGTTTCCTAACATTCAGTGTATTGCACACATGTGCACCAGGTTTCTTTCGTAACTGGTAGAGACCGGAAAAATTCGCGAGTTGAATGACCTGTAGGCTAGACTGCCCTGTCTTTTGTACAATAACGCAGTTAGAATTAATAATTAGTATAGACCTGAAGAATTCGCGGATTCATTTCGTTACAAGCTAGAATACAAAACACGGATGTTTATATAACTTTAGCCATTGGTCCACACGATGTTTTGCAACTTCTTGGAAAAACGATAGTCCAATCATCGCCTTCCACTGTGGCAGCAGACAACCAATGTGCAGTTGATATCGGCATATTTGTACATAAGACTGTAAAGTCTAGCTTGCGGGTCAATGAACTTGCGAATTTTTCAGGTCTCTAATAATTAGTTGTTTGCTGTCACAGCGGAAGACGATTGTTGGTCCTGTGTTTTGCTGCATGTTTCGTATTCGTTCAGGCTTCTTCAGGGGCTGATAAATAACGCTTGACCCAATTACAAAAGTGACGATAACAAACGAGTTTTTGGATTCTAGCTTGACCCAAAATGAATCCTCGAATTCTTCATTCTTCAGGTCTCTAGCGATTGGTGGTCGTACATGTATAGGTCTTCCTGTTTTTCGCGCAAAGATTACCACGTATGCTATATGTCAATGCCCTACAGGCATACCCGCAGTTTTCTTTTGTTTATTGGCGACTGTGAAAGGACATCTTCTCACTTGACTGGCCAATAAAGAATTAAGTTACTCCGTTACCGTACGTCTGTAATTCGCGAGCAGACACCTAAGGCACGAGCGCGTTATCATCCTACCGCGATACTGGTTCCGAACTAACATGTTTTGGAGTACAGCTAGTCGTGGAATCTTATCACGAAAAACAGGTGGCCCTCGACATGTTGGAAGCTACTATCCCATTTCATTGAACCATTGAGGATTCTGGTACTATAAAGCACAGCTTTAGTGATTGATATTCGAAGTACATTGCCGAGTTAATAACTTGGTAATCCAATCATAAAAGAATATACTAGCTAGAGTTTTACACAAGATGTGTTGTCTGAAATGATCTTCACAATTTCGCAATGCCCCTATCTATGATCTTTACAGCGTATTGTTCACCATGCAATTAGTTGTTGTACGAACTTCTTTGTGATCTTTAAAAATGTTTGGTATTTTCATCTCCATCCAGCTTATCTTACATACTATGATTAGGGACACTGAAAATTGTGAAAAAAATTTTCAAGCAAACATATTTTCGATAACACTCTAGCTAGTTTATCGTTTTATCTTTGGATGGTAATGTTTTCTAATCGGCAAAGTTATTTACAGTTCAGTTACAAACGTTTTTCTTTATAGTATCAGAGTTCTCATTGGCCCGATGAAAGGGTATAGAGTACGTGTAAACAGTCGACTTTCCCAATATAAAACATCGTCGGCTCTCAACATGGTGGTCTTGAGAGCCAATGAGGGTGGAGTGAGGTGAGTATGGAGCAGCGCCGGAATGTAAGGGCGAGGTAAACGGGAGATCCTCAAGAAAACCTGCCGACCACCGGCATCGTCCGGCACGATTCCCACATGCAAAAATGTGGGAGTGACCCGACCGGGGATTGAACGTGGTTCGTCTTAGTGGGAGGCGAGCAGGCTAACCGCTAAGTCTCTGCGGTCCGTTGCGAAGTAGTGAAAACTGGCCTACATATGCCGTCGGGTTCCGTCTGTAACGGAATTAGAAGAACTGCTGTGAAGTGAACTTTCCCATTAGCTCCTGGGTTCGAGTCACTTTGGTCACTATCCATGCACACTTTGGGTGAAGTCTAGAATTGTAATTGGGTGTAATTATATAATAAAATAGGATATGATTATGTTGGGTACACGGCCGTTTATTTTGCGTGAATACGTCTACGTTGACGCGGTCGGACGCCCTGATGTTTATTTTACGTTCCCGGCACCGCTTCACTCGATCATATGGGGTTTTATGAGTATATCACTGAATTACTTTTGAGATGCGCTTTCCAACCGTATACGATTTCTGTGTTTCGACTTGGCTTTTTGACGAGTATAGAATGAAATTTTGTTAAGTTTTCTTAATTTTTTACGTTAAACGCATACAATTTCACCATAACCATGCCACACAAATGTTTTAATAATCGCAACTAATTCATCTTGACGAGAGCTGTCGATTGAAACTCAAACGTGCGTCATAGCTTCTCCTAGTCAAATGTTATACTACACGGAAGTTATGAGAGGCGGCAAAACGAACTCAAAATTATCCCCCCCCCCCCTTTTTTTTTCTCCTCATACACGCAATACTTCGCAGTCCTCACTCAACGTAACATATTATTTGATCCTTTGGCAATCGAGGGGTGTAACTGAATTTTTAAGGTAGACTATAGATTCGGAACTGCAAAACCAAACTTTATCCCCCGATTTTGTTATAATCGGATTTTCTGAATTGCCTCCCACTATGGTTGGAAATTTAAAGACGTATTCACGTCAAAAACGAAACAACTTGCAAAATAACTTTTTTTGTGTTTAATGTTTCAGCCAGTCGCCAAAAGATTGTTTTAGATGAGACAAAAAGGTCCAAGCCACTTTTACTGTCCAAGGAGAAATAGAGCCTACGATTGAAAAAGATCGTCCACTGCGTAAAAGTTGACTGTTTTAACATACGGTCACAAAAATGCTCTCTTTACTGGTTGTCAATGAATTAAACTAATTTGTTATTCCACTGAATCGATGAAAATGCTTATACTCTTAATATTAAACAGTGGCCGTGGAGGTGTATTGGCTAAACTACTCGCCTCCCACCAAGGCGAACCGGGTTCAATTTCCGGCGTGCTCACACCCGGATTTTCGCATGTGCGTGGGAATCGTACCGAGCGATGCCACGGGTCGCCGGTTTTCTCGGGGCTCTCCGTTTCCCCCGCCTTCATTCGGCGTCTGCGTACTCCCTCGCTTCACCTCATCGGCTCTGAAGACATCGATGTCAAGAGCCGCCTAAATATCTTCACTTATTTAATATTAAACGTTTCTGATTGATTTTAAAAGTCTTAAGCTGATTGAGAAGTGCCTCGTCTAATCACATTATTCAGTGACTCTGCCTATTGTCCATGAGATTTAGTCCCTTCTTAAGTAACCAATTTCAATTCTGGTTATATATAATTTATCAGGTAAAACTCATAAAAAATTTAAACTGTAACTTAAACGGTTTGTCCCGGCATACAAAATACTTGTCTGTATAGGGACAAATATGTATTTAGTTTCCCCATTTTTTTTTTAGTAAAGAAATCTTCATGAGCAACAAAATTGAGTTGCTTTATCCAACAAAACACGCGCTTGAATAAACAAAACCTCAGTTCTGTTCTCAAAAAATAAATTAGACGCAACTAAATATTTATTTGGATCAACTGTAGAATGTTTGTTTGGCCGCACGTCTGTTGCCATTCTTTCTATACTACAGTTCGAGATTTGGTTTGTAATGTTTGTTACAATTGGGATAGTAACACTGTTTGTTACTTTCTACTCAGTAAGTAGGTAAGTGGGCTTAACGTCTCGTCGACAGCGAGGTCATTAGAGATAGTCTTACTCAGTAGGTAATCACTAGAGACCCGGAAATATCGCAGATTCATCTGAGGACAAGTTAAACTGCATTCACGTGTACATATGTGTTTGTGCTTCCATTGGACCATAGTTTGCTAGATACGCCTCGAACGACTTTCAACCAATAACGAACCTAACAGGAAAGTAAGAACCGAATCTTGTGTTACCTGGTCTGGTGTTAAACTAGAGTAACAGCCAATGAACTACTAACTGATGCTCGAGTGCACAAACGATTACGGCGTCTAGCTTGTCGCCGGATGAATCCGCGAAATTTCCGGGTCTATAGTAATCAGTTACTGTTGCTACTTACCCCTGAAGATGGAACCTGCTATGCCTTACGGAACGTCGGGACAAACAGCGACTGTGAAACGATTACAGCCCAGAAGCCAAGAATATATAAACATGGATATCATTAGGGGTGAATAAATTTCGCGAGAAGATTTCGAGGCAATAATCAAATCACTGTAGGGTCGTTTACCTATCTTGATTGGCTGAATTACCAGTCACGCGCTATCTGCACGCAGATCGCGTAGGAGCAGTTCCTATGTTGACAAATTCTGAGCGGAAAACGCCTTCTCAAGCAGACAGCAGCCCATGGAAGTAGACAAACCACCTTTGGATACGAATAGTATTGACGTCTGCCGTCTAGGCCGATTCATATTTTTCGCGAAATATCACTAGCTCTACATATCGTTATTAATACCAATTGTCACTCAAACTAGTTTTCTTTCCGGCAAAATAATTTGCAGGATGTATGTACGATAATTAAATGAATATGACTATCCACAGTTTTAAAGATTGAGTTTTATCATTACGTACATATACACATATTTCTTTTGCAGACCCTTACTTACGCTAGGGCCACATGTTTTTCGCGAAACAAAATTTACGCCCTAGCTAGACTTCAGTAACGTATGTGCACACTTGCAGCCTTCCTTTGGTTATTGGCAGCTTGTCTTTGTTTGAAGAGAGCCTGTTCCAAGAGTAAGCCAATCAGAATTAAGTTTCCCCGATACTTGTCGTCCGTGGTTCACGCGCTGACAGATAACGCGCGTAACTATTCAAAAGATACAATCACGAAAGTGATCCTGAACTGAAGTGTTGTGGAAAATAACTTGTCCTGAAATATTTTCGCGAAAAACACGTGCCCCTACTTACGCTGCCTGCTGTTCCAGAGAATCAAGACTTCATACGTGGAAGTGGTTACCTGGACTTGCTGCCTACGAGCGAGCGCTCTAGCTGTATCCTCGAGCGTAGACCCCCCTAAGAGGGATCTAGTGACGTCCCGGAAATGAGCTCGGCGCGGGAAGTTGCAGCCTTGCAACAACCGCCGACTAAGAGCGAGCATATGAATACGTGGCGTGGGTTCTCGTCGTTAATGCTTGTAGGCTGTGCAACCTAGTATCGCAGTTTCGCCTGACGATGCAAGCGGATATTGCACGTAAAGGTCTGTTCTCGGTAAACTGAGCACCTTTGAAAGCCCTGCTTCAGATATACTTGTTTGCCCCCCCCCCCCCCACCAAGGCGATCCGGGCTCAATCACCGCATGTGGGAATCGTGCCGGACGATGCCGTTGGTCGGCGGGCCTTCTCGGGGATCTCCCGTTTCCCCCGCCCTTCCCTTCCGGCGCTGCTCCATACTCACCTCAATCACCCTCATCGGCTCTCAAGATCTCGTTGCTAAGAGTAGCCAAAATCTCTCTACTCCATTCCACCATATGTAAATTGACATCGTCACGGGCCTCATGACTTAATTCATGCGTCGGTCAATTGAAGCACTTAAATTATAGGAAATTAAATGTTTCACAAGTTAGCTTAGTGTTATAACTTATATGTATTAAATAACTGGAAGTGGAAGATATAATTTTAGTATTCACAGATGTTTACCTAGCACTTTTAATTTAACGCTGAGACTTGGTACTATTAAGTTCCCGTCGTTACCAACTCTACTTGGCGCTTGCTAGTCAGTTTGCCTATTAAACTGTATGCAGGTAGAGGCAGTGCCATTTTCCAAAGGTTGATTTCAGAACACACTATATAAATGCAGAACTGGGGATCGCGGCGCAGCTAACTGTTCGAGTCACTTATAGATAGGGATATGAACATTTCGTGAGATCAATGACCTTTATGCTAGACTCCTCAATCCTTTGTATAGTCAAACCTCAGATGTTTGTTCATTGGCTGTTGCCCCAGTGTCACCCCGCATTTGACAGTACAGGATTCGCTTCTTGTTCCCTTGCAAGTCGGCTATTGGCGCAGAGTCATCCAGGGCGTGTCTAATAGACTCTGATCCAATTGCATAGGTGACTTCAGTGTACAGGCGTTTCAAATCTATCTTGTCGTGAAATTAAGTGGCGAATTTTTCCTATCCCTACTTATAGAAACGCATGGTAGCAATATGTTTGTTCGAGCAGCGCGATCCTGAGCTGGAAAGACAGTGGTGCGAATAAGGGATAAGCGGAAGAGGTTCATGCCCCATTCCTACAATTCAGTCGGACTGTGGAAATATACGGCGTAGAGTACGCGTGCCAGTTGTGCAATAACCACACAGTGTTGTTCCAAAACTGGACTGTATTTTCGCCAATAGCATTAACAACACTGGGTAGTATTTAAATTTAGAAAACCTTTCTATGTAAGTACATGCTTTGGAACTTTGTTACATTTAGTGTGGCCTAACTTCAATATAAACCAGAACATGTCCTATTCACCCAAAATGGTTTATATGTATAAAATATTTGGTTTGTTGAAAAACAAAAGGGTAAACAAACACATTCATAATTATTGAACATATAATTTTGACAGATATGAGGGCTGTAGTGTAGTACGGGCGGGCGGAACCTACTGCACTTTTGATTAATCGGATTATATTTTGATATCAGATTAATTAACCAAATTAATCCAGAGATTAATCCGGAATTAATCAGATAGAAAAATGAATTAAGCAAATATCGATCCGCTAATCTTAATTCGATAAAATTAATGTGATGTTTGATCAAATAAATGTTATCAAATAAGTTTGATGGAATAACTTTGATCAAATTTCTTTGATAATATTTTTTGTTGTGATTGTATATATTTGGTATGTGTGATAAGGGTCCTTAATTTTTTTAATTTTCGGAGAGCGGCAGAATCGATGTTCATCCTTGGACGTGTGGCGGTGTACTGAGGTGTGATGTGTTGGGAAAGGGGTATAAATGTAATATTAATTTTAATATTAGTTAAGTACATTTTTTTAAAAATATAATTCTCTTCTCACAGAAGATCTGCAGTAAGAGGCGTGTTCTGGAAAAGCAAGGATTTTTTTTTCTTTCCTGTTTACTTGCAGTTAGTTTGTTTCCAGATGCAAACGTGTTTTGCGGGAAGAAACGAACCGTATTTTGCCTGATTCTTGTGCACACTTTGTCACAAACTGTTCACGGTTAATCGACGCATAACTTTGACCACGATGTCCAATAATTTTGCCCATAAAGTCTGTAGATAATTTTCTACCCATTTCTTTGTGACGATTATAAGTGTGTTAATATCAGGAGTCTAAATTCTTGAAAGATGAATTTAATATGAATTCAATTTAATTTCTCTTGGAGGCGTTACATACTTTATCATTTTAAAATATGAATTTATACGTTTTGGATCATAGCAATAACATGGTTTCCCATTTACTTAAAAATAATACTTTAGGAAATATATGAAGTTACATACTGTAACCGCAAAAAATGCAACAAACACAAATTTTTGCTATGTAACTTCAAACGAGACATTACACTTCTAATATATATATATATATATATATATATATATATGATGTTGATGACAAATGGGGCAGCGTTGCATACACATGATTTTTTTTTTTACAAAGTGAGCCCTTTGGACAGTAAGAAAATATCTTTTTCCCAATGTAAAATATATTTTGATTTAAGTGTACACTCAAGAAAAGCGTATTGCAACTGTTTATTTCAATTTTCGTTACTTAATTTCCATTCAACCCCTTATCATACTATCCCGAGTTTTCTCGTTGACATCTGACTTGATGCAGAATATTTGAACTCGTGATAATTGCTGTCCAAGGTCAGATGTCGATACCAATATGTATAGCACCTTTCCGTGGATATTTGCTATTGGTTCCAGCTGACATACCAAGTATTTCATAATTGGTTGCTTCTTATGTAATTGATCTATTGAAACCTTTACCATAGGTTCCAATGTGCGACTTGATACAAGAAATTCTTAAGTACTATTCACACCAAAAATTTCCTTTTTTGCAACATCTGAAGTGAAAAATTAATGCATAATTTTCCAAATTTTGTTCATACTTGTTTAAAGTTTGACCGTTGTTTGTGGGAGGGAGGGGGGGGGGGGGTGTGCTGTAGCCCCATCAGTTCGGCTATTGTGTACGCCTTTGAAATGAGGTGGCCTATAATATCGTTCGGGGAAACAAATGTTTAATAAACGGCACAGAAAACGAATATTTGAGGTTCTATCTGAAGTTTGTTTTTGTCATCCGTCCCTCTCCTGCTGCACGAGAAGAAGAGAAGGGCGTGCCAAGTGGAAGCTGTCGCAGGTCGCAATCTCAGTCGACGTCAACATCCGAGGGCGAGCGGCAAACTTGGGGCGACCACAGCCTCTCTCCTCTCAACTGTGTCGCTGTCACCCTCACTCCACCTGTATCCACGCTAGATCTGTACCACGAAGGAGCAGATTGGAGAAAGCGCCTTGTTTTGGCGGGCTGCCTCCGTCCACGGCCGTCTTTTCATCGCTGCCACGTTCAGGGACTCGCTGGGTTTTGACGAGGGAGGAGCGGAAGTCAGGAGGGAGGACGAGACTTGAAAAGGACGGTCTGGGAATACGCGCGCACGGAGCCAATCAAGTGAATTCTTGTAAAAATTTCCAAACAACTTTTTTTTCCCCGTCTTCTCTGGAAGTTGGAGAGCGGAAGATTCTCCACGGATCATGCGATTTAGTTCAAAGTGACGTCACTTTATTGAAGTATCTAACCTGCGATAAGAGCTATTTTCCTATGCACACAAATAAAATTTGTTTTTAATTTTACAAAAAAAATACGTATTCTGGAAACTAGTTACTGAAAAAGTTGTTAATGCCATTATAAGTTCAAGCTCGTAACTTTTACGAGGTCCAGTATTACTGCAAGCATTTTTCTGTAGTCCTACAAATCCTGTTTTTACATTTGTATTACTACAAGAATTGTTCAGTTAGGTTTACAATGTTATTTTTCTTGTGTGTTGACTGTTTTTCTAAAGAGGATATTGGGCATAGATCATATTCGCTATACAATGATACAGATTTTTTTTATTTTTTTTGTTCAAGTTAGATGCTTAAACTAGTGTTGTAAATTGTGCCTGTACGCAGGATCTTTGGTGATACGGTGTCATGTTTCTCCACAGCTTGAATTCTGTCGTGTGAGGGAAAGTGCACCATAACTGTGATCATGTTCTGTTCCTTGCCTCTTACTCACAGTGTCACACAAGAACTGTTCCTGCCTGTTACTCACAGTGCCACACAAGAACTGTTCCTGCTTGTTACTCACAGTGTCACATAAGAAAAGTTCCTGCTGCTACAACTATGGCGCAGGTGCTCAACATAAGTCTCCATTCTTACGGTAAATTCAGCACGCCTAGTACACAAAGTCTGGGTTTGAAATATTTAATTCCATGATTTCACACTGGAGGGATCATGACAGGTTATAATGAACATATTTGACGCTATCTGAAATCAGCATGTCGAAGAAAATATTTAAGATACATGTCTTCTTATAACAACCGACGAACTAAAGCTGTTTTTGTATTTGATCTGTAAATGCAAATATTTATGCCGCATGGCAAGTATTGTGATTTATTTCATAATCGATGGAAACTATTAAAATATAATCAATTCGAAGTGCACTTCAATATAAGTTTAAACTAAAAACACATCAGACGTTATAATTGTTTACAAACACCGTTGGCCCTTCACAAATTTTTTCCCAGATATGTTGTGTAGCATCAAATTTCAAAGTTCAAGAAAGAATAATGTGTAAAGTGTTTTAGGGCTTAAATTAGTAGGGTGCGTTGAATACAGACAGATTAGGTAGAATAATTCAAGCACGTTGTAACAGCTCTATATTGTAATTAACTTTCCTGAGTATTCTATCAATCAAGATATTTATCAAACTTAAAATGAGTATAAGAAAATTAAATAACACAGGATTGAAATAGCATGACTAGGGACCTGCAATATTCGCGTTATTTTCTGGCGTCAACCTAAAATTCACCATCCTATACATATTGTAGTTGGCTTAGTTTGTTTATTTTGGCTTATTCAGCACCGAGGACCCATCTTCCCTTTTCACTTGGTTGGAGGTGATTGGGCCAGTTTCTTGTTAATAGTTTCCTATTGGTCCAAAGTCGTCCAGGGCGTGGCCGGACAAGCAGTAGTCCAACTACAAACGTAATACAAAAACACAAGAGTTTCAAGTCTATCCTGTCTTCAAATAACAACGCGAACTTCGCACGTCTCTAAGCATGGCGGTATGTTTTGTTTTGGGCGTACCCATTCGTTGATTTGCCGCGCGAAGCTCTGGGAATGAGCATCGCGTCTGATTGGCCACCGCGTGCCGCGAAAGATTCCCTATCGGTTGGTCCGCCGGCCGTCGAGTAAGTTGCCAGGCGCTGATTGGCGAACGGCGCTCCGATGTGTTGCTCGCCCGTGACGCCATCTTGCCATTGTGTGAGGTATGAAGCGTCTGTTCCACCTCTGTACTCTCACCTGCTCTGTGGCAAAACCGTGCGATAGAAACGCCGCGGGCTTCTGGAACACTGGACATGTGCCAACCACTAAGTGGACGAAACGAGGCGTAATAAAGTGCAGCAAGAATCGTACAGCGGTTTACGCTCCGGTAAAGAAACGAAACGGAACTCTATCGAAGGGCGTTCTACAATTAATAGTGGATCAACCCGTGCGTTTTTTTGTAAAAAATAGTTGTTTGCGCGAATACGCGTATCTCGGCGAATAAATGTTCTAAATACGACTTTTTGTCAGAAAAGATCAAAATCAATTATCTTCGCCCCTATTTGTTTACTTTTGTCATATTAAGGGTATTCGTGGAGAAAAAAACTCGTTAAAATGGTCAAATTCCTCATTTTTAAAGCTTGTGTATGCAGTTTCTTTAAGCGGTAAGAGTGAAGAGATTTGGGCGGCTCTTAACAGCGAGGTCTTGGGAGCCAATGAAGGTGATTGAAGTGAATATGGAGCGGAGCCGGAATGAAGGGACCGGGGAAACCGGAGATCCCCGAGAAAACCCACCGACCAACGGCATCGTCCACTATTCCCACTTGCGAAAATCCGGTGACCCGGCCAGTGATTTAACCCGGTGCGCCTTGGTGGGAGGCGCGTAGAAGCGATGAGGCACTAGGCGTGCGTGTTAGTGTCGTCCGTATCGCTCCCTCGCTTCTTGATCTTGGACACCGTGGTCCATCCCACTCTCCAAGGGTTCATCCTCCTGGTGACTGAACTGTGCCGCAGTGTTTGTAATCTTGTTTTTGATGAGACTATTAAACATGCCCCCCGGTATGTTTACCTAAGAAAATACATCACATGCGAGACTAGGAAGGAATGATAATTTAAAGTTACTAGCCATGCTGTAAATATTATTTTGAGCTCTCCAATGTAGCTTAAAACGTTTTTTTTTTTTTTTTTTTTTCAGACTGTCTTATGTTACTTAATATACTAGCCGGACACGAGTCAGACTACGACAGGAGCCTCTATTGAACTTTGCTACAGACTTTCCATCAATAAAATGATAGTCACCGCTGAAAAACCCACAGGTACACGCAGCACTAGGAGAACACTCCACTCCAGTTCAGAGCCATGAACGTAGCGGCAATGGCGCTCTCGTAGCGCGTGCCAGTGTAACCCTTGTAGCTCCCGCGCTTCTCGACCAAAAAAGGAGAAAAACGTTGCAGACAGGCGAGCGCCTTAAGATGGAAGTATCCTTGTTATCGTAGGTTTACGTATTTTCCTCCATAACTTAATTTATCGGAGTCAATATTTAAAAACGAAGCTAGTCAAGATTTAGGGAACAGTTTAACTTTTTTTTTTTTTTTTTTTTTTTTTTTTTTTTTTTTTTTTTCCAAAAACGATTCATTGGAAGTATTTTGGGAGCGGGGACTTGTTTTTTACCTGTGACCTTGACCTTCGTCCTTGAAGTTGGCCCTTTGGCCGGAGACCTTAAATTACCTTAAACCCAAAAATTCCAAAGAAAGCAGAAAAATTATAAAATCGTACAAAAATTTATAAACAATCAAAACAAATTAAAACATTATTTAAAATAATTATTTTTAGATGTACATGTAGGCAGTCCTGGGTTCGATTACAGGTGGATCGACTAAGTTCCCGACCTGGCCGGGCCCCGCCAGGTCGGGCAGTGTCCATCTCAACATCCATGTTAGATGTCGATGGCCTTGACCTTCAACCTAGACTTCCTTAAAGCTGAAAAAACTCTAAAAAATTTCAAGAAAGTACCAAAAAATTCTAACAAATTCCTAAAAAAACCTTTGACACTTGGCTCAAGACTCAAGAACCAATTCCCAATACTCAAGACCCTTGACGCAAGACTCAAGGCCCTTGAACCAAGACTCATGACCCTTGACCAAATACTCAAGAAACAAGACCCAAGATCCAATACTCACGACTCAAGAAACAAGACCCAATACTCAAGACTCAATACTCAAGACCAAATAATCAAGACTCAAGACCCTTAACTCAAGATGTTTGACCCCAAGACATTTGACACAAAAAATACAAAAAATTCTCAAAATTCCTAAAAATTCTTCAGATTTATAAAAAATAAAAAGTATTTTGGAAAATAAAAACTTAAAAAATTTCAATAATTTATAGAAATTTTTTTTTTTCAATATTACAAATTTATTTATATAAAATTTTAATTTCCTGAGTTTTCCTCAGCACCACATCCAGCAGACGACTGACCCTCGCCAATGTTTCTTGGTCAATTAGTTGGATCACCTCCAATACTTCTACCAGTGTTTCTCATTGTTGATTACTTGTGTTGGCTTCACCCCCCAAAGTGTTTTATTGGTTGATTACTTACTTTCGTTCGACCCGCCCCCAATGTTTCTCATTGGTTAATTAGTCGGCAGGCTTCCACCTCCCTTACCTTTGCTCGTTCCGTCGTATACAGCCATCTTGTTTCTTTCCTTTGTCATTTGTTTTAATTTTCAATACAGTTGTGATTCTAGTGTATTAATGATCGATTTAGTCGTCAGAGTTTCTGTCAATTTAGCCACCATGTTGGTTGTAGACTTCCACCTTGCCCCAATGACATTGAACTCGAAAAATCGAGAAAAATCGCAGTCTATTACTAGCTGGTCACATAAAGACACTATACCATCTAACACTACTAATTAACGACTGACTGCAAAGACGGACTTCACCCAAGACTAACCCCACCTAAACTAACTCCACCCAAGAACTAACTGCACCCAACCGACTCCATCCAAGACTAACTCTACCCAACCGACTCCACCCAAAACTAATTCCTGCCAAGACTAACTCCACCCATGAATGATTCCTGACAAGACTGACTTAGCCCAAGACTTACTCCTGACATTTCTACCAGAGCCGTCCATACCAAAGACTCACACTAACTTACCAAGCCAACTTACCAGACCAACTCACCAGGCCAATCAACTAGTTGCGAAACATTCCTCAGAAATATTCCCCTCGTTTCATTCGTTCGCCATATAGAACTCAGTGATTTTAAACGACCCGAGAAAGGCATAATTCTTCAAACCTAACTATAGCCCTCCTACTGCATGCACTCACAGAAATTTGATTTAACGCAGACTCTCAATTAATTGTTTACACTACTGAATTAATAAGTCTTTCAGAGAAGCAGAAGGAACTAAATAAGAAATCAAACACACATTAATATATACATAATTTTGATTTATTTACTTACTGTATACATAATTTGTATCTTTCAAATTATTTTGAACATTCCATCCTCACATTTCTCAGATCTTTGCATATCATGAATAGTAGCCAACAGTCTCATCTGATATAACCCCGATTCTTCAGTTCATCGATGTTGAAAGTTATCTCAACAATGCTTGAGAAATCCCCATGCTTTTGTAGGTCAAGCAAATATATAAGTTTATCAACAAGTTCATTTGGGTCTCCGGGAAATATGTAATGAGCGTTATTAACGCCTTTTGCCTTCTTCACATCACTTGTCGAAGAAACCCCTTATGGTGAAATGTGTGGAAACACCGAGCGAATCATCATCCTTCCCATCAGATACTTCAACAACACTGTCTTCATGGTCATTATCATCTATGCTGTCTTCATGATCATCTTCACCTCCTATTTCATCCTCAATATCATAACTACCTTTCTTTGCAGGGGTCCCACAGTCATCATCAGCATTTAGAGTCGATAACTATTTACCTTGAAGGTCATCTATTTCACGTGAACGTCTTGCATGTGTACATTCCACACATAATGACTACCAAACCACGCATGTCTCTCATTCCACAATAGCATCAACTGTTACATCATAATCTTCTGTGGAATCAGTACCCATCGATGCAGCAGGGGGTATTGACGGGATCACTTGCAGGCTCTCAAAAGAAGAATCCTTGCAGTTCTTCATGTGGTTCTTCAATATATCACCTTGCATAATTAGTTTGTGTGGCCATTGTCGTAATGCTTCATCGCGCGAAAATGTCTCTTCGTACAGGCGGTTCTCTCATGTCGCCGAGCATGGCAACTTTTGCTGAAGATCTTTCCACAGTAGCAATGTAATACATGTAATTTTCCTACAGTGGGAGAAGGTGCGTCCATAAAAGTAAGCTGCGAAGTAACAAAAAAAAAAACTTTTTTGCATTAAAATTTTTAGGTTGAAGGTAAAATAGAAATAATTTTGTATTCTCGTACGTTGTGATATATGCTATTCACGGTAAAGTCCGCACTCTTTAAGGCTGTAACAATTAATAAATATAATTTATAACACCTTCATACGTTAACTTTTGGGAATGGCGTAAAAGTATACACTGTGTTTGTTAGTCACATGGCAATGTTTATATTAAAAAGTAACAGAAACATAGAAATTGGCCAAAAGGAAAAATTCAGCAGGGCCTTAAGAAGTGTTAATTTTACCGTGAATCACTTGTAGTGTAGTTAGTCGAGGCATGGTGCTCAATCCTCGTGCTGCGAGATTTTTGTCTTTCGTGTTCAAATCCCAAACACTCAAAATTGTTTAGTTATATAGAATTATATCTTAATATATATTAAAACATGAATCATATTGAAATAATGTGTTTGACTAATTTTCTAAGTATTAAAATAACGCAGTAAAGTTCGGCATGAAATTAGAGCTATTGTTGGGAAAATACGCATTTTTCTTTGCAGCGATTACAGTTATCACTCAAGTATGACATTGGTGTTAAACTAAACTACTATAAGGAATGCACTTACCATACCTATAATTATGTGTATATAATAAAGATAGCAGAAAATATTTTGCAAACTTAAGTATAATTAAATTTGATTAACCGGACTTATCGGTGTGCATAAGTTTTGTAAAATAATTGTGGTTTTATTCGCATTCTTAATATTATTGTATTAAAATATATCAAACAAAATTTTATGTTAAAAATATTAGTAAAATAAAAAACTCTCTACATAAATTTCGGAGGTGAATAAGGATTGAAATCACGAACCTAAAATATTCAGTAAGCACACGACGAGCTAGCACGTTAACCACTACCCTACCGCAACTACGAGAGTAGACGGTTTGCTTAATAATATAAATATTGAGTAACGTAAGCGAAAGAGAGTCGCCAAGTTAAGTTATTCTGTGTTTGGGAAATTACTCAGCATTCCGTGCGCATAAAATTGGTTAGATCACAAACTGAATCACATTTTGTGCTTTGAAATTTAATTCGACTTTTTTCAGCTTACGAGGCTAAAGCTGTTCACTGAATACCCGCTATTTTACCAAGCTACACGAAGAGCACACTCAACAGTTGTCGTCCAAGCTTATTTCGTTGTTTTCAATAATTTCTTTTAGTTTATCCTAGTTTTCGTTTGGCGTGTAGGACAATTGTCCAACATACTACTACTTATTACGGACTTCAGTAATACGAATCGAATCGAAAGTTTACTGTGGGGTATCGTACCCCTCGTTACGATAACGGGATTTCTCGGTTCCCCACAGCGTAGTTAACGAGAATTTTCAATATTGTGCGGACATTTGTAGAAAAACATATGTTACGGAATCGCTATCCAGTGACATAAACGACATAAACATATTTTACTGATCGTTATATCTAGGGATAGGAGAATTTCGCGAATTCATTTCGGGACAAGATAGACGTCAAACACACATAATGTGGAGTCACCTTTGCAATTGTATCATAGTTTATTAGACACCCTCCCCTGGACGCTTCTGAGCCAATAGCAGACTTGCAAGGAAACACCTTGCGAATCCCATAACTGCCAGGTGTGGGGCAACAGCCAATGAACACACAGATGAGGCTCCAGTATGCAGAGGACTCAGGAGTCTAGCCTACAGGTCATTGAACTCGCGAAATTTTCCCATCGCTGGTTATATCACAGGTAAGGAGTTACAGAATACAGCTGCAGGCCTCTGTGTCGTACCTTTGAAGTGCCAGCACGCCCGAAGCAGGACTCTGTCCAAGGAAGCTCATTACGTCAACAACTCGCCATCCCTCGACGCAGAACCGCGCCATTTGACGACGACGACGTGAGGCGAACTCGGAGACTAATCTCGGACGACCCGCCCCAGTCAGCGTCGACCCCCCCAGCCTCGCCTGATTAACCCGCTTGTGGTCCCGCAGAGGGTGTCCAATTAGAGGGGTGCGCGGTCAAAAGGCGAGGGTAGTAATTACTCGACTTCGGGACATCGGCATCGAGGTCCTGGGGCACGTAGCTTCGTCGCCGGATGGCGACCATTATTCCCCGCCACACGGCCACCAGCGAACCTCCACTACCGTCGTTATTATCGCCATAAATGTGCACACAACTCGTAGGCGAACTGACCAACTGCAACCAGCCTCATGTTGCTGCCTGCGTCGTGCGAGTCTTCGCGCCACATTACCTGCAGTACGTCACATCCGCCTATACGCTGTTCACAATAAAATGAGCACATTTGAAATCAACCTTAAATGCTGTTCACGATAAAGTGAACACTTTTGAAATCTACCTTAGAAAAATGTAACTTTCCCTACCTGCATATACCCTGTACACTGACTGACATGCGCCCAGTTAAGTTGGTAACGATGGATGGGACGTAATTCCGTATCTTAACATCTAACAAAAAGTGTTAGGAAACCATTTCTGATAACTTAAAATTCTTTCTTTCTCTTTCTGTTTTTTTTAATGTATTAAAGTGTGAAAATGAACAGATTTGTAAAATATTTACTTTTCTGATAATTTCACAGTTTCACTTGACCGACGCATGATTAAAGTGGTGAGGCGCATGACTATCCTAATCTTATATAAGACGGAATAATACACAACGTGCATACAATTAGATTTTAAGCAGGGCTTTCAAAAGTGCTCATTTTACCGTGAATAGCCTATAGAAAAAAGTCACTGACCCTGCCCGCATATATTTCAACGGGAGCACTGAGTGACACGTGCCCAGTGAAGTTGGTAACGATGGAAGGAAAGTAGTTCCATATCTTCACGTCTAATAAAAGGTGTTAGGTAACCGTTTGTAATAACGAAAATTATTTATTTCGCTTTCTGTTTATTCTTAACTCATCGAAGTGTAAAATTATCAGATTTGTAAGTTATTTACTTTTCTGATGATTTCACAGTTTCACCTGACTGACGCATGAATACAGGAATGTTGCTCATGGTAATATTAATTTTGCATACGATGGAAGATTACGGAACGTGCATACTAGTAGATCTTAAACAGGGCTTTCAAAAGTGCTCATTTTACCGTGAACAGCCTATAACCCATGAAAACGCGCATATTGCAGAGGAAAACAACTTTTCCTGTCCATGCCACATTTACAAGGGCTGTCTCACCTCTGTATTTTCTTTAAGTATTCTATGCCTTTGTCCGTGTATATTTCAATAACTATCGTGGCTCTTCGCCTATTACGATTAAATATTAAATTCGAGGGTTTGGAATTTTTTGCAGACTTAAGGATTACGAAATTACGTTTTATTAAAAAATATTTTACTGTACTTTTGCAGCGGAAGGAGCTTCATCACATGTGTGAACACGTTACCATCTTTCTATGTGCAGGGTTAAGGTGGCCGCCTGAGTAGGTAGACATACGGTTTGCAGAGCTCCATCAGAAAAAGTCTTATTCAAAACCGTCCGAAGTGCCTGAGTGAGGCCTGCTTACGAATATAATTTTAAATACGTCACGTGTCTGTATACGTTCTTCAGTTCCTTCATTTCTTTCTAAAGCAGGTTTTTGTAATAGTGAAAAGGGTCAGACGGGTGTTTTCACAGTCATTTTTAGATATGAACATTTCGGTACAAAACATTTAAAAAAACGAATAGGGACGTGCGTCAAACCTTTATTTTTATTATTACGTCAAAATGTTAGGGTCTTCGCTGAAAGTCTCATAGAGGTGCGTTATCGGCAGCAAGACTCAACGCCAGTTCAGTGCCTTGTGCGTAGAGGCGATGAGAGAGTTGATGCTCATGTCTCAGTCGCCACTAGCGATCCCACGATTTTAGGCCTCAGATGTGCAAAATTCCTTCAACCAGGCGGCCACCTTAACACTGGCACTTGTCATGTTTTCCAGCCAACTACATAGGGCCAGCAAACGGCTACTCCACACAGTTCCACCTTGCAAGACGCGCGACCCCTGTCGTCGCGTCTAACACACAAACGTACGTGTATGGCGGGTTGTGGCCCGCAGCTTCCAAGGCGTTTTGCCTGCGCGCCAAAGAAGCGTCGTATTGTTACTGCAGAACAATTACTTCATCGGAGCAAAGCTTGTGATTGGCTGTTGATGTAGTAGTGCGTTTCCGAATGTTCAGGAGGCCTGGCCTGCGACTCTAGGCTCCGGGGATGCGGGAGCGGTTGTAGGCCGGGAATATAACGTGTGGAGCGAGCTTGGGAAGAGAAGGTTAGCCCTAGTTTTGACCAGGGCTGGCAACAGTCCTGGTACTTAGGGTGCCAGAAAATCGTACTAATTACATGCAACTTCTTTTTACAAGCTCCACACGATGAAATTACCGCAGAATAAGAGAGAGGCCGGGCCCTGACTTGCCACTCCGTAATGACAGATGACCAAGCTGGGCTGTCGATGAACGGCTACTCAGGTTGTAGCGACTCACCAACACACTACATACGAGTATAACTAGCCACTTACAAACACTACATGTTTTACAGACATTACGACACTACAACACGCCAGTCAGAAGACTGGTGGGGAGCTTCCGATAACACATACTCATAAATTTACTAAGATAGCAACAGTAGTAAACAGCTATAAATACGGGCCCGGAGCCCAGCTAAAACATAAACACGGCAGCCCGCTACCGCACAGTGCGTAATTTCCTGTATCCAGCTGGCCAAAAATCATATCGCGAAAACTATTGGGTCAATGTTCGTAATATTTGGTATGCAGCTTATATGTTGGATTGCGATAACACATTGTGCTGTCCAGGAAAATACAACACATAATTTTTCAAGAGATGGGGTTTGTAACCTCAATGTTATATAATATTAGTGCCCGACTCACTGACCGACTGACTTATCAACACAAAGTCCAAACCACTGAACACAATAGCATGAAAAGTTAGACATGACTTTTCCTTAGGGTGCACATCCCCACTAAGGACAATTTTTTAATTTAAATATGACCCCTTAGAGGGTGAAAATTGATAAATTGTGTTTTCGAATCATCCTCAACAATTCATGAACCCGAAGAGTTACCATTATGCAGGTAACCTCAAAATGTTGCATACATAATATTTAATAACTCCTTTTATAATGTTTCCAAATTCAACCCCTAAGAGGGCAAAAGGGGGTAAAATGTATATTCGAGACGTGCGCTCTAGCTCATTAGCCCAGTGAGATATAGTTATTCTCTTAGCGTAAAAATGTTCCCTACATAAATATCTAAGACTGTTTTCTATGACTTTTCGAAATCAACCCCTAAAATATATGAAAAGGGATCAAACTTTGTCTTAGGGTTCTTGATAGTTTATTAGGCTGATGAAGTATCATCATGCTTCAAACAGTTGTCTGCATAAATATTTAAGAATTATGTTTTGGACCTCACGAATTGCAAACCCTAAAGGGGGGGGGGGAGTGGGTAAAATGTGTTTTCGAATTATCAACAGCTCATTGACCCGATGATATATCGTAATGCTTTCAGCCTCAAAATGTCGCCTGTAAATATCTAAAAACTGATTAAATGATTTTTAAAAATTTAACCCCTAAGAGTGGAAAGGGATAAAATATGTTGTCGAATTATCCCTAACAGCTCTTTAACCCAGTGACATATCGCTGTGCTCTTAGTTTCAAATGGTCGAATATATAAATAACTATAAAAACATATCGTAGAATTTGTTTAAATTTAACCCCTACGCACGTTAAAAGGGGTAAAATGTATTTTAGTTTTCTCCTATACAGCTCATTAACCCAATGAGATATCGTTATGCACTTAGCTTCGAAAGGTTGCGTACATAAATACCTAAAAATATAGTTGGATTTCTTCGCAATTGAACCCCTAAGAGGGTGAAAAGGAGAAACAAATGTTTCCGAGTTCTCCTCAAGGCCGGACAGGATTAAAGAAGGATAATGCGTTGGGAAGAGTGTACTCCATCCTTCTAAACAGTTACTAAAAGAGGCAGCGGTCGACTTGAGGAGAACAGCTCCAGAGCAATCTCACCTAGCAACTTCAGTAAAAGACAACAGTAACTGCATTGTACAGTACACGCAGGTGAAGCCACACACGCAAAGCTATTATTTATATAATTATATATGGCTACAGCATTAAATGCTATCCTACAATTAGAGCACGCTATTCAGATATTAATAAGAATAGAAAGGTAACATCTTTATGCAACTCACTGTTTTAGACATTATATGTTGTCCTATTAGAATCGGCACCATCGCAGTCGGTATCTTCGTCTGAATAACTGGGTACAGGAGGCTCAGCCAGTAACTGCAGGACATCTCTGGAGATGGGCAAAGATGTTCTCTTCCTTGATTTCCTTAAGCTTGTAATTTAAGGGTCTGGAGATATCAATAGTCTGTGGAAAAGGTCGGTATTTGTGCCTTTTCTTGAAGTTTTTCTAGTAAAGATTTCTCTAAAACGCCTGTTACCTTTGTTTCTCGCTTCCTGGGCTTCCTCATACAGTTGGCCAATAGGTAGTATGCAGTATCCTATCACAGTCTCTCCATGAACTAAAAGCTTATGTAATGTCACAGGCATATAATACCATTTAAACTTCATTAAGTACAATTCTCTAGCTTCCTTTGCATATATGCCAAATGCCTCTGTATTGATGGCATACCCACACGAAAGAGCTTCTAAAATGACACGTAGATGGTTGATCAGCTCTATATCCATCCCGTTATATCTGCTGAAATTATAGCCTCTCTTAAAAATCTTCTAGCTGTGTTTCTATCATATGTGTTCCCACTGATTTGCATCGGCATATCAACGAGTAGTCCCATTTCCTTTCTGAACTGTTCCTGGATGTTCTTCTTTCTATTTGCAACCAGTTGTTTATCCTTTATGTTCATTATTTGACACTTATTTACACCTAGCCTATAGGATATATGAAGCAAGCATTGGAAACATCGAATCCTTGCATGTAAGGGCGATAGTCCGAACTGAAGTATGGTTTGGTTTACTGCTGAATCGACTGTTTCAGTGTTACTATTCATCTGCGTGGGGTATGCACCGCATATATAACACCTCTGAGATGACATATATGAAGACAATTCACTGCACACTTTTCCACCCACCATAGAGAAATGCAGCTCATGTTCAACAGTTGCTGTTATGTCACCCTTTAAAATTACAGTAGTCGGCGACAAAGTCTTCTCCTCTGCGCAAATGTTTTCTACTTCTTCTCTAATTAAATCTGCAGTTTTCTTTGGAAATTTAATTTTTATAGGCCTGCAGTAATGAACTGATGAAGCTTTCGAATTTACCAAATAATGGTATTGTTTTCTCCAGTAGCAGAGTAAGCTAAGAGCTGAAGTGGCACAAGTTAGCTGGTGAACAAAGACTCGTCACGTGTTGAGTCGCCCTGGGAATATTTTTGTTTATAGCTACTTTGGTCAGAACTGCCATCACAGTCCCACTTTGTTAGAAGTTTATATTTATATTATTGATCTGCCACACGAATCATAACATCCTCTTGTACTCTACAAATCCTGCTGACTGTATGATCGATAATTGCTTGTTATTTAACTTCTGCAGTCATCTGTTATTGAGAATATACTAGGATAAAACACTTCTTAACTTTTCTTACTATATACAAAGTACTTCTATATGCTATTGTATTCTCCCTTAATTCCTTGTCTTGGTTAGAAGTCAACTGTAATTCAATCATCAAAGAGAGAGCCTCATCAGGTAACATCGTCTGTTTTTTCTGGAAGAACATACTTCGCGCTTTCTTGAGTTTTGTTGATCGTTGAGGAGAGGCATGTGCAAGTTCTCCTACAATACCGGCAGCATATTTTTCCCCGGAAGTTCGAAGAATTGTTTGTGTAGCAGAACCTATTTCTTCTTGTGATGTTTCTTCGAGAAGTGATTTAGTTTTCCTCCTCTTAGATCTCGTGCTTGACTCTTCAAATAGCTTACGCGGACGTCCTCGGGTGCTTGTACCAGCAGTCCCATCTTGAGTTCTAGAATGGGAAGTCACATCTTGGCATTGTTGGCTAATAGATTGTAGTACTTTGTAAACACTTTGTTCAAAACTGACATCTTGGTCCAGCCATTTTGCACAGTATTTCAAAAATTTATTTTTATTCCTGCCATATTTTGTCCATCGAGAATGTATCTTTGCACACAAAATGCTAACCGAGTTTTTTACTGACTTGGAAATGTCATCAGGGCAATCCTGAATACCCAAATTGTCCATTACTCCGCATATTTATGCCAGTTGTGCTCCACAGCTCGAATACCGCTCTCCGACTAACAGAGCACTATATAATTAACAGCGTTTATGTCTGCGCCTGGTTGCAGCTGTAAATTGCTTTATCTTATGAAGAAAAGTATAAAGAATGTCTCCACAAAGCGTTACTGCGGCAGACGATGGCAATACCTACTAAATATCAAGGCGAACTCGTATAATAAGGTACCTCACTAACATTGTGCACTTCACCTTTAAATACTCCAGCGAAGCAATGAAACTCTAATTTTCAACTAAATCAGTACCTAACACTACAAAACATGATTGAATCTAAAATGTCCGCGTGTTTTGGTACAGAAGAGTAAACACAATCGCCCGGACTGTGCACGTCCAAAACGTCAACTGCGCTCCTACATCTTGGTTTTTCTTATCTGATTAGGGAAACGACGAGATCCAGGCCTCCTAGAGGGTAACATACCCCGCAGAAGAACGTGTCATCACTCGAAATGTTATCTCCGGGGGTTGTACAAAAAGTCTGTTCAAGAGCTACACTTTTAAGACGGGTGGAAAATACGATTTTTGGCCAGCTGGATGCTTAAAATTACACACTGTGCGCTGACTCAGTGTTTAGACCCAAGTGTGCCGGGCTGCAACTTTATTTGCAAACCCACTTACCGAGTTATGGGAACTCGGGTTCCTGGTCTCTTGACAGCACGGCCGTCCGGGGTCACGTGAGTGATGGGCGGCTGCGAGACTCGGTCCGCGGCTGAGAGGCGCTGCGCAGGACGTCGGCCTGATGACGAAGCATCAGTTAAGTATGATTCGTGACTGTTCATTTCACCCTGGCGAGGCGGGACTTTGAATATTCCTGCAGGCAGAAGTGATGGCCTTGATCTCAGGCAGTGATGTGTTTGCACTTAGAATATATTAGGCCGACTGAAATGAAGGACTTCTTTTCCAGCAGAAGTGAGTTGGGACTGTTCATTCACTTGCTGGAATAGAGGGCCTAGTATTTGGCGGAGATTGACTCAGGAGTGTGGACATGGCGGAGTAGAGGGACTTAAGCTTCTTACACAATAGAAAACTTAAGCATTTGACTTTACATTGCCTTTCCTCTGACGAAACCACCAATACACAGTACAGTTGTAAAGTCAGAGTTCAGACAGTTGAACATCGGTTCTGCGAGCTTCATAAGAATGTGTATCGTATGTAAATAATTATGATAATATCCAGGAATGCATTTTACGTTCCTTCTTTAAAAATAGGCTTAAAATTTATACAAAAAGTTTATTTCAAAACAAAAAGCTCATTTTTTTTTTACTTAAATAAAATATGTCAATTCATATATTTCCTCTTCATTTTATATTTTTTTTTGCCATTTATTTAATTTAAGAAGAGTTTTGTTTACTACACCGAGATTAAAATCACCCAACAATAAAATAACGCACTTTCCCCATAATCTATGTTAGATTCTCGGCAAAATGGCTGATTGACTTTGACTTAAAATTTTAACTTTTCGAAATCGTAAAGTCAAGGGTGCTTTACGTTACCTTTGACAGTTCCATTGTGTCACGCTTCATAAGAAACATGCCGGAAAGCAAAAGTAGAGTCAAATCGTAAAGTCAAATGTTAAAGTTTTCAATTGTGTAAGGGGATTTAGACTTTCGTTCCCTAGACAGGTTAAGACAGACGGCTCTGATGCTTAGTTCCCCTAGTGGGGAATGGAAAGGCGCTACAAGGTGTGGTATACGGTAATGGGGTGACTCACTCGGGAGCTCAGTGCCCAAAGAGAAGTGACTAGGGGGGCCCGCCCATTGTTCGTCCAGAGAAAGCAGCAGGGTTCCGGATGAGGAGCGAGGAAGAGGAACATTGTGAGCCTGTGTGGTTGACTGATGTCATTTATGGTTATGGTGCATAGCACGCTGTGCGTCAGGACAAGTACTACCCGCGTCTCACTGTGTTGATGGGGAGAGTATCTCCGACTGTGCCTTGACAAGTGCGGACAGGCAGTACTGTACCTTCGGGTGTACGGTGATGGGAATGCCTTCTGCTCGCTGTGTTTGTAGATGGTTGTATGAGAAGGTTGCGGTGTAGCAATGCCAACACTATTGGAGTCAGGCAAGGGGAATACTCTCGGTTCATGTGACTGCGATGACGGATGTGTTTTGAGAAGATGACCGAACGAAAGAGAAGATAATTGGTTCCATATTATTTGATGTGATCCTCGCGCCTGCAGTCAAGGACCTTGGCAGGCAATGTCAACCTTAAATATATAAATTGTTTGTTTAGTTAAAGATTTATGTTTGTCACGTTTGTGGACGGTATTGTAATATATGAATTGTTGTTTGTTTTTTGTAAGTTCAAAGATTTATGATTGTCACGCAAAATATTTTAATTGCAATTTATAGTGATGCCACAATTACATGTTGGAAACAAACCAAAATGTTGGTTGTTCATTTTTGTATACTCTCGCTCCACTCTGGAAGACGTAAATTCAGTTGTCAAATTTTCCTTGTACTCTTGTTGATTTTTATGAGGAATTACTGCTTGCCATCCCTTGCAGGAGAATGATGGCTGTTGGGGCGGAAGTTGTGGCGGCTGTGGGCGATTTTCTGTTTATTTTGATGAGTGCAACTTATCGGAAACATATTATTATGGTGAGAAGTTTCTGACAAATTTAAAGAAAATTTCCTCTGCTAAACACATACAACTATTAGTTGAGTTCCAATATTACCAACCTTGTCGGACGTACGCTATAATATTCTAAGGGTTGTTAAAGAAATCACCTAGGGGTTGGTAATGGAGTTAACGTGTAGATCTTCATCAGCAGCCGCCATTTTGAGATTATGGCCGTCATCTGGTAAGATTTCGTCACTCATTTGTTTGTGGAAAGGGCAGCGGGTGCGCAGTGGTTACCGCGCTCATTTCCCACCTTTGCCAACCGGGTTTAAATTCCTGGCGGGGTCACTCTCGGATTTCCGCATGTGCGAATCGCGCCGGACAATGTCACTGATCAGCGGGTTTTCTCAAGGATCTCCCGTTTCTCCCGCCCTTGCGTTCCGACGCTGCTCCGTACTCAACTACCTTCACCCTCCACCGGCTCTGAAGACCTCGAAGTTAAGGGCCGCCAGAATCTCTCCACTCCATTTCAGCCTCTGTGAAGAGGCCAGAAGTGGAACTGCCGCTGGTATCGCCAACTCCACAGTGACATGTCGGAGCGCCTTTCGCCAATCAGCGTTTGATAACCTACCTGCCGGTCTGGTAGCCCAGCCAATAGGGAATATTTCGTAGCAGGCAGCAGCCAATCAAACACACGGTCCGTCCAAGAACTTGGTGTAGGTTACGGCCGTTGCCAAAAAAAATTATATTTCTACCGAATAGTGTCCGACATTTAGACGTTCAGTAGTTACTCTTTCATAGCAAAATTAATTAAGTGCATAGTTTTTGCATAAATACATGTCAAAATCACAGTTTTACTGTTTTATAAACATACAGATGATGAAAATTAACGTGCATGCAGAAATCAGATAATTCACACTGGAAGATGACAAGACGTCTATCAAATCGTACAAGGAAATACGATTGTGGCTGTCCATGAATTGTTGTGAAACAACTTTTGCTAAGCAAACTTTAAAATGTGTTAAGACAAGATCTTTCATTTACCTTTGTTAAATTTTCTGAAAATAGCTGGGGTTATTTTACTGTGGCGTTATAAAAACTGTCCAATTTGGACTTAACATGTATTTTTGCAAAAGAACCTTGCGATCTAAAAAAAATTACACGTGAGGAACAAGTAGTCGCATATAATGCCTGCCAATTGAACACTATGTGAAACAAATACTTTAGTGGCAAATGCTCTTACATTGTTATGTTTTTATATTTTATACTAGTGACTAGGGAAGGTTTATGCTTTTATACTTATACAGGAGAAGGGTGTTGTTATTTGAACAGAAGTTAATTATGAAGACAGAACATATATTTAATATAATTTATTATGATATAAAATAAATGTTAGGTATTGGCGAGGGGGGGGGGTCCTATCAATCACAGTATATGACTAACCTGAATGATAGTGTAGCTGTAGCCTGAATGTTATGTGGAAAAGTGAGGCGTAGCACGCCTAGCTGCATCTTGAGAACTTCATTTCGGCGTGGGTCCACAGAATGACAGGCACATCCTGTATAAGGTGTTGCCAAGTATTATGTAGCTCTGGCGGCGTTATTGTCCCGAATACCGAGCCGCCGGGAGGGGAGCTCCGCTGGCGCTCCGTCGATATGTTTTATAAACTCTTACCGTTGCAATGTGTTTTGGATTCTTCGCCTGGCCCGGAAATGGACAAAGGATGAGGTAGGTCGACCTCGCTGGCTGCGCACAACCAATCTCCGTGTTCCAACATTGAATTGCTTTTCTGTCAGCACGTCTAGAGACAACGGCGTGGATTGGATCTGAAATTATAACATTGTATGGCAAACAAGTGCTTATAAATGTTTGTATACTGCCTCTAACCAATTTGTAATGCAGATAGATTAAATTCAAATTGGTAAAAGTATGTTACTAATGTAGGCTGTTCACGGTCAATTGAGCGCTTTTGAAAGCCGTCCTTAAATTATACTTGCATGCATGTTGTGTATTCTTCCATTTTATGTAAAATTAGCATTGCCACGGGCCACTCTCTTTATCCATGCGTCGGTCAAGTGAAACTATTAAATTATAAGGAAAGCAAATATTTTACAAATCTTATCATTTTTTGCACTTTGATGCATTAAAAAAACAAAAAGAACAAAATAAATAATTAAATTATCACAAATGGTTACCTAACGATTTTAATTCAATGTTAAGATATGGAATTACTTTCCACCCATCGTTACTAACTTTGCTGGGCGAATATCACTCGGTGCATCCATTAAAATATATGCAGTCAGGTGAAGTAACTTTTTTTTTCTAAAGTTAATTTCAAAAGTGCCCACTTCATCGTGAACGGCCTTTATAACAGCGATTGTCTTTTAAAAACTGAGATATAAATCAGCACGTTCATTAGTGTTGGCCATGCGACTTTGGCAGTTGTGTTCGTTTGGGGTAGGTCAATGTTGGGTGCATGCACAGAAGACGAATAAGCGGTCTACCTCGTCTTTAGCGAATGGACCTGGAAGCGTGTGCATCGCTGCACTTCGCCAGGCTTGCCCGTATTTACTGGAACACAACAGAATGCGTACTTCTTGTCCGGGCACTCGCAAGTCCGAGAGCGGAGGGTGAAGTGTTCCCTGGGCGGCGGTGCGAGCCGCTGACGTGTGGGGGCGGCGGGGGCGGCGGGTCGCGCGCCGGATATAGCCGCCGCAGCGGCCGCGCGCACTTTTCACATTGTTTCTGCCCCAGTGGCCGGCGGCCCGCCTAATTAACACCGCCACGCTCCGCCCCCCCCCCCCCAGGCTGTGTCCTTGTATCGGAAATAACTGCGAGGGGGACCCCGACCCCCCCCCCCTTTTACAATCCGCCCGTCCCCTCCTCCGGAGTCCGGCGAGCTATCGATTAAAACAAGCAGCCGCGGCCGCCGCCAGCGGCGAAAAACCCGGCCGCCCCGCGATCAGGGCGCGGCCATAGAGTACTTACGAATAGAGGCGAAACAGCTACACACGCTAGCAAAATGGCGTCGGAGCCATAGACTAAAGACGAGGTAGACCGATCTCGCTGGCTGCGCACGACTAATCTCCGTGTCCCGACATTGAACTGCTGACCTGCCGATACGGCCATACGTTGTTCACGGTAAAATGAGCACTTTTGAAAGCCCTGTTTAAGAGCTACTTGTGTGCACATTGTGTATTCTTCCGCCTTATCTAAGATTAACACTGCCGCAGGCCTCATCACTTTATTCATACGTCGGACAAGTGAAATTGTGGAATTATTAGAAAAGGAAATACTTATAAAAAATATGCTAATTTTTACACTCAGATGTATTTAGAAAACAGAAAGCGAAAGAAATAATTTACGTTATCACAATGGTTACTTGACACTTTTAATTCGACAAGATATAAAATTACTTTCCCTCCATCGTTACCAACTTTACTGGGCGCATATCGCTCAGTGCGCCTGTTAAAATACATGAAAGCAGGGGCAGTGGCTATTTTCTAAGGTTTATTTCAAAAGTGCTCACTTTACCGTGAACAGACTATAGCCAAAATGGTGTTGATTAGGTTTGAGGTTAGAACAATATTTAATAAACAAGTGCTTTTAAATATTTGTGTATTTCCTCTAACCAATTTGTAATACTTTTTAATTATATGAAAACTGGTAAAAGTATTTAATTAATATAATAGTGCTTGTCATTTAAAAATTAATACGTAAACAATCACGTTCATCACTGTTGACCACGTGACTTTGACAGTTGTGTTCCTTTGGGGTGGATTAATGTTCGGCACATACGCAGAAGACGAATAAGCGGTCTTCCTCATATTTAGTTTATGGTCGGAACGCCGAACGCCAATCAGCACCTGGTAACTCACTCACCCGCCGTCAGCCCCCAGCCAATAGCGAACCTTCCACATCACTCGGTAGCCAGTCGGACGCAAGGCCCGTTCCCAGAGCCCCGCACAACCAATCAGTGACTGGGTACGTACACATCAAAGAAGCCGCCGCGCCATCTACGAAGATAGCACCACATGGGAAAAGGGGGCTTAGATATGATATATCTCCGGAACCAAACAACCAATTCTCAACAAATTTTTCTCACAAGTAGATTTAAGTGTCTTACATACTTGATTTAAAAATTACTAGCCTTGAAATATTTCAGGTTAGTATAACCTGTCTTCCAAAATGTTAGAATAATTACAATTGAGATTGATACTCGTGATCCTAATCCTACGATTGTAATGCACGCCAGCTTACTGTGCGACTGGTTCTGGCGTAGATTCCTGGTTAAGGCGGTGTGTATATGTAATTACCTCATTTGTATTGCACATGTTTTTCTGCTTCCATCTCTAGTCATATCTCTGTCAACAAGCTGTGAAGGCCTATTTACAATCTTCGCTTCTAAGAAATTTATCAAATCTATTTGCGACCACGTAGGGGAAAGTAGGCTTATTAGTTATTATGGTAAAGTGATGTGATTACTCTGCAATATATATATATATATATATATATATATATATATATATATAGTATGTATAATATAGGGATATAAGAATTGCTACTTGTTTATATTTCACATTGTCATTTATATTGGTAAATATGAGGTTTCATTTCAATGTTTACATATCTCAGTTTAATAACTCATTGTATGTTTACATTTATAACGATATTAGAAATGTTATCATGATTTTAATTTAATTATCTGTCACTAATTTTCTAAATTTTTAATTAATTGAAAGTTTATTGTCACAAATTTATATAATTACTGTTTCCTAATTTGTGTGATTTATCCTTTTCAAACCATATAATTGTATACTGATAAGTTAAATTCCTGGGAGGTCAGTTATGTTAACTTTTTTTACTGATAACATTCCCTTATCAGAAAGATGTTTATTCCTTGGTTTTGTTAAGCAGGTTAGGGTTACACTTTTGTAAGCGCAGGGACTCTCTCTCTCTCTCTCTCTAGACTTGGTAGCGGTCAGGGCTTGTAGAATTAACACCTAAACATGTCATTGAAATGTTTGTAAGACCGCCCATCACAAGGCATGGGGGTGATGAAGAAGAGCCATCGCCAATGTTATAAATGTGCGCAGGCGAAGGAAGAGGCTGAAAAATGGGTTGTTCCTATGTTGGGGACATAGCCGTTTGTTTTGCGTGAATACGTCTACGTTGACGCGCTCGGACGCCTTGATATTTATTTTACGTTCCCGGCACCGCTTCACTAGGTCATATGGGGTTTTATGGGTATCCCTGGATTGCTTTTGGGATGCTCTTTCCAACCGTATACCATCTCTGTATTTTGACTTGGCTTTTTGAAGACTATAGGCCGAAATTGTGTTGAGTTTTCATAATTATTTACATTAAACGCATATAATTTTACCACAACCACACCACACAAACGTTTTTATACACGCAATCGATTGATCTTGATTAAAATTAAAACGAGCGTCGTAGCTTCTCCTAGTCAAAAGTTATACTACGCGGAAGTTATGAGACGCGGCGAAACGAACTCAAAATTGCGCCTCCCTTCCTCCCCCCTGCTAGGCCCCCGCGCGCAGTGCTCCGTAGTCCTCACTCAACGTAACATATTATTTGATCCTTTGGCAATCGAGTGGTGTAATTAAATTTTGAATGTAGACAATAGATTCGGAGCTGCAATGCTAAACTGTATCCCCCGATTTTGTTATCATCGGATTTTATGGATTGCCTCCCACTATGGTCGCAAATGTAAAGACGTATTTACGCCAAAAGCTCCAGTTTTAATTTATTAGTGGATTTCAAGTCACCAAGAAGATGACCAAGTGGACGCTTGTGACTCCATTGTCGTGGGATCTTCAGAAGAGTATGACTGCAATGCATAGTAGGATCCAAAGGTCCACTTAAATTTCTTACTGTTGAAATAACCATATTTTTTACTTCAAGTGAAGAGAAACTTAAAATATTTCCTTTGGGATAATTATATGCCGAGAGGTCCAAAGAATTTAATTTTTCTCTAAAGTCAAACGAGTCGGAAAAGTATTTGTTTAATGGATTTTCTCATTAAGAATATTTAATTTATAATTAATATGAATGAAAACCGAGAGAGAATAGGTGTGATGGTAATGCCTAGTAAGAAATAGCTGTTACACAAAATATTATTAAACTGAGTGCGTAGACATACGGCGAGCTGTCCACTTGCTGTAATTTCCGCTGGAGGGTAGAGTATTTCCATACATTAACGCCGAACAAAAAGTTTTAGGTAACCATTTGTGATAACTTAAATTACATTCCCCCTTTCTGTATTTTTTATTGCATCGACTGAATAAAGTGATTATTACGGTCACCCGAATTTCGCGAAAATATTTCCGTCCAATATAGACTTCAATAGTGCACTGATACTGTAGCAGTGTTCCTCTGCCCATTGGTCGTATGCCTTAGTGAGAAGAAGTTCTCTTTCTTGACCGGCCAGTGATGATTTAGTTACCCTGTTAATGAAAGCCTGTGGTTCGCGGGCAGATATCTAGGATGCCTAACAAGTACACCATACAATCACGAAAATATTTCCGTCCAAGATAGACTTCAATAGTGCACTGACACTGTAGCAGTGTTCCTCTGCCCATTGGTTGCATGTCTTAGTGAGAAGAAGTTCTCTTTCTTGACTGGCCAGTGATGATTTAGTTACCCTGTTAATGGAAGCCCTGTGATTCGTGGGCAGATATCTAGGATGCCTAACAAGTACACCATACAGTCACGAAAGCGAATCTCAACGAAAGTTTTTAAAAAATAAACTAGTCGAGAAATCGTTTCGCAAAATTCGGGTGTCCCTAGTAATGAGGCCCATGGAAATGTTAATTTTACATAAGGCGGAAGAACACATAACGTGTATACAAGTAGATTTTAAGCAGGGCTTTCAAAAGTGATCATTTTACCGCGAACACCTGCAGCTTTGTTTGTACGTGGCGGAAGATGAGCCTGAACTTTAGCAGAGCTTCAGAAAAGTTGGGAGTAACCATGAGTGGACTATATCGGCTATTCAAGGCAAAGTGAGCACTTTTGAAAGCCTGCTCGTGTGAAATAACAGTCAATAAATATATTTAATTTAGACCTTAGACGTTAACTTCTGAATGCGATGGAATATATACGCCGTGGTTTTTACTTACATGGCAATGTTTATAAAAAAAAAAAAAACGTGGTTAAATAATTAGCAATGGCAGAAATAAAAAAGTACTTAGGGCCTCAAAAGTGCTCACTTTACCGTGAACAGCCTATACCAGCCCTTCACGTGTACTCGCAAATCAATCGCATAGTGTCGCGCGAGAAGCACAGAAAAGTGGCGAAATTAATTTTTAAAACTTTGTTATATTTAGATCTAAAAAATATTTTATTTGACGTTACAATTTTTAGAAATACATACTGGTGTTCAATAAAACAATAATGCAATTCTTTTATTAAGTCTCTTCCCTAATCGGAGCGTTTTCCCGCGTTTTAGGCCGACAGGCGAGGGAGCGATAAAGGCGACACTTAATCACGCTTCAAGTTCGCCAACGCCACTAAGCGAAAGGCTCTGAATTGACGTACAGTTTTCTCGTCGTATTGCATGTACCTGTGGAACTTTCAGCTGTAACCCTATTATTTTATTGGCAGAAAGTCTGTAGCAGGATTCAATGAAGGGTTCCATGAATTAGTTTGGTATTTATCTGACAAGTATATTTTGAGATACAACGCTTTGATAAATACATTTTTAGCAATTCTGGAGAACTTATAATTGGCGTTTCTAATGTACGTGATGTCTTGAAAGCACCCAACAGCCCTCGCCTGATGTATGTGTTAGTTTCGTAGATCAGCTCATTGTACGCACGTTTAATAGTTTCGCAGAAAAAAAGTGAAATTCTAACATACTGTAACTTCTAGCGCCAGGAAGGCGGGAACCTTAAGGGCTATAATTTTATTAGATTCCTAACAGCCCGCCGTCGCTTCGCTCAAATTTTATGGAGTTATTAAAATACTTAGCTAAATATGGTTTGTAAGATTTTTACTTTATTATTGTAAATAGTTTTATCGTCGTGTTAGTCTTGGTTTTTTCCTAGGATGTATTTTTACTACGTTTTTTCCCCCAAAAATAATGTGCCTTTTTCTATTATCACAAAAACTATTGTCGTTTCGTCAACTTGCGACTACCAGCGACTACCCGCGGCTACCCTCGACTACCTGAGACTACTTTTCACTACCCGAGACTGCTTGCGACTACCCGCGACTACTTGCGACTACCCGAGGTTACCCGAGACTACCTGCGACTACCCGCGACTACTTGTGACTACCCGAGTTTACCCGCGACTACCCGAGACTACCTGCGACTACCCGCGACTACTTGTGACTACCCGAGGTTACCCGCGACTACCCGAGACTACCTGCGACTACCCGAGATTACTTGCGACTACCCGAGGTTACCCGCGACTACCCGAGACTACCTGCGACTACCCGAGACTACCCGAGGTTACCCGCGACTACCCGAGACTACCTGTGAGTACCTGCGACTACCTATGACTATCTGTGACTACCTGCGACTACTTGCGACTGTTTGGAAATTTTTATATACACTTTCTTCTAACATTGTTTCATTTTATCTTTAATGATGGTTTTGTTAGCGCATTCTTAGAGTGTAGCCAAGTACCCCATTTTTCTCCGACTTGGTTTACTAATTTTAAAATATCTCAACGATTTTTTTTTTCGTTTAAACATAGCCTATGTCCACCTGGAAGAATGTAGCTTCCTAATAGTGGAAGAATTATAATAATCGGATTTGTAGTTTCAAAGATTGGCCGTTGCATATAAACAAATAAACAAACTCACATTATCTGTTCATCATATTATTAGCTATTAGTAATTAATAATTAGTATTAGTAGTATAAAAATGTCGATTCCAGCGGAGCCCCCAGTTATCAGTAAAATAACGGTAAAGTAAATGCTCGAGCCATCAGAAACCCATCAGAAAAAATTACTCTTAATTTTCTGATCCAAGACATCAAATGATGATTCGACCGCGACCGCAAAAAAAAAAGTGGCTCAAAAAGTTGCTTTTGTGAGCAGTTGCAAAAAAGTGACTCAAAAAGTTGCGTTTGGTTAGATTGTAGTCATTAGAAAAAAATTTGCGTTAAACTTTGCGTTTCAGTTCATCTGCAAAAATACGGGTAAAAAGGTACGTTTGGGCGTAGTTGCAAAAAAGTGGATTAAAAAATTTGAATACGTAAAAAAAATATATTGTATATAATAAAGATCGATCAGTTGCTAAATGTATTAAACGGAACCAAAAAATTTAAGAAACTTTCCGAACTTACAATTGAACAGTCCTATCCCATAAACAATGCTGAAATAAATGATACATGGTATGGATACAAAGTTGTAATTACTTCTGGAAATTTTAAAGTAACCTTACCAGACAGATATATTCAGATTTTCAGTGAAAAAGTTTTTAATGATGTTAATCGTGGAGGTATAAGTTTTGCATTTGATGGAATGGTGGATTGTGGTGCTAAACAAATGCATTCTATTCGGTTTTTTAAAGAGTAAATGATCGTCGTCGTATAATTAGACATCAGTTGATTTTTATTTGTGCTCATATCTCTATAACGTTTTAATGGTTATCCAATCATTAAAACACAATTATCGCTCTGACTTCGACAATGTGCTACAACATAGTCTAATTAAATATTTAGATACACATCTCCAAATTCGACATATTAAAGTAGCCGAAACATTGAATTCTTTTTCTAAATCTTTCATTGCACTTTCTATATAAATATTCTTCATCTTTATCACATGAAACTTTAATAGTTTAAAAACTATTAACGTTATTATATATAGAATATGACTACTTCTAACCCAAAAAAAAATCTACGGTCTCATCTCTAATACCACTGTTCTTTTGGACAAACCAAAGTTAATTAACTTACATTTTTCATCCTTAATTTCAACTATTATTTCATTAACTTGATTTGTTTGCACTGGAAAAAATAATGAATAAGCTGGTTCGTAATAGATTGTGTCGCCAAATCCAAATGTTGTTCTTGGTTTAAAAGTGGTAATTATGTTAGTTTCTCTATGATTATATTCATCATGTTTTAATATCACGCCATTTACTGTATTACAGTGTATATTTATTGTTTCAAATGGAGCAAATTTTGGAATTGTATCGCCATAATGGTCCACATTTGCTTTCAGAGTTTTATATTCTACGAAACCCAAAAGTTTTCCTATTGAACCCCATTTTCCAAAATTTAATTTAAGCGTACATTTTACTTTCACTCTGTTTGTTATTTTATCCAGCTCGAAAGATATATCATTTTCTTTCCCATCCATTGAATCTACACTAAATGAAAAAATTGCTTTTATAGTTTTTTCGAGATCTTTTAAGCTATATTGACCAACTAGAATATCAATTGCTGATTCCATATAATGTAGTCTTTTCTTCAACACTGATTGGTTATCTGTTAGTTTGAATACTTTACTCATTTATTATATTATTTTAAAAAATCTTTTATAAATGAGCAAGAAAAACATGAAACATGTAGACTGGGATATTAAAATAAGAATACTAGACAAGATTGTATCGTGAATTATTACTTCATGGTGAATTATTACTTAATAATATAAGATGTTTGATTGTGGGTCCTAGCAACTGTGAAAAAACTACACTTATGATAGATAATTTTATATATGCTCTGGGATGGTTGGACTTTGGTACTATCTATGTGTGTTCAAAAAGTGTGGACGAACCAAAATATATCAATATAAAGAAAGATATAGATGTAGCATCAAAATTATTTAATGAACCAATAGCATACTTCTTTCCATCAAATGAAGAAATGGTTGACGTAAATGAATGTCATAAAGAATCTTACTTACAAATAATAACAAAGTAAGAATTAAATGTGTTTGTATATGCTGTGTTACCAATAACTCGATATTCACTGGTGGGGACATAAAAACCAATATTGTAAATGAAATTCATAAACCAATGCGAAAAATCTTCCCCAGAAGAACTGTTCTATCCTTTGGCATCGATGTTCTTTGGCAAGCTGATTTAGTTCAGATGAATTCTGGATCTTTAAAAGGTAAACACAGAATTAACAAAGGGTATAGATGTTTTTTCCAAATATGCATGGGTAATACCAATAAAAGATAAAACTGGTGAAAATGTAACATTAGCATTTAAAACGATTTTGAATAATTGGAAACCCAAACATTTATAAAGAGAAAAAGGGAAAGAATTTTACAATAAATAATTTAATGCATTAATAGCCAATAACATAACACACTATTAGACATACAGTGAAAAGAAAGTTAGCATTGTAGAAAGATTTAATAGAACATAGAAGGAGAAAATGTGGAAAATGTGGAAGGAGAAAATGTGGAAGATATTTACAGTGCAAGGAGACTATAAATGGGTGGCTATATTACCTAAATTAATAAGTGAATGTAATATCACTGTTCACAGTACAATCGGTATGAAACCCACCAATGTAATTGCAAAGAAAAAGAGTTCTATTCTAATCAACATGTATGGAGTAGAAAGAAAAATGGCTAAACCAAAGTTTACAATAGAAGATAATGTTTGTATAACTAAAAATAAACATTTATTTTAAAAAGGACATACACCAAATTGGTCCACTGAAGTATTTGCGGTGTGTGAAGTATTGTGCACAAACCTCACGACATATAGAATAAAATATTTTAAAAATGAACTTATTAAAGGTATATTTTATGAGCCTGAGCTGCTCAAGACCAAATATGATAAAGACTACTTAATGAAAAAAGTTTTGTGAAGGAAAGGAAATAAGCTGCTAATTAAATGGTAAGGTTTTGATAGTAGTCATAATTCTTGAGTTGATAACAAAAGTGTAGTTGTTTAAGAAATTTTTTATCTCTATAATTAATGGATCAAAAAAATTGAAAGTTATGAGCGTCAGTTGTTTCCACCAAATGACCAAACAAAAAATAATTTAAATGAATACAACAAGCACATCGAGTTTGATATTCCTTTTGGCGATACATTTTCTCATCCAAATTAAGCTTATGTATACCAACAGTATAAGCCAACTAAAAGAGATACAAATGCAGATTATGAAAAAACTTCAACTATTGATCTTTGTGAGAATTTCTTCCCATTCCAGTTCTCAAGAATGGAGATCTCTAAACATGGTTGTATAATCGAAAGTATTGACAATTCTGGCATCACTTCAACAATGATGCATACATTGCTAGGTTCGGAATAAGAATCAGCATACTTCCAAATGTCGGGGATAGAACTAGGTAAATATGGTAGGAAAGATAAGTGTAACGAAATTACCTATCCATTAAGATATTTGTTTTGGTTTATGAGAGATTGTAATGAAATATTCTGGAAAGGTGGGTACACGATCACATTCATTCGAAATTCTAATGACGATGCTTCTTTTACAGAAGACCCCAAAGAAAGCAGATGGATCTGATGAGGAAGATAATAGACCAGATGCTGCTAAAATTGTTATTGAGAAAATGGAAATTCTGTGGCCAATTGTTGAATATGGTCCTTTCTATGGGGACGAAATTAAAGAAAAAATATACAAACACCCCAAAATTCCAATTGGTTTTAATTATTGGCAATGTCTTGAAGAATCAGTACCTACTAATGCAAACTTATTTCAGTTTCATATAAAAGATCAGTTCAATTCAATCCAATTCGATATGCCAGACTTTATCATTGTTGGTTTTCAGCAAAATAGAAAAGAAGATCCTGGGCAATTCACATACGGTTCATTGTTTGACTTTTGTTTTGTCAAACATATTTCTATTAAGAATGGGCGGAATGAAGTGTTTCCCAATAAGAATTGGAATTTAAACATTGATGATAAAATTTTCGATAAGATTTATATTGCTTACACTGATTTTAGAAATTCAAAGACTAAACTAGATACCCCTTATCGTAATAATGAACTGCACTTCAACTCTGGGTCATTTATTGGGAGAAAATGTATGTTATTGATTGTTCTTACCAAAAAACCGCTATTGTAAAAGATTGAACTAATCTGAAACTTACAGTTGATTTTAATAAACTAATATCAGTATAACTATTTGTAATGTGGTAGTAGTAAGCCAAAGAAGCATAACTTATGATGTTAAAAGTGAAAGAATAACCAAAGTCCAATAGTGCGCAAACATGTATGGTTATTAGTTTTTAATGGATGGTTATCAATTAAAAACATTTACTGTTGTATAATGTTTACTTTAAAATTATATAAGAATGTCTTTAAATGAAAATGAAAGGACTGATTTGAATAGATTCCTGATATATAATAATATTTAAATACAATTTAATGCACGAAGATCGTCTCCATTTGCATAACTAGTTTGTTTGAACTGATTAAGAATATCTGAGTATGAGGATGGTGATATAGAACACTTTACATTGAACACTGAAAGATCAAATCTGTCAGCTCTGGTCAACATGTTCGTAAACTCACAGAATTCATAGTGTGTTGTGTTCTTGAAGATGTATAATAATCCATTAGTGTATCTAAAAGCAGAATCTAGCCCAGCTGGTAAGCCCGAAAATTTCTTTGAAATTAAACCCAAAGATGTAGATCCGAATTAGCACTCTTCCAGTTCCATAAAATACATTTCATAGTAAAATACAAAAGTGCGACCAGAGTAGGTGTTAACTACTGCTTTTCTTTGGAATTCTGAGGTATACCCATATCATAAATAACCTTTGTATATCTGTACACGAGTTGCAGACTAGAATATTCATATATATATATATATATATATATATATATATATATATATTATATATATATATATATATATATATATATATATATATATATATATTATATTTATTTATTTTTATTTGACTCGATAAACATTACAATTTCCCCCGATGGTCTCTGATAAATCGATGTAAAGCTTTCAAAACTAGCAGGTAAGAAAAACAACCAGTAGGGGATAAGCTCTGGTGTACTAACTATTTTCTCTATTATGTAATATGTCCAAAAATATTTTTTATAAAAAATATACATCACTTTGTTGAATACTAAAAATGTGTTGGTGTTTTTCAAGTTGCACAAATCTACTTCTTTTGTTGGGAATAATATGTTTGGTTTAGGAGGGAATATCGAATGCATAGATCTTTTAGGTTTACTGTATAGATTCTGTTTTGTCAAAATATCGTCAGTTTGTAATGTTAGTTGATCTGAGACATAAATTGGATACATAACAGACTCGTATACATTCAAATGATGCATGTACTATTTAATGCAATAGCACAACGAAAATATTTATTTTTCCTTGCGATTTGTTGTCATGTTTAAGATACCAATATTCTTCGTCATCAATATGAATTTCAACTGGTGAGTTATCTGATTTCGGAAAAAAAAAAAGCATGACCAAGTATTCCGTCTGTCCCATCTAATTTACTATTACATAAATTGAGAGACTTTTGAAATTTATGGATACTACGTTTGTTTGATATTACTAAGTGTGGGTTTTGAGTATCGTGTTTAATCATAATGTCAGTATGTTTGGCCCACGTATGAAACACTTCTTCAGTTAGTTGTAGTATGTCATGATTGGCCAACACATAATGCCATTTTATTACTTTCGTTGTCCATTTGGTAATAGATGTAGAAAAGTCAAATATATCATCTGGTACCCCACATCCTGGAGTTTTGATTTGTGTTAGTGTTTCTTTACTTATTTCACCACTAATTGTTATGTTGTGATACTCTTGAAAAAGTCGGAGAACATTTGAAACTACTGATGAATTTACATGTATAATATCTTTGTCAGATACTTTTAAGTACCCAAAATCATTTAAATATTTTTTTGCGGAAAGTGTTTGATTTTCACCTCTACTGGAGGTTATCAAAATTAAGATGATAATCGTAAAGGTAATCATTTACTGCTATATCATATTTCATAGTATCACTTTCAATTTTAGTGCCCTCGCGATAGTGTATTAATACCATCTTTAATAATAAATCTTTTATCATCTTCGAAACTTAATGCTTTTTTTCTCATCTCAATCGTATAGAGTTCGTGTTTCTTATTTTTAATAAGATTCATACTTTTGTACAACACTTTTTTTTACCAAACAAACACTTTTTGTAGTCACCAAAACTAATCTCATTTCTGACTACAGTGTTTTTCTCACCCTTTGCTTTTTTCTTTACACCACCTTCCACATTTATTGCATACATTTTCGATTTCAATGAATAAATTCTTCCATTATCTTTCCATTACATTCATCTTTCATTTTGCCAATAATCCATTTGGTCTAACAGTATACCATATCGATTATCTTTTTTATAGTCAGAAGTATCAAAATCATCGACCATTTATTTCATGTCACTGTAGAAGTCTGGTGTTTTTATATAATAGATGTAAGAATCAGTATCTTGGTAGCACAGTTCAATATTTTCCCCATACTTTGGTTTCATTTTATTATAGTGAAAATCGTATGTTAGGACTTTCGATAGATCAAATATACTCATTCCAACATAAATGGGTTTGTTAAAGCACAGTTTTGTTTTAATCATAGAGTTAGTAAATATAGTTCAATCTTTAAATTTTGGTTTAGCCACTAATTTATCCATTTGCTTAGAACTTGTGAACAGCTGTATATCCACTCTGTTTCTAATATTTTCTATTGTTTTTCCAAAAACAGAATTGTTCATTAATTTGTAGAAATATTTTTCAAAGTCATTTGTAGATTTTGTTCGCATATTTGTGTTTAGATTAATATAGGACTTGAGCCAATCTGATTGATCAAACTCCAGAACTCTATGAATCTTTTTCAACTTAATTCCGCGAGATAGAGATTGCTTAATATTCACATAGTGTAATACATATTTTTCTTTATCATACAGAGTAGTCAAGAGTTTGCTATTTTTTGAACCTTCTGGTATTTTATTCTCTGGTGCCAATGGCAGATCTTTGTGGAGATCATGTAGTTCATGGTGGTATTCCAAATAAAATTCCGATATATAACCTTTTCTAGCATCGTCTCGTATTTTTGTTACATCTATATTTGTATTTCTCCACTCAAACCCACCATAGGGTAAATACTGTCTCATAGCCCATACATGTAAGTTATTGGCATCCAGATATGTAAGATAAAAGATTTCCTTTGTACTACCATAAGCATTCATATATTTATTATTTGATTTAGCATATTGGTTACAACATTGTGACATTCCACCTCGAGCACCTTTTTATATCATCAAAATCATGTCATAATCTGTTAATAATTCTAGTTCTATTCTAGTATGTTTGAGAATAGCATCCCACACTAACCCTGGGGCTGTGAAATACCATGCTGGATCTAGCTTATATGTTTTGAGACATACATCTCTAAAATTTTCCATTATATCAGACAATATCAACAATTCAGATTTGTTACAGAGTTCTGTGTAATCTCTTAGAGTTTTTATGTTGAATTTTTCCCACACCTTTCTCGCAAATTCGTAATCTTCGTCTGTAATGTCACATTTATTGAGTTTGTTGGAAAATGCATCTTTGGATAGAAGTGATGTCTCACAAAATTTTTCAGCACTATCCATGTAGTCATATGGATAAACACCTTTTCTTATAACAAAATCAAGAAGTGCATTGGAAAAATGTTTACACGTTTCTCGGAATTGGCTTCTGGAAAGGTTGCTAGAGAGTTTATCGATACTACTAGCCATAAATTTAAATAAGTCAATAAATCTAAGATTTACACTTTCACATACATGTTTCGTAAAAGAAATATATTTTTCTTCGTTGTTGGGAATAAGATCAATTTTATTTTCATTGATGCCAAGATCTCTTATGAATAAATGTGTGCCGTAACCAGATATATTGTGTTAAACACTGGGACAAAACATGAATTTCTATACGATAAGTTACAATCTCTGTGTGCAGCTCCCTTAAATTTCCCTGTAAGATGATAATGATCTCTCACAGAATCACCATTCAAAGGCTTTTCACACATATGACAATGGGTTGCTGTATCATAAACAATTTGTTCTTTCCGAGTTAGTGGAAGCATTGGTTTTTCAGTTGTGTATATATCACCAATAGACTTTGCTATTTCCATTAGAATTTTAACGAATACAGCAGATGCATCAGATCCTTCATAAGTTACTGGTTGTTTATAGTACCCATGTTCGTATTTTACATAGTAACAGAAGCTAATAGGGTCGTGTTTTTGGTATGGTTTCGTGTAACATTCGTCGAGGTTTGGTTGGCAAGTTTCAATTTTAGTCAACAAACATTCAAAATCTGCATATATCACAAACGGAACTCTCAAAGAATGATTCTGGTTTTTAAATCTTAATATGTAATTTTTTCCTTTAGATGGTAGTTCAATTCTAACACCATCATGATCTCGACAGTCTTGTTTGTGATCTTTTAGCTTATTTACAGAGTGGAAATGTTGCAATCATCTATCACATATAAATATTTTGTGACCATTATTTGTTACTTGTGATGCGACAAGTCTCGAAAGACTTTTTATCCAGCAGTAGTGGTCGTTCTTTTCGTCTTTGATATAGAGTATGTTAATGTGCTTTTCGTCATTTTTTTTGTTGTTTGTAATGGGGAGATTATATATTTCTTATCACCATCTTTTTCTTCGTATGGGTATACATGAATAAAAATTCCACTTCTTTTCTCAGAGGTTGGCATGCTATCCAATTTCATTGGAAATTCCAAACCCTTAAGTGCATCATCAAACTCATGTTCGTAAGCTATGTATTTATTCACTCTTTGGGGGTCCCTTTGTACTTGATGCAATGCAGATAGAACAGACCACAAAAAAAAATTTGATTATTATTCTTAACATTAATTACCGCCTGCTTAGCTTTGATTTTTTCTGGGAGATCAGCATAAGAAATGGCCTTGAATGGTACATATTTATTTATTCGCACTTCTAGTTTAAATATTCTGATTAGTACCAGCTGGGAACCCTTTGTTTTGAAAGCCCCCGTCTCAGCTATGATTTTCGATATGCTGTTGGTGTAATATACTTCCAGATTAGTCGATTTCAGTATAATTTTGTTCTTTGTTTTAAAAGAGATTTCTACATATCCAATATTCTCACCAATTCCCCTTTTGTACTCAGTGAAGAGTTTCATGTTCATTTTGAGTGATTTTAAATGTTTATTAATTTGTACCATGACTGCTTCTTTTACATCGTTTAGGAAATAATTGGGTCTTTGTATGCATTCACATTCTTTACAGCATAAGTCTTGATCCTACTTTGAAATGCTGTTTCGATTTCTTCTACACTGAATCTGAGTGTGTACTTATGAATTTTACTTCTCAAGTGACTTCTTATGAGAGATGGTTTGTAAAAGTGATCACAAGTTTCACACTTGACATACTTCTCTTGAGATTTCTTCTTTCTTTTCGCAAAAACATCTTTCGAAAATTTATATTCTTTCCAAACATTACCAGTTGCGTTAGCCTTTTTCATTGCCATGGTAGTCATATTATTAGATATCTTTTAATTTTTATTTGCGTCCATTTATTATATACAATATTTTATTTTTTTTACATATTCAAATTTTTTTGAGCCACTTTTTTTTTACTGCTGCACCCAAACGCAACTTTTTACGCGTATTTTTACAGATGCACTCAAACACAAAGTTTAACACAACTTTTTTTCTAATGACTATGATCTAACCAAATGCAACTTTTTGAGTCTTTTTTTGCAACTGTTCCCAAACACATCTTTTTATGCATATTTTTGCAGATGCACCCAAACGCATCTTTTTGAGTCACTTTTTTGCAACTGCTCCCAAACGCAACTTTTTGAGCCACCTTTTTTTGCGGTTGCAGTTGAATCGTCATTTGATGTTTTGGATCGGAAAATAAAAAGATTTTTTCTGATGTTTGTTTGATGGCTCGACCTATTAATTTACCTCTGTATTTTTCTGATAACTGGGGGCTGCTCTCGAATCGGCATTTTTATACTACTAGTATTAGTTTAGATTTTCAGTTTTGTTTAATTTTTTCTGCAAAGAAAGTGAATCTCGTGTTTAAAGATCAACCTGAGTTAATTATCTCATAACTAAAGTATTCAACAAAATGCACAACGTTTTCTCTATTATTTGTCGTGATATCAGACTTATATTATCTAGCCTCGGGTCACAAGTTATGAAATTATCCTCTGTGGCGCATTTTCATTTTGTTTTCTAATTGCTGTATTGTCTAGTTAGTTTCACAATCAACTTTTGTTGTCTCAGACGTAACTATATTTGTTTTACAGTACGATATTCTGTATGTATAACAGCAATTTCGCGTGACATTTTCTTTCACAGGGGTTATGTACATAGCATTTTAAAATTGTGTATAGGCTTTCGACGGTAAAAGTTAATAAATATATTTTTTTTATTTTAGCCCGTGACGTTAACTTCCGAGTGTGACGGAATATATATATATATACTGAGTTTGTTACTTACATGGCAAAATTTATTTTAAATATGGTCAAAGAATAAATAAATGGCTGAAAAGAAAAAGGAACTAGGGACTTAAAAGTGTTCACTTTGCCGTTAACAGTCTCTAATATATTGTTACGCGCTGTAACTCGCACCGGGCGTGAGCTCCCGTTATGTGGGGTCTGGTTCTAGGAGAGGGGGATCTACCTTGTCCCTCCCCTCCCCAGGCAGACTCGCTCGTTGCCTCGTCGCCGCTCCCCCCTCCCACGAGGGGACAGTAGGGTAATGATTGACAGCTGCGGGATCTGGCTGGCGTCACAGCGGGCCTCCTCCCCTTGCTCGAGAAGCCGGCGAGTTATGAGTACGCACAAGAATATTCTGGGAACTAAGACCCTTAGCGCAACGCGGCAACTAAAGACATTTTTTTGGCGATGGCTTACAACCTTACGAATATTGCAGCGGTCTAAGGGTCGGGAGGCTTTGGTGGCGGCCATCTGGCTGAGTGCGATAGGCGAAGTTATGTACTGACGACGACGGGTGCCTGCGAGATGCCGGCGGACGAGGTGTTCGTGATGTGAATGGACCTGAGGGCGTGAAACCCGACGAGTGAAAGCTACTGTGCAGGAGTGCACTTGGAGAACTCTAGAACATTGCGGGCTTGTGGGACCTGGATAAAACTGAGGGGTAACTGAATAACACATGATGCGGACTTTATTGTAAATATTGGAACTGTGAAATATGGACATAAAATTTGTAAAAAAAATTTGTAATAGGTTCTGATACACTGTTTATTGGGACTGATTTCGCCTTATTTAATTACGTAAATGTGTTTGAGGTGAATGTAAATTGTATTGCTTAGTCCTTAATTGTAAACAGCAAGTGATATCAATTTATTGTGAGATGTTAAGTCGAGGTAATTTCGTTTGTAATTATTGTAAATAAAATTAGTACATTATAATTAACTCTTTTATTTAATTAAGACCTCCATCCCTTAACGAACTTTTTTGAGCTCACTAACTTTGAGAGAGAAATTGTAACACTGGTGTCAGAAGTGGGATGCAGGCAGTTTATAAAAATAAAATAATAACATAATTGTAGTTAGTATTTTAGTAGGTAATTAACTATCAGGATAAATTTGTAAATATAATAATTATATTAATTAGCCAGGGAGTTGTTAAGAAATTTGTGAATGCTAACCAGGAAAATGTCGGCAGGCATTGAAGCACTTCGTGCACTGATCGAACGACTGAGTAACCAAATAAGTAATGTAAATAGCAGAATAAATAGTGTTGTAGAAAATGTTGAAGATAACATAGTAAAATTGATAGTGTAAATGATTATGTTAGTTGTGTAAGTGAATTTGTAGACAAGAAAATAGACAGTGTTAACGAAAATGTTGATAGAAAAATAGACAGTGTGAATGTGAATGTGGACAAAAAGATAGTAGCTGTAAGCGAGTTGGTGAACAATAAGATAAGAAAATTAACAATGTGAATGATAGCATGAATAGTGTCGGTAAGAAGGCGGACAGGGTTGAGCGGGAGATGAAACAGGAAGTAAGCGCCCTCAAAAAGGAATGGCAGGAATTCCTGCAGCAGCAGAACGGAAAACATGCAGTGGCTGTGGAGCTGAGATCGACCCAAACCGAGTCGACGAATGAGGGCGGCGAGGAGAAGGTAGTTTTCGGCGCCAGAGCAGCCATCGCAGGAGATGCCCAGCGGTTCTGCAGTGTGAGTACGCCTTAGCCAGGGGTGGGTAAAGGCGTCACCACAAAGCCCACCCTATACAATGGGCAGACACGACGCCTTGACGCGAATACCGGCACCAGTTCGCGAATGTTGAGGGCCTGAATGTCTGGACTGAAGAGCAGCGGACGTAATACCTGGATGCTGTACTGAGGGGACCTGCACTGAGCATGTTGCAGTCCCTGCCAGAACGACATCGACTAGAATACTCAACATTGGTGTTGACCTTGGAGCTGCGATTTGGCGACCGATACCTGCGACACGCCCACCATGCCCAGCTGCAAAGCCGCATCCAGCGACTAGAGGAACCACTGCAAGAGTTGTGGCAGGACATCGTGAGGCTGACACATCTGTCTCTGGAGGGATGTCCCGAGGAGGCATGCGACATCATCGCAATCGAGTTTTTCGTGGATGCTATTACCAATGCGGATGTGCGCCGAGCTTTACGCCTGGCATCGCCACACAACGTTCAGGATGACCTGGATCGAGTATTGGAGGTGGAATCAGCGAAGCAGAAGCTGGCGTTTTGGCATGCGGTACAGGCAGCTACCCCGTGCAGTGACGACGATGGAGATAGCTTACTGGACGTCTTAAGGAAGTTGGAGACAACAATGAAAGACTTTCCTGCCCGAGTCTGTGCTAGAAAACCCACGTTTTGTGCACCTAAGCTACGGGAATATTGGGAGTGTGATCATACAGGACACCTGAGAATCCATTACCCGCAGAGAAACTGCAGGACCCAGCAGCCAGACATGAGGACAGCCGAGAGCTGGTTAAGAAGACTGGTGACGACGGTAGAGGGACTTTTGAACTTCGTAGAGGCAGTGACGCCTGTCCCTCGACGACGGAGAAATCGATGATTGACTCATGGCACAGCGAAGTGTATGAGGAATATTTTGAAGATGGGGCTGATGGAGGAAAAGGAGAAGGAGTAGTTAGGGATGAGGGTAACTCTGATGGGAAGACGCCTTCTATATGGAGCCCAGAGAAGTGACAGAAGAAGGTCAGGAGCATGAAGATGAAGACCTCCGAGGTAAAGGATAAAGGAATTCACCGTAGTTAGTAAAGGTAGCAAAAGTGTCAAGAAGACACCGGATAACGTCAGCAAGACCTCCTTACATGAAGTAGAGGCAGGAAGCGCAAAAGGCACTGGGATAACTGAGGGCCAGAGAACAAGAAGACAATTGCGGTTTGAAATGGGAGAAAAAACGGGAAATGCGTCATTAGAGGAAGATGATTATGTAAGGAAAATGGAGGAGAGTGTGAGACACACACCCGGAGGCCACCGAGTTAGTAACTATTGTTACTCACTGGTCACTGAGCAAAAGCTCCAAAATTAATGCAACCCAGGCTCGATGGATTCTCCCAAAGGTTAATAAAATACAGAGCCTTATTGATCAGGTCCTTGTGGAAAATTCTAAACTGGTCGGCATTGTGCATGGTCTCGGCCAGAAAGACAAATAACAGAAGAGACTGTAATATCAGAAATAAAAAGTTATGCTCAAGTGGCAAAAGAGGGAGAAGTGTTACAATCTAAGCCTCCAAAGAAGGTTGTACTGGTGTACCCGGACGGTGAGGGCACAACTAGTGCACAAGTAAAGGAAAAGTTGAAACATTTTTTGGATCCCAAGGAAGAGGAATTGTAAATTAAGTAATATTTAGGAAATTCGAAAAGGTGGCATCATGGTCGAAGCCGGCGATGACGGGACAGTCCAGGGAAGAAATTTCACAGCACCATCACCAGGATGGCTCCAAGAACATCTAGTGGAACACCACCGAAAAAAGACAACTTGCGCAATTATATGACAACATCAGGAGAAAAGAGCCCCATCTCTGCTCTATCAGAGAATAGAAGTCCCCACCAAGATCATCCTAAATCAGTCTCACAACCCCAAAGGTGGCAAAGGAATCAGTAGTTTTACGTTATAATTGCCATGTTGGGCTCTCAGCGGAAATTTTCAAAATTATACTTCAATGCAAACTATAATAATATCTGCTATAAGACTAATAATACAAAATACAAAACACAAGACCCACATATTACTAAATTAGCATGAAAACACACGAAATGATCATGAAATGTGGCCAGCAACACCCCCGAGGGAGCCCGCTTTTATTACACACAAAACTAAAACAAGATGATCCATACTACACTCTAGATGACAGGAATTCATATAACGACCACAATCAGTGATAGCTCATTTACACCACGTCATTGAGTGGTACACAATTTTAATTGTGTCACATGACACTTCATCGCAACAGTAACGGGGATCAAGAACATGAGTATCCTGAATGGTCCCTGGTACTTAGGAGCGAGCTTGGCATTGTACTGCGAGGCATTATTGCTAAGAAAATGTGTCCCTACCATGACCTTATCTCCTACCTTAATGTGTAAACCCCAAGCATGAATAAGGGGGTGAAATAACCTTCGTCCAAAAAACACCTCCGAACGAACCTTATGGGTCGCATCACTTACGACATTTTTGAACGCAAGTGAGAGTTGATACAATACCAAATCCCATTCCTTATGTGTCCCAGTTTGAAAATCTTTCAGAGCTACGTTTAGATTCCTGTTATACCTTTCCACCAGGTTGGCATGTGGATAATAAGGGGCAGTCTTTACCAACTTAATCCCCCAAGCAAAGGCTAAATTCTTCTCCTCCGTCGATATAAAGTAGGTGTCATTATCGGTTACAATATTGATAGGAGATCCAAATACTGCGAAAAGGCACTGACTCAATATCCTACAAATTTCTACCGATTTCATTGTGCGTAAAGAAAAAAAAACACGAATTTACTAAAACTGTCAACCGCAACAACTATAGATGTGAAACCAAAAGTAATGCGGGGCAAAGGACCAAACACATTCAGGTATAATGACTCCCAGGGGAAGGTAGCAACCTTTGAACTATATGGGCTAATATTCTTGACACTTATGGAGCTTCGCCCTCTGACAATCAAAACATGCCTTTACCAGATATTCAATCTCGTGTGTCATTCTGGGCCTGTAAAACATTTCCCTTATCCTGGATACTGTTTTATCCCATCGAAGGTGTGCCCCTAAAAGATGTAATGTTAATATTGGAGAATTTGCCTCCACAAAACTGAAGGAACAAATATACTAAATTTCCCTGTTTTAGCATCCACCAAACCTATCAGCCCTTGTCGAACTTCAAAGGGACCACCTTTACCAGATTCAATATCCACCTTAATCTGTTTGCACTCAGGGTCAATTCCCTCATGGTGTTGCAAATTAAGGTACGCCTGAGGGAAATCTTGGGTAGTCCCAACTTGTTCTCCTTCAGGAACATCCGAATTCACATTCCCATTAATGGTGGACAACAAAAGGCCTGATTCACTTTCAACCCTGGTATCCACAAGTGTAGCCCTACAAGTTACCTTTTTGCTTACAGGAAAAACTCCACGAACACTAGAAGAAACATTATCAACAACACTAGAAGATACACTACTAAATACCCTCTAAACATCAGAAAAATTATTACAAACACTATCGGTTTGGCAAAAAACACTAAACCTGTTTGCAGAAGACATCACAGGAAAAACACTAGAAACTTTAGCAGCATCATCGAAAACACTATCAGTTTGGCAAAAAATACTAGACCTGTTTGCAAAAGCCATCACAGAAGAAGCACTAGAAACTTTAGAAGCATCATCAAAAACACCACCAGTTTGGCAAAATAAAACTGTTTGTAGAAGGCATCTTAGGAGAAACAATATTCACAGAATCTGGTAGGTCCACACAAAATTCATCCGAGTCGAACATCCGAGATAGCACATCGGCTACCCCATTGTCTACTCCCTTTACATGCTGCACAGTAAATTAAAAACACGTGAGTCACACTAGCCAATGAGCCAGATGTCCAACTGGTGTATTTGTTGATAAAAACTAGCTGAGCACCTTTGTTATTGGTGTGCAAGGTGAACTCCGCACCTTCCAGATAATCTTTATATTTCTCCATGCCGTATATGGCGGCAAGCACCTCCTTCTTGTAGGCTGAGTACCTCTACTCAACTGGACTAAGGAGTCGACTAGTGTAAGAAATGGGCGCTGGATTGCTTGTAAAATTAACCATGGATCGAAATGTGGCAATTGGAGAACAGAAGGAGTAAAATTTTTTCTTTCAGCAAGCAAAAGGCATGTTTCTGAGTATCTCCCCAAACAAACTCCACTCCTTTCCTCTTTAAAGCATTTAGAGGCTCAGCTATTTCGGCAAAATTTGGTATGAACTTTGAGTAAAATCCAGCTAAACCAAGAAATCGGCGAACACTGCACAAATTCTTAGGGGCAGGAATATTTACAATAGGACCAATCTTCTCAGGGTCCATCAATAATGTCTCTTCTGATATAACAAAACCAAGATATCTCACGAAGGTTTTCGCCCACGTCACCTTGTCTGGATTCACTGTCAATCCAGCATCCCTAAAAGCTATTAAAACAACCTAATATTTTCTAAATGTTCCTCAAAATAATTACTGCCACACAAATATCATCGATGTAAGTGAACAGAAAATTATACTGATATTTACCCAACACCTGGAAAAACACTCTAGACATCGCCTGTGGGACACAATTCACACCCATCGGAAGTCTCTTCCATTGAAACTGCCCCCATGGGGTGACAAACGCCAAAACTCCTCGAAATCATGGACGCAGATCTACTTGTGAAAAGGCCGAATTGAGATCAAAATTGACTTGCTGAAAAACACTCTCTACTCTGGGCAATGGATAAGGCTCCACAAAGAGCTGTTTATTTACCTTCCTATAATCTCATATAATGTGATAATCCCCAGGTGTTTTCTTAGGAATAAAAAATGCTGGACTAGAGAAATTACTTTCTGAGGGCTCAACCACATCATCCTGCTGTAATTCTTGGATGATTTCCCTGAAAATCCTTTGTTTAGGTGGCGCTATTCGATAGGGTGCCGATGACACAGGCTCCTGATTCTTTAACCTCAAAACTATGGGTTGTTTACTATAGTGCCCCAATTTACTGGTTATAACATCACGGAATTCCTGATGCAATAACTGTAAACTTTCCTCATGATTATTTTCCCCTGCCTGAACTGTTTTCACTGACAGATCAAAAGTGCGAAACTTCTTTGATGTTACTTCTATTAATTGAAAACTGCAAAAGGAAAACTTTAACTCTTTCTTGGCAACATCTAAAACAGCTTGCGTTTTGCCAAAGAAATCGATACCAAGAACAAGGTCATGCGAAAGACCAGACAAAATCCTAAAGGTAAATTCCCAGGGAAAAATGTGAGATCCTAATCTTAAATATCGCTCCACCATATGAGGTAATCATACCACCATTGGCCATGGAAAACCCTATTTCTTCTCCCTTACATACCCTAATGAGCCCTTTGGGTAGTAACCTGAACAAGAAATTACAAAAATCTTGATCAATCAATGAAGACGATGTTCCTCAATGTAATAGTGCAGCAAACCACAAACTGCCCTGCTATTACTACGGGAATGTACAGTAAACCATGCTGGAGCTGAAGTGGCATTCCCTGTACTGGCGACTCTCCTATTACCTTACTTATACACACTCGACAATTTCTTTTAATGTGCCCTTTCTGGTGGCAACTAAAACAGTTATACTCCTTAATTCGCTCATCTTTCCTGGGATTTAACTTCCTCACCTGAAATTCCCTTTGGTTTTTGGTTACGATGTGCTGATTCTTGAGTCATCTCAATAAATCGCTTACAGCTTACTGTTCGCCATGGGGGAAACCCATATTTTCATGATGGCAGAGGATGATATTACCAACTGCACTGTCACAGGTGTAGGATCTCCGTTCTACACAACACTATTCACCGATCTCTTGCTTACTCCTGGGTGGCTACTATTATTCTATACCATGGATTTTAGGGCTGCGTAGCTGCCTTAGTAATCACTTTAGGGTAAAAGTTGTACAAACATTTTAGTCTCATATATGCGTCAGGAATAACCTGCCAGAGTTTGTCGGTGTTTGTTCGGAATCACGTTGTATATGACAATGGATTATAGCGCACAGGTCGTTGAACTCGGTGAGAATTTCCGGTCTCTAACAATCTGGTCATGTCTGAATTGGTTTCAAATAAGTGAGTGGTCCATTTCACGATAGTGGCAGTGTTCTGTTGGTGGAAGTACGTACGTCAATTTCGGTCATTGTTTTGGCAGCAGCCTACACGTTCCAGTCCTTCTCACGCCACGTTAGCTGCTACCTTAAGGGCATTCCAGCTTCTGTACCGCCGCTGTCACTCCGGTAGGCAGCGCGGGCGTAAACGAATTTGCTGCTCAGCACTGCAGTGACGCGCCGCTGTGTCAAGTTACTTGGTTAGTACTGTACCGCCACTGTCACTCCGGTAGGCAGCGCGGCCGTAAACGAATTTGCTGCTCAGCACTGCAGTGACGCGCCGCTATGTCAAGTTACGTGGTTAGTACTGTACCGCCACTGTCACTCCGGTAGGCAGCGCGGGCGTAAACTAATTTGCTGCTCAGCACTGCAGTGACGCGCCGCTGTGTCAAGTTACGTGGTTAGTACTGTACCGCCACTCGCCAAGTTGCCACGTTGGCTATCGGGCACACAGAACCATACACGTCACTTGTATCACAAATGGCGCTGGCACTCAAATGTCGTGAAACTTACGTTTTCATGTTATCTTTGATCACATCGCATCACGGACCCTTGGCCGAGGGAGCAGTTATTGGCGAAACAGACAATAAAAAAAATTTAAAAAATGAAATAAAGAGACTGGACGCAGTTAAACGTAAATGCTACAGAACAGTAGACTACAATAATTTGTAACTTCAATCCCACATATGACACTATAGTTTTTACTTCAGTTTCAAAATTAAAAATGTATTGGAACACAAGCGTGCGTCTTTCACCTTGCGCAAATAACTACATATGTTTAAAATATGTTCACAAAATATCAAGACTACAAATCAGTGTGTTCAAAATTGTTTTTTTTTTTTTTTTTGCGTACTGGATTCTAAGAAAGTAAAGTAAACCTGTGCAATGTTGGCTTAATTTCGATGTCGTGGTTATCTTTCCCGATGTGTGTGTGTGTGCGTATAGGTGTGTGTGTGTCGTTTCTGATAGCGTAAATTTTCGACCGTGTTGTCACGGTAGAGAGCGATGCGACACAGCGGAGGAGCATGTCCCCGCCCCCTTTCCCTTGTCTGAAACCAAGGCGGATCGCCGAGAGGGTTCACTTCCGCATTTGCCTATGTGGGAATAGTGCGGCCGGGCTTGTATCGGGCTGTACCCGTTTACCTACACTGAGAAATGTGTTCTTGTTGAATCAAACAAATTTTGTTTGGCATAACCAAATTATTTGTTTGTATAGGCGCAATGAAATATTTCGTTGTTGAGATCAAATTATTTTGCTGTTCTTATTCGGTTGCCGCTAAACAAAAAAATATTGTTGGTGCAACTAAACATTTGTTTAGCTCTACGTAAATTAAACAGTTTCGGTCACTGGAGAAATAACTGGAAGCACAACCGAGATTCGAGCCTAGATCGCTTGCGCCCCAGTGCAAGGACCTGGAAACCTCAATTGAAACGAATTGTGATGAAACGAGAAAGTTTTTAAATACAGACGTTGTGGATACCAGACAACGCGCGCAAATAAATATATCAATATCTACAGCTTTACTTTCTAGTTCCCTGTTGAAAGTGTTTCATTAGGATCTTTATACCATTACTAGCCATCAATATATGCACTTATAAACGTTGTTAATATCCTAATTGTCACAGAAAATAAAATAGACCCTCAAGCTGTATTTGCGAACGAAGGCAATGAAATGAGTGACCAAATAAAGTTGATTCAACAAAACATTTAACCGTATAATTTATTTTGGTTTAAAAACGAGGTTTTGTTAATTCAAGCGTATATTTCGATAGACAAACAAAATTAATTTAGTTGCTTTCAAAGTTTTGTTTACTCAATAAAATATTTTGCTAGAGCAACTAAATATATATTCGGCCCTGTGCAAACAAATATTTTGTTTACTTTCCTTTCTGTGCAGCCCTTGCATTCCTCCGTTGTTCCACATTCACATGATGTCGCCTTCATTTCCCTGTAGCTTAGAAGAGCCGCCAGACCTCTCAACACACAATACTGGCAGCTCTGGCGGGCGACTCTTACTTTCTAGGCCTGGATGCCTTGCAGCAAATCGTGAGTTTACTTACAATCCGCAACACCAGTGACTATTTCTCTACGATTTCCCTCTAATTCATCTGATGCCACCACAAATTGATCTTATATTTTGGAATAAATACGACTGAACCTACGACTTCGTTGTAAACGTCACTGAAGTATTACCTTAGGCCTTAGGGTCACAAGTGTGCTGGTTAGATATACAGGAAAGCCATCGATATCGCTTTTATGTTGTTTTGTAACTTAAGTTTATCCACAAAACAAATTAGCCATCTAAGTAAACAGAGCATACACACGTGACTACTTAACTTCCACGAGAAAACAACTTCAAGAAAAAAAGATTTTTGTTCAGTTTATCACCACGATTCTCTATCACATATCATTCAGCTATAGGTGGATCGCTGTAAAGTGAGTACCCTTGAAATTAACCTCTGGAAAAAAAATCACTGTCTGCAACTGCATACATATGATCCCAAGTAATGACCGCAATATAACTGTAAACTTGGCAGCGAGTTAGAAGAAGTAGTTCCAGGTCGTAACGTCTCACTAGTTAAAATATCAAACAGTAATGGCACCTGAAGTTCATCACTTTCTTGTTGTATTACACATATAAGAATAAAAATAGGCTAATAACAAAACATTTGCATATCTAATCAACTCATGGCATCACTTGGCCGACGCACCGTCACAAGTTATCGGGTCCATACGGTTCTTTTTTTTTTTTTTTTTTACATCTTTCTATTCCCATGTTATAATGCTCTGAATTCTGTATTTAGACGTTGTTTCTACTTCTAACATTTCACCCGGCCAGTATGTCTACATGTAATTAAAGTTGGTTTAAAAATTATAAAACTTGAAGAAACTTAGGTCGGGTGCATTTGCAATATTATTTTCGACTGCCGAAAACAGCGTTTACGAGACGATGCCTCGGCGAGTATTTAATTAATTTTTAACAAATAACGCTACGAAATTGATTTATATTACACATGTAACATTTCTCCTCTACTTTTAATATGTTTACATAGTTCCTTGACGTTTTGTTGAATCTTTTAATGTTTCTAGGTCAGCATAGTGAGCATTCCGAGCTGCCATTGACAACCTCAATTTCAGTCATGAGAACTGGATTCTGCATTACACGCGTGGCTACAATTTCATCAACTACACTGTCATTGGTTAGGTATTATTTTGTTGTTATTCTGATGGAATTACGTTCACGTCGCTGTTCTCGTTTTAATGTTATAAGCGAAAAGTTATTTTCTCGTAAGAGAGGTTCGGCCAAACTTTTATTTCGTTAGTTCTTCTAAAAACAAAATTCATCTGGACGGATTTTCATTTAAAACTTGCATTTAGTGATAAATATCGCCATGTAAGTGTGCTGTAAAAATTCGTATCAGTTTGGTTCAGCCACCGAGCTTTCATGACAAATATTTTCGGTATTCGTTATGTCCTCGTAACAAAATCAACCCTTTGCTTTCCCACAGTGTGTGTATGTACACAATTATTAGCTTGGAGTTATTTGCGCTTTAAGTAGTACACTGTTCAGTAAGAATTGTGATACGTCGGCTAATATAGTAACGATTGTAAGGGATGCAGCGCAGTGGCGTAGCAAGGTCAGGTGGTACCCAGTGGCGTAGCAAGGTCAGGTGGTACCCAGTGGCGTAGCAAGGTCAGGTGGTACCCAGTGGCGTAGCAAGGTCAGGTGGTTGTACCCCTCCCCATTCCTCGCAATGAAAATATTAAAAGAAGGAATAATAAGACACTTACAGTTGCAAATGTTATTTTCTATTCTATTTACGTATAACATTGTGACCATAAGCACTTAAAACCTTTTTTTTTTTCCTCCTTAACTTTGTTCTCAGAAAAGTTTGAAATCACATCATCAAAATCTATTCCTTTCACTACTTTTCAATTGTCAAGCCGAGTGTGGACTCATACTGGATACTATATAATTGTTGCTGGATATTAGTTTTGAAAAACTCCTCTCACATGATGCCATAAAACAAACACGTAACGTTAACAAGAATTGTGACTCTAAGTAATGTTTGGTACATAATATGAAAGCTCATATTCAACAACAATCTCTAAAAATCCATTCCAAAGAATCTTCTTTTGAAACTTCGACAGCTTTTAGATGTCTTCTTTTTCGTGGAATCTCTCTAAAGATACCATCTTCAGAAAGTTCATTTAAATATTACATTAACTCTGGAAGATCGTTTGCTGAAGTTGGAATCAGATTCTTGGGCTCGAGAACTGCAAACCGTGCTCTCCATGTCTTCGCCGTGAGTGTCAATTTCTTGATAAAACCTGCCACTTCACACCAATATTGATCTTTTCAATTCTTCATTCAACGTTAAGTGGTTCATCTTGAGCCTTTTATCCAAGCACCATGTTCTTCTTTCAGATGGTTCTTCTTTTCACAAAAAATGATGACCATCTCTTCACAAGTGTTCATTGAAAACGCTCTCCGCTACACAGCGCCGAGTTCAGCCGCGTTTCGTTGCATTTGTTGACTGGATTGAAAAGTTTAAAAGCGTATTATGTTGACTTGTTGTAGTTAATTAATTGTCGGACGGAGTTATAAACTCGTTTTAAATACAGTTATTTAAAAAAAAAAATTTCGTGAGCCCAAAAACATTTTTTTTTTTTTTTGCGATTTTGTCACCTCCTCAATGTTGACACCGGGGTCGGCCCACACTCTCCCCGCCCTCCTTCGTACGCCACTGTAAGTAGCAGGAAAACAATATTTTCTAATATTCTACTTAAATAAAATAACTTTGTAGCGCAGATATTTGTTAATCTGCGTGAGAGCTATGCTAATTAACTATGTGTGTAAGTAGGTTATTATGTTGTTTACTTAGTAAATCTATGGGTTTGGGCGTCAAAAATATAGGTTGATAAATTAGTGAGTGGGAAAGGTGTGAGTGTGTGCACATATAGTCAGTGATTACACTTTTGCACCTGGTAGCAACTCTTTTCTTACCATAAGAGATTGGAGTTCTGTGGGACCCTGAAATGTGCATGCAAATGATACTCATGCGTCAAATTCTCAACACTTGGTGGAATGAAACATATAAACAATTTTTTTATATTTTATTAACATCATAAAAATAAAGAAAACCAAACAAAAATATTATTAATACCAGAACATGTAAAAATAAAAACGTCATTACCAAAAGTGAAATGCCACCATTCTTACAATGAATAGTATTGAAGTAATTAAAGAAAATTGAAAATTGAAAAAAAAATAGAAAATATTAAGTTAGTGCAGCCTTTAAAATAAACTGCGGCGAATTAAAAGTCAAGAGAAAATAATTCAGTTCCAGAAGTAGTTCTCCTCACTTCTTAAAACTTTCGGAAAACTATCTATGCTCCAGAATCATTTAGTTACGATTGAATTCTCACTGTTCTACCTTACGTTAAAATCTTATTTATTCTCATTAATTTAATAGAATTCAGTTCACTCTAGAAATAACTTTAAGTCTATGTCCAGACAACTAAACTGAATTCTGAAAAATCAAACGAAATTTTCTCCGACGAACTAACTCAGTAGTGCGAGCTGAACTACTGGTTTTAGACATCCTGCAGAAATCATATTATCTGCAACAATTTCAGACCAAACACTTTCTTAATACTGTAGAAGCTCGGAGGATCACAAATTTAATTACTGTAGTTACAGATGTACGTCTCCGGACTTAACTAATTCTATGGCGTCACCTGGGTATCTCAGTAACGTTGCCTCCGTGGACATGGCACCTGGCGCCTAGCAGATCGACGTCCTCTAAGTTGACTTGAAGTCACTTCAAAAACTAACTAACACCTGAATTCAACCCCCTTGTTTACATGGTTGATCCAGTAAGCTATACTGAACTCCTTGGGCCTAGGTCTACATATATCCTTAGGAAGATGCTGGAGATCTCCCGGATAGAAATCTCAGCTAAATATTTTCTAGCCGTCCATTCGAAAGATCCCACGCAGAAGCCTCGACTACCGGCATCTCACTCTCTAACTAGCTAATGACGAACTACTTCCGGGAATCACCATAAAATAAATCAAAATATTACATACCTTTCAAATAATGAAGAAAACTAGTTCATTAGGCTTCCAATTTCACAAAGTAATTACTGAAAGCAAAAATTAACATATAAATCTAACATTTGGATATTAATATAATAACATGTTAAATCTCAGAATAGGGTGAGAAATTGCCATAGAACACTGGAGGTCAAATGGATTGGTGGTTTACAAAAATTAAAATTAAGTGCTTTTAATATGTTGCAAATACTCATCTGAGGTGTGCGGAAATTATATTCAGTTCAAAAACATTATGTAAAGTAACCTATTGGCATATACTATGTCGAACCACGACAACGTGTCATTTAAAAGCGTTTAAGAATGGCGTTTGTATTAGTTATGCCTTTAAATGTTATTTTTAATAATTCTCGTATCATTTAACGACGATTTAACACTTGTTGTTTGCCGTAGATGATTGATTTAATACTGACCATTATCTCGGGGAGAGTTTCATTCCTATGAAGAGCAGATATTCTAAGTGCGCGTATTTGACAAGGAATGTATGTTCTAAATAGCGTGGCATTGATATAATGAGGGGAAATGAGAAAAAGAATGTCGAAATGTCAAAGTATTTACTGAAATTAACGTGTACGTATTTACAGTGTTTACTACAATAGATTACAGCATACTTCTGACCAGCTGATTAATGTACACCTCCTGGCAGTGATTGCATTGAGATACTGCGGAAGGATACGCAATGGGCTGAAAGTAAAAAATGAGCAGGGTTTTCAAAAGTGCTCACTTTACTGTTAACACCCTTCATCAAAAATCAAGTGCAGTGATATAGATAATAAACATACCAATTTCATAGTTTTAAGTGTTATTTCTTTGCAATGTTGCTTACTAACACGAATATTTTCAACAACCAATAACTTAATACTACATAACCAATAATTTAATCCTACATAAATACAATAATTAGGGCCCAGAAGAATTTACGAATTAATTTCAGGATAGTCGTCTATACTTAAAACTCACATACATTGTAACTGGCCAGCGGCTCTATTTGACATACCCTGGAAGACTTAGGCAGTGAAAAACCTTCATTAAACAAATATCTAGTTCCATAATACCTAGTCAAGATGAACCTATCATTGAAAAAATATATATATGAGGTTCAAATGTACATACATAGGAGAATGTAGTCTATCTAGCATGCAGGTGATTTTATTCGCAAAATCACCCTTGCCCTAGCATTGTTAATTTAAGTCCAGTAAGAATGCAAATACAATTGAAGAACTTAGCGCACAGTGTTACTGTCATTAGCTCATTTTAATGAGATGCAAATTTTTTGGATCAAACATAGACGCTTCCACACTCAGGAAAATATAACAATGCGGTAAACAACATTACATGGCCTACATCTTTCTCTTTTTACTACAATTAATTTGGTCTCTCGCCTGCAATATGTATGTAGGTTCTCTAGCAGAAAGTTTTCTCGGGGTCCTTCCATCGTCTATTTTTTGAAAGCATACAGTTCAAATAAAACCGACTGAGTAGCGTCAGCATCTTTAGAATCTTTTCTTCCCATAATTTTACATCGCTTTCAATATGCTCTACAAAAAAGTCGGATGAAGAGAACACAAGGAATTCACAAAACCTCTTCTTTGCGATATTCATTTAGCCTGGAACTTTGAAGTAATAGTCATGATGTCTTTTGAGCTGCAAACAACCATCCCTTCTCAACTCCAAGCAAATATCAGTTTTCTGGTCAACAGCCGCTTCTAGTAAAGACTTGTCTCCGATTTTGGGGATGCATTTGATTTCAACAAGACCATCATTGGCCACCAGACCATCTGAACTTGCACCCAAATATGGTTCATATTCTGAGACAAACAAACCACATCTTTTTACTGTAACTGATTTTTGTTGTTCGTACAAACCAGAAGACTGAGCACACTTCACAATTTTTAACTAAAAATAAATAGCATAGACAATTTTTCATTCTTGAAGTTCCAAACGGCTGCGATAAAACGTGTTCCAGCAGATTTACCGGGATATATTTATGTGCTATAATTTACCGGGATATATTTATGTGCTGTAAATTGCAAAAGTATCTACAAATAAAGATCGTCTTCTAGTTTATAGAATTCTACAACTGAACGGTAACTGAAACAGTTCGTTACAAACTATATGTTTAAAGAGGAAATAATGACATTTAACGCAATAGTAACGGTTGCAACACAATGTTCATACAAAAATGTATTTTTATATACGAAAGATTGCAATTTTTTGTCAGCAAAAAAAATTAGGTGAAATAAGAACCAACGTTAAACTATTTTGAAGATATGTGCTGCATGGTTGATATACAAAATATTTTAAAAATTTTTAGTTATAATTGCAAATATTTCCTCTGCATTTACCCAGTTTTTAACCTAAACTAAAAACTCGTAATGGTAACGAGCTACTTGCAAAGAGAGATTTAGCAAACTTGCATATTTATGGAACTATACCATAACCAATACCTATGTAATGGATTTACAATAATTAGTGTTAAGAAAATAATACATGGACAACTGTATTCTGAAATACTGTGCATATTGTAGCAGCAATGAAGTTCTCTGGTTTTTATTTTCTTATTTACTTAATGTTTTAATTGTTTTACTTGGCTGCACGTCCTTTAATAATTAAATTGTCAATATATTTAGCAGGCTAAAGTAATATTTTTGAGCGAAGGTTATTGACAATGTTTTCTGATTTAAATACAATGTGCACATGCTCTCCGCCAAGCCAACTTATAATCTTGCTAAACCTACAGTCGAGAAAGTATACTGCACACATTACCTCTTGCTTGAAAAAAAAATATCAGTTGGTAAAGACCCGCGTTAATTTTACAGTGTTATCGATTACCGCTATTTTATAATTGTGTTACGTGCTGCAGCTGTGCGCCGACTCAATTGCCCCGCGCCGTAATCGAAGACCAACCTCGTCCTCCCCTCGTCCTGGAACGATCCGCTGGTGGCTATCTCCCCCCCCTTCCCCTTCAGAGAATCCCGTGTATGCCGACAGCTGCGAGACTTGCTGGCGTCACATATCTCCTCTCGCCTGATTGAGTTTCCGATACGTTTAGCGACGACGTAAAAATGTTCTGGTGAAACTGCTCCGCGACGCATCACGCGAGTTGGGGAATATTCTAGGTGGCGTCCTAAGACACTATATATACTGCCGCAACCCACCGGCCGGCAGTCTTTGATGGAGGCCGCCTGGCCGAGTGTGCGCGAGTGAAGTGAAGTGTGGACGACGACTGGAGATCGCGGGACGACGGCAAGTGAAGCCTACTATGCATGAGGGCGCTTGGAGGACTCTAGAACATTGCGAATGGCGGGAAATGGACTGAACTGAGGTGTGACTGAATGAAAGTGCAATACGGATTTTATTGTAAATATTCGAAATGTCAACTATGGACGTTTTGAATAGGACGATACACTGTCTATTGGGACTGATCTTTAATTATTTAATTTCATTGATTTCTTTGTCGTAATTAATACATTTTATTAATTGGTGTCAATTGTGAACAGCAAGTGATTTCAATTTATTTTGAGAGTTTGAGTTCAGAGAATTTTGCTGTAGTTATTGTAAATAAAATAAGGACATTATAATGAATTATTTTATTTGATTAAGACCTCCATCCCTTAAAGAACTTGGTAGTGGAGCCCAATTAATTTCTAGAGAGAGAAATTGTAACAATACCATTGACAGTTGAAAGTGCCATGTTTACAATGCACTTTCACAACATTTTACTTGAAAGTGTGTGTATATATATATACTGAAACAGTGTTCACATTATCTGGATGTCAATATTTTAGCAGCACGAACTCGAGGCCATCTTGTTCATCGCCGATTTTCTCTTCACAGATTAGAAAAAAATGTTTGTTTTGGTTTGTTTTTCTCATGTTTGGTAGTCATAAACGTATATGTCACGGAGAAACATCGCGAGGACTGAGCTACGTGTAGTAGGACGGAGAGAATACTGCATGGGCTGACTCGCCCTGTCCTATTCCACATTCGTGTCTACCGCACGGAGGATGGATCCCGCCCGCCGCTATGACCTCGACAATTTATACTTTTAGACACAGTTTCTACATTATTAAAGTTACATATATGCCCTCGCAATGTTTTTTACGCATTTTTCTTGCTCGATTGCGCAGCATACACAAATCTTATGTACTGTTAGTTATAGGGTTATTCAAACTTTAAAACGACTAAAATCATATGTTAGACTTTATAAAATTAAATTTCATTCATGTAGCAGTAACGGTGCAAAACTCTTGCATATGCCGTTTATTTCACGTTTCTATCTTAAGTAGGCTTTGTTTGGGAAGACATTTTTTCCTTATCTTTATTGCTTGGGCGCTGTACAGCCTTAACAGAGGTTGCTTAAGACTACAGAGGTGAAATAGACGCCTATCCCGCGAACTACAGTGGCAGGCACCAATCGGCGCCTGATAACCTACTCGCCTGACGGCAACCCAGCCAATAGGGAACGTTTCGCAGCACGCAGTAGCCAATCAAAGACAATGCCTCTGCCCAGACCCTCGCACAGCCAATCAGAGGACGAGTACGCCCAGATCAAAGGAACCGTCACGTCATTTCGGCTTCGTGTACTTGTCAAAGGCTTTACACGATAAAATGAGCACTTATGAAATCAGCCAGCTTTAGAAAAATGTCACTGCCCTCACCTGCATATATTTTTAACTGGCGCCCTAAGTGACATGAGTCCAGTAAAGTTGGTAACGATGGATGGAAAGTAGTTCCATATCTTAATGTCGGATAAACAGTGTTAGTAACCATTTGTGATAGCTTAAATTATTTCTTTCGCATTTTAGCTTTTTTAATGCATCGACGTATAACAATTAACAGATATGTAAAATATTTACTTTCCTAGTAATTTCACAGTTTTGCTTTACCGACGTATGAATAAAGTGATGAGGCCCAAGGCAATTTGAATTGTACATAAGGCGGAAGAATACATAACGTCCATACAAGTAGATCTTAAGCAGGGCTTACAAAAGTGCTCATTTTACCGTGAACAGCCTATACTCCGTGGCTCCAACCTCCTCTTTCTTTCCATCACTGGCACTGCGAAAATTTGCATCTGGAAAAAAGGTGGCCTTTAATAAAAGAGAAGTATTTGGGTTTTATATATGCTTTTAATACTTCCGGCGCTGAAACTGTAGCCACTTTGGAAAATATATTTAATGGTTTACAGACTTTGAAAGAGAATGTTGTGATTGTCAGTCAAGTATAACTTTATAGTAAAAAAATACTATTGTTTCTGTTGATAAAATTTGCTTTTAAATTTTGATATACCAATGCACAGCTGATGTCCCCTAATATGTATTTTCTTAACAGAATAAAATCTTGTTAAGATAAAAAAAAATGGTACCGCATTGCCAACAAAAAAAGCAAGATATATAAAGTATTTTATTATTATTATTATTTAAAGGGATCTGGCCCGCAAAACTGGATCTAAAATTTTCGTAAATCCAGTTTATCTGGAGATCGAATATAAACTTTACTCTGTCAAGCAGCATTCTGGTTTGACACCTCTCGACGTCTACGGCAAGTGACACGTCTTTTCGTCATAGAACTCGTTTAATTTTCCAGACGGCAAAGGAATCTTTCGTAACACACAGTAGCCAACCAGGCACAACGCCAGTTTCTTGAGCTTCGCGGAGTCAATAGGCGAACGGTTACTCCCCTATCACAGGACTCGACAAGCCATTTCATCTCTGTGTATACTTACCCACGCTGTGGGTGCGGATGGGGCACCGGCCAATGAACAGAAAGCTGATGTCCGAATATACATAGGACCGTGGAGTCAAACATGCGGGTCGTTTAAAACGCAAAGTTCTCCTGTCCCTTGTAATAACAGCGCAATTGTAGTCAGCGAAATAAAAGGAGTCATCTAAGGGGAATCAGTCCCCGCCATCATGGATTTTCACTATTTTTGCTGTAAGTTCTATTTAAGAACATTTAATGAGATTTCTCGCATGACATAAATAATTGCTACTTTAGTTTAATCAAAGTATTACATCTTTATAGAATTGATTGTTGTTCGACTAGTAATTAAAGGCAAGAAATAAAAAAAATTGTTGCTTTCGCTTACAGAAATGGTCCTGCAACAGTAATCTAGGAATACATACTGTAGGACATGTGCAGTGTAATGTCCTACGCATTGTCGAAACCCAAGATAAAACATAAAATCTGTAATGCAATTTATGGTGGAAATTCGGAAAATCCAAGATGGCGGAGATTGCTCCGCCTTAATTAGTGTCCTTGTCTTAGCAGCCTGTGTAGCTACGTATAAGCGTGGGCGTTGTTGAAGCCGTGTTGTCCCAGCTTTCTCGCTCGGCCTCCTGCTGTTATTAACTTCTCGCCGATATATTTTTTTTTAAATTCATCTTTACGAGAAGAATAATGCCCGCTTTCTTTTCTCTCGGGCGGAGCTGCGGAAACATCGGCGCGGTTTCAGAATGCGATTCTCACAACCGCCTCTCCTTCGCAGATAATTTTCAAACGTCCCAGTGTCTGGAAGTAGAGCGAGAGGAGCAAGGGAAATAAGAGGGAAGGGACAGTGATAAGGAAACGCCGAACAAAAACGCACTCGGAAAAAATTAAAGAAACTCAACGGAATGTAACCTGACCACCCGTTGTTCTCTGCCATCTGCACTGCGGGCTGAGGGGGAGAGAGATAACGCGAACGTTAACGACCCCAAGTTTCCTGCCCTGCCGTAGAGTCGACAATCCTACAGCCGAGAATAAACATCTGGTCCCTAATTACCACGTGCTTTTTAAAGTAAAAAAAAAAACTGCAATGGTGTCGCTACCAAGCCTTGTACGTCACAGTAAAAACTATTCAGAGGTAATAGTAACAAGTTAGTGGCAACTCAACAAGTTATCGATGTAACTAATTAAAATACTTCATCTACACATATGTAGGAGTAATTACAATGATGTACTCGTCTCGTGTGTCACTAAATTACCCAACAGAAGGAAATTTCTGTGCATTATCTGATAACGATCTGTGGAGTAGTTCCTGATATAGGTATAAGTTAGGAATATATTTGTAGATTTTTTGCACTCTAAAAACAAACCATACATATATTTCTTTACTACAAAGAAACCCATGTCATTAAGGCTGTTTTGTTTACAGCAACACAGTGTAACTTTAATTCAAAGAGAAGGTTACAGAAACGTAAGTTTTTAGAGAAACATTTAATGATTCCTTATTACATTTCTGTTTTATGGCAATATTACCTTTCTTTATTGCAAAGAAACATACATAATTTGAGCTGATTTTGTTCACAGTAAAGAAATATTACTTTGTACCAAAGGAATTGGTTTAAAAGTTTTCTGTCTTATATTGCATTTCTCTATAGGTAACTGTTTTTCCAACGCAAATGTTCATAAACCAATAAGAATATTCTGCAATTATGAAACAGCAGCTGAGCAAATTTATAATGCTCCTGCAGACGTTTGATGTCATTCTGAAGCTAAGCGATTCTCCACACCAGTGAACTCAGTTCTTCCCAAGAGGTGGCATTTTTTCTTACCCATGTTACAACCTCACGTAGCTTGCATATCAAAAGTTAGCCGAACGCAAAGTGACAAAGTGGTCGTATGGTGCAGTGCGTAAAGTTAACAATACAAGGTGTGTGTGGGTTCGAGTCTCGGACCTGCCGTAGTTTTTTTTGTGGGTATTATTTTGAAACATTTGTTACGTTTCTCATTTTTTACAAATCACCGTTCGTTTGTCAGAACACACATTTACTTTACGGTGTAATTGGCATTACAACAAAAGTGTCAGCAGAGCTACTGTAGCCACAATGTAGGGTCATCATAGTCTTTACTATACAGATCAAACAAAAATTATGTTTGTGGCAAGCCTACTGTGCAGTGTTTCATATTTAAACTAATTTTTCTTTGCGGCAACGAATTATGTGTTGCAGCAAAGAAAGAGTTTTTTTTTTTTTTTTATGTTTGACTCTGTCTTTTGCAAATGGCGGACGATGAAAAGTGTTACTTAGAGAACTAAGTGCAGTGAGTAATTCAATACACCAAAATTGATTTAAATTTCTTTAGAGAGCTTCAGCACACCACGAATTATTTCAATCGTTTTAATGTTACCAAGGACAGTGCATCTGTCACTAAAGAAATAGGACCATAAAAAAAAGAGATTACTTTATAAAAAACTTGAATTGGCATTCCATAGTACTATTTTAGTACACTGTGGTGGCAATCGGCTCGGAAGTTACCTAGACACGCTGTAAGTATAATTGTACACATGACATTACCTGTCTACATGGTGAGATAAAGTAATAGTAGTATTTGTCATTCAGCGTAATTTAGGCAAACAATAAGAATTGCCAACATGTCAATTTGGGTTTAAATGGGGTTAAATGTTCCAGATATTTTACATGTAAAAATGTATACCTAGGCAATTATTTAAAAAATATGAATATTATCCCTTTAGAATTACTTAATTAAGGCTGTATGTAATAAATACTGTGTAGCTCAAATATGATAGGATTCAGTTTTGTACTACCTGAAGCATAATACTAAAGTATTATTATGTTACAGGTGACGCTATCTTACCAAATAGCTAAAGAAACACGTAACGAAATGGTGAATTCCGCTCCCATTTACGTACTGTCAGCATGCTAGGTTTGGTGGTTCTGTAGGCATGGTACACTAACCTAGAAATTTCTAAATTTGCCATTTTTAACATTAATATTAGCGCTATTAAAACAATACGAACTTAGATGACACACCGAGAACTACTTCCATGCCAAATATTTCTGCAGTTTGTTGAGCAGTACCCGATATATGATGCTAAAGCTTTGGTTTCCCAAGTGGCGCTGTCTTACAAAGTGGAGGACGAACTGGTATCGAACTAGCACATTTCGTTATCACAGTAGAAACTGCCAGCATAATACGTTTGTTTTAAATAGGTCAAATGGTCTTCGTATGTGGGGCATACTAACTATATATATATTCAACACCAATATTTTTATAATGAGTGATTAGTTTTTTAAAATCATGTTAGTTTTGGTGTTCTGCCATAGTACTAGGTATAAGGCAATTCGGCAGCTATCGATCGAATATTTCCTGGGGATGTGTCGTAAACGCTTTTTTTGTACAGTTGAACTATCATAACAATCATCGTTAGAGACGCGGGAATTTCGTAGATTCATTTGGTAATGAGCTAGGCTCCACAACCCTTTGTGTACCCGGACCTCAGTTAGTCGATTATTGGTTAATGCTCCAGTTTTGCAACAGACCAAGCAGTAAGGTATTCCGCCCGCTTGCACTTGAAGGTTAGTTATTGGCTCGAATTCGTCCAGGGCGTGGCTTACAATCTGCTATCCAATTTAAAAATATAGTCAAATGTACAAGTGTTTTCAGTCCGTCTTGTCCTCAAATGGATTCGCGAAATTTCCGGGTCTGTGAGTACGAAGGAAAAGGACTCAATAATACGTAATGATTTTAATTGTCAGTGCCGTCTCTTCTTCCGATAATATATTTACACATAGGCTATCTTCTGCAACTTGCTGTGGTTATTACCCACGCACTCTAAATTCGAATCACTGGAAAACCCCTGCTTCACAGTGAAATTCAACTATTTGATCAGTGAAAATGGCCCCACATAGAATCAGTGAAGAATCATTGATTGTTCCAGTAAAACACTTTCGCTGATTAAATAAGTGACGTGAAACAATTTCATTGGTTAAATAAGTGACGATCAACTGCTAGCGGTCAATTAAATATTGCTGTTATTGAATTAAGCTAAATAATTACGAGAAATAAACATAGTTCCGATAGTTACTATTAATATTGCGCAATTAACCATAATTAAGAAATAATTAAAACAATTCTGCGATTCTCCAGGATTAAACCAACACCACTGCTATTTCGCCTTTAGACTGCTACCTTACCAGCCGACCTACGAAGCGACGATAATGAAGAGGAAAATATCATCTCCTTATCGAAAGCATGTAGTTTTAAATTTTATTCCATTTTTTTTTTCTTTTTTTTTTTTTCCGTTTTTAGTTTAATTGGAAGGTAAATTCAGGCTTGTTAAAACGAATAGTAGACCTACTTATGAGTGCATTCACATAACCACATTTAATGCAGTTTAAACCTTCAAACCGAGCATTGTGATGATTATGTGAAAACTAAATGAAAGACTGAATGTCCATGTCATCTTGTAAAATGTCGTTAAAGGTGTTACTCGCATTTTAGAAAGTACTTTGTATTGGTATCATTAGTTTATCACAGATAAAACTTATTTTTTTTATCGCAAACCTATTTTTAGTGGTACATAGAGCCACTCTGCGTCCTTTTCCTCTCTCTCTCTCTCTCTCTCTCCTCTCTCTCTCTCTCTCTCTCTCTCTCTCTCTCTCTCTCTCTCTCTCTCCTCTCTCTCTCTCTCTCTCTCTCTCTCTCTCTCTCTCTCTCTCTCTCTCTCTCTCTCTCTCTCTCTCTCTCTCTCTCTCTCTCTCTCTCTCTCTCTCTCTCTCTCTCTCTCTCTCTGTGAAGTGCACTGCGCGAAGAGTGAGGGAAAAGATTTGGGCGGCTCTTAACAGCGCGGTCTTGAGAGTTGATGAGGGCGATTAAGGTGAGTACGGAGCGGCGCCGGAATGAAAGGGCGGGATCAACGGGTGATCCCCGAGAAAACCCATCGACCAACGGCATCGTCCGGCGATTCCCACGTGCGAAAATCCGGAGTGACCTGGTTGGGGATTGAACCCAGATCGCCTTGGTAGAATGCGAGCAGGCTAACCACTCATCCACCGCAGTCCCCAGTGCTCCAAGAGCATCACCGGTAACTGGAGAAGCGCACGCACAGTTACAAACAGAAAGGCGCGTAACACTGACACGTGCCGCGATAAGGCTATCGGCAAAAAGGCAAGTTTTCTGGTGATCACTCCACCTTTCCCTTTGTGCAATTTGAGGTGCGAAGAGTTTTCTGGGCTGGGACTACTGAACTATATACGCCGCGGAGTGCCTCTGTGTCGAGAGTTTTGGAGTCGTGGACGGCAGTCAGCGTCAAGTCTGTGGCTCCATCGGAGCTACGAGTAATAACAGTGACTAGAGAGTGATGTCTGCGAGCATTGGGACAGTACAGAGTGCGACTAACTGAAATATGGTACTGGGTGCGTGAGTGGCAGATGTTTGGGATGATGTGAATATGTGTCAGAGGACATTGTGGGCATGTATGTGTAACTGATAAGTGAAGTTGAAGTGAATGTAGGTAGTAAAAAGGCAGTGATAAGGATCTTTGTTATAATTGAAATTGGCATTCAATATTGCACTCACTGATAAATAGAGACCTGAATAATTCGCGGATTCATTTCGGGGCAAGATAGAATTCAAAACACATGCGTTTACATAACTTTAGCCATTGGTACACACCGTGTTTGATTCGTTCTGGAGAATTCTGGCCCAATCGTCGCCTTCCAATGTGACAGCAGAGAACCAATGTGCAGTTGATATCGGCATATTTGTACATACGACTGTAGATTCTAGCTTGCAGGTAATTGAACTCGCGAATTTTTCAGGTCTCTACTGATAAATATATTAAGTGTTAAGCGTAGAGATATATAATCTAATGCTGTAAGTAATATATGTGTGAATTTTAATAATATTTTGACCCCTTCGTTCCCACATTAATTTACCGTTTTAGGTGTTGCAAATATCAAATATCTTAATGCGTGCTGTATTTAAGCTGGCAAAGATCTTGTGTGATTATCACAACCAATAAGCTGTAGGCTTTGTGCTGTTATCAGTGATATGAACCAGTCATGACGTAGGACGCTGCAATAACATACAATAAACGCCGTACAAATAGTGCACATATGACGATGCTAACAATATCACAAAATCAGTGTGTTTTTGACATAGATTGGATCGGTATGGAGGCTATTAGTTTTCGTAGCACACGATAATACTACGCTATGTGCAATGCGCTAACCGAAGCAGCATCCAGGGTGTAATGGTTGCAAATGTGGCGTCAATCCGTTGTTCTCACTTCTTCAACAGTTGTCATGCGATGGTCTGTAACCTTGGATTTGACGTACCCTCACAGAGCATTATCACATGTGGTCAGGCCGGTCACGGGAGTGTCGGCAACGATCTCCTCATCCAACGGTTTGAGAAAACCTGCTCGAGATAGTTCCGTACGTCTTGTGCGTGATGAGCTGGTGCGCCAGCTTTTTGTAAATATATTTCATTTTCAATCCCATGGGTTCCAGTTCAGGCACAAAGAAGGTCTCCAGCATTCGAAGATATGACTGCTGGTTTACTGGCCCATCAAAATAATATGGACCAATGAGATGTCGGGCAGAGACAGCTGCCCAAATCATCAGATGCGGGTGATGGTCTTGAACTTCCTCTACATAATGCGGGTCAGCATCATTCCAGAAGTAAACGTTGTGTGGAGATGAACTGAGATTAAACAGCACACTCATCACTAAACATTACCTTTGATCTTTTGGATAAGGTGTCAAAGTTTTGCAGCAGTCTCTCGCAAGCTGCCATTCTGTTTACGTGATCTGCATACGATAATTCTGAGATGACAGTGGGTTTATACGCTTTCAGGTGGAGGTCATCCTTCTGTACTCGATGTAACGTTGCTGGTGAAACACCCAAGTCTGCAGACCGTTTCCGTAATGATTTTTTTGGGAGATCTGAGAAGTGATTGGTGGATGTTTTCAAAGGCCACATCGTGAGTTCGTGGCCTTCCACTGCGCTTGGTGTCCAATTACACTGCCAATCTTAAATGCCTTCTTTTCCCAAAGATGGAGATTCGATTCGGACGGTGCTCGCTTTTCGAACCGCCGCTTGAAGTCTTCCTGGACTTGTTTCACCGACTTCCTTGTGTGTGTCCGTTCGTGGTACCATGCAGCTGCTATCAGTCGCTCTTCCACTGTATATGGTCCAGTGTCCGCCATTTTCTATTGCTTTCGATATTTCCTGCAACAAGCCAAAACAACATAAATGTTAGTATATGGACTACTCTTGTACAGGATAACATCCTGGGACTTATGGAACATCCTGTACGTGTTTAATGCGTTTGAGGCGGGGAAGTGCGGTAGCTATAAAGACGACACTGACACGCACGGCTGATACTCCTTCGCTCCTACGTGCAAGGCGCTGGACTGGCGTGCAGTGTTTCCGTTGTGCTGCGTGTACATATGGGACTTTAAGCGGCGAACCTATCATTTTATTGGTGGAAAGTATATAGAAAGGTTCAATGCAGGTCCCTAAAATAGTTTCGCATGTTTCCAACCATATATTATGAGCTACAGCAGTGTGAAAAAGCCATTTTTGGTTATGTTGGAGGGTTCGGGAATAGCATTTATAATGTACATGACGTATTGAGATTATTATAGGTACCTCGTGTGAAGTGTGTTTTCTTTTCGCAGATTGATATCATGAGGACACGTTTACTGGTTTAGTAAAAAAAACGTGGATTCCAAACACACTGCAACGCAATTCAAACGTCAGTAGGCGGTGTCCTTAAAGGAATTAAGACATAAAATTAAGTTGTTTTGTTTTTTTAAGATCTCCATACCTCACCAACTCGGATACGCCAGGCGACTTGCGACAATATGTAACAAACATCGTCTTTGCTGCAAACAAATATGTGTTCCGGCAAAGGAAGTGTTTTTTTTTTTTTTAGAGAGATTGTGTATGTATGCGTGCGCACTACGATGTAACGTCATTGTTACTTACCGGAGGAAGGGATGATAATGCAGACGAGGTAGAGAGGATAGAGAGAGAGAGATACAAGAGCGAGCATGATGAAAGAAGAGCACTCGTGGCGCCTTTCCAACGCCGCGAGGAAGGAAGGAAGACAGAAAGGGGAGAAGTCTGTGAATAGCGATTCACGAAAACAAAGGAAGATTAATTTCCACTGCGGTCCTGGAAGACGGGGAGCCTTTAACCCACACAATAAGAAATCTCTAATATAATTACCGCAACTCTAAAATACAGGAGAGGAAAATAGTCGATACCAGTATTTAAAACGACCTACAATAAAGCTGAGATTCTTTAACAGTGTCTCCGACATGCAATATTTTTCACCTATCTTAGAACAATCCTCATAAATACAGATTTGTGAAATAAATTTGAATTCAACATTTGAGTTTGCTGCGGAAAGAGGTGTCCCAGGCTTGGCTTCTACAGTCACCGCAAACTAGAGATATTCGCAAAAAAGATTTCACACAGTATATTATTCTATTCTTTAATGGTGTATAAACTTTCTCATAGTTGTCCAGCTTTCCTGCTTTTGCCATTCTCCGGTCCTACACTAACACAATGCGTGTAGTCGAGTGTTAAAATTGAAAATATATGTTTTATTTCTGAAATTCTCTTTCAGCCCAAGCGCGCCTCATTCAAGAGTGATTGTGGCTTATCAAGAAAACGACTCATTCTACATGAAAACACAAATTAAATTTTCTCTTACACAGTATGATGAGATTGAAGAGAGAATGTAGAGAGCTAATTCTTATATGTACCTATACGCATAAAAAATAAAAATAAATAACTTTAATATTCACAAATGTTTACCTTACATTTTTTTTCCAACATAATGAATTCGTTACCAACTTTACTGGGTGCATGCCAGTTAGTGCGCCCGCTAAAATACATGCAGGTACGGGAAGCGACAATTACCATTTGTTGATCTCAAAAGTCAAACCATTAATAAAAAACGAAAGTTTGTTGAGGGCAAGCAGCTCCCCCTTCCCTGGGGGGGCAGAGGAATGGAGGCTTTAGTCTGCACACCCTTGGACCTTTGGCTGTCGACCTCCCCCCCCCCACCACCACCACCCACCACAGAGCACCCGCCCTCCGACCCCTTTACACGAGGAGGAGTTCGCATCGCCAGAGGGGTGTGTTTTTCGCGTTAAATTCGGCCTGGAAGGCGCATTTTTTGACCGATTTCCTTCAAATTTGGGAGAGGGTGGTCTTTCTGTGCCTTGCTCTCCCCAGATGGGTTGTTTTAGGCCTAAGGTCTTAAGTGTTAAGTTTTATGTCTTAAGTCTTACTTTCACCATAACTGCAACTGCATGTCGGGATGTGCGAGCGAGCACGTGCCGTAAATACTAATTCGTACGGTTACCTGCTTCACCTACGGTGGCTCATCCCGCGGATACAGCGGGCCCGGCCCCTGGTGGTGTTCAATTAACCGTGAACAGTCTGCAGCCATGCACGTGGCCGAGACAGCATGGAACTTTTCTCGGCAACCACGTACATATACCGGTCAGCTGGAGTCACGGAGGAAAACGCGAGTTCGTTCACGTCAACATGAGGTCCACACACTACAACCAGGCTGTCGCATACTGACGAGCCGCCGTCAGTACTCCGTGTGAGCTAGAGTACCAGTAGGGGCCTCGGTGGTGTAGTGGCTAGACTGTTCGCCTACCACATTGGCCAACTGGGATCGATCCCCGGCGGAGTCGCTCCCGGATTTTCGCGTGTGGGATTCATTCCGTTTCCTCCCTCCCTTTCATTCCGGCGCTGCTCCATACTCGCCTCGAGACCTTGATTTTGAGAACCGCCCAAATCTCACTCATCGGAGTCCCGCTGTGGAGTAACTAGCGCTAGCATCGCGAGACACCAGATTGGTCGGCGCTGTGTTTCGTAGCAAAGTTGCGTGTTTGCAGTGTTTCAAGACGCCGAGGAAGAAAAAAAAATGACCTCACATTTTGCTATAGGCTGTTCACGATAAAGTGATCACTTTTGAAATCAACCCTAAAAAAAAGTCACTTTGCTATGAGAGAAATTCGCCCAGTAATGTTGGTAAAGATGGATGAAAAGTAGTTTCATATCTTAACGTCGAATAAAAAGTGTTAGGTAACCATTTGTTATAACTTAAAATTATTTATTTCACTTTCTGTTTTTTTTTTAATGCACCGAAGTGTAAAAATGAGCAGATTTGTGAAGTGTTAATTTTCTTAATAATTTAACAAGTTTCATTTTATCTACACATTAACAAAGTGAAGAGGCCCATAGCAATGTTAATTTTACGTAATGCGGAGTATTACACAACGTGTATAAAAGTAGATGTTAAGCAGGGCTTTTAAAAGTGCTCATTTTACCGTGAACAGCCTATAGTTAATATCCCGTTAGTTAAAACGGAACTAGGACAAACGAGAACTAACGAAGACCTTTCTATTCATATGTTTTTTCCTCTGTTGAATTCAGTTCATTGCCTGAACTTAGCCCCGCCCAGTACAAATTGTAAACGATTTTCTATTCTTTCAGAACCTAACGATTGCCGTTTACCGAACCAACGAGAATCAATGAATAACTAACGTCCTGTCGTATGAATTCGTTTATTTTCGAGTGAGGCTGGTTGCCAAGTTCACGTACGTGCTCGATCTTGCGATACGTGCCACCTTGTTTTGCTTCTGTACTTGTGAATATTCTGTGGTTGCGCTACGTACTTGCTCGTGTGAAATTACGGGGTTGTTTTGCAGTGGGGGCGACGTGTTTGTCCTGCGAGTTATTTACGTGCTGACGAACAATCGACTTTCCTCCCCCCCCCCCTTCTCGTACTCGCATCATATTCACGTCTAACCACTTTTCCCACCCCACAATCCCCGCATGAAGAGTGCGATCCCACGGTCGCTGACACAGCATCAGTCGCCCCCGCAGCGTCGCCTATCATCAATCATCGATCACTACCTAGTTCGACTGCTGCCGATTTTCCGAGTGCGCTCCATCCTTTCCTCACAGCTTCTTTCTCGCACTGAGGTAGGCGTGATTACAGAGTAGGTAAGTACATAGAAGCGAAATAATGTGGCGGTTCCCTCGTGGGCGTACAGTACACGACTGATGGCATCAACCCTGGACTTGGAAGACGTGGTCTTATGGCACAGGTAGAGACGTTGACATTGGAAAATAAGTATATATTCATATTATTTACGATGGTTATTTATTAAAGTATCGATTTACGAAACGATAAATCGAAAGAAAAATATCGACTTTAGGTACATCGGAGTTCAATACTGTATGTAACCCTATTTAAGAACTTTACAAATGTAAAATTTTTTGGGATATTACATATTGAGGACACAAGGCGTTGCAGATAGCAACGTACTTTCCAGAAGGATGCCCAGCCAATAAAGATTCTTCCGCAGCACGCTATAGCCAATCGGTCAGATACTCGAAATCTGTACTAGTTATTTCAGTATGTGGAATTATTTTACTGAATCGCCGGTTAATGAGCTGTTATCCACTGTCGAGTCCACAGACTAAAGATGAGGTGGACCGTTTACTCGTATTCTGCGCACGTGCCCAACATTGACCTACCCCAAATAAATACAACTGTCAAAGTCACATGGTCAACAATGATGGACATGTTTGTTTATATCTTAATTTTTAAATGACAAGCACTATTACATTAATAAAACACTTTTACCAGTTTGAATTTAATGAAACTGTACTACAAACTGATTAGAGGAAGTATATAAACATCTCAAAGCATTTGTTTACTAAACAGTGTTCTAACCTCAAATCCAATCCACGCCATTTTTGCTAGACGTATAGGCAGGCGAGCAGTTCAATATTGGGATACGGAGATTGGTTGTGCGCAGCCAGCGAGATCGGTCTACCTCATCTTTAGTCTATGGTCGAGTCAGTAGAATGTACTGAGGATTTTCTATCGAGACAGTAAAATTCACTAGGTATCATTAGAAATCGCTGTTCTTTCAGTAAACACTAACAACTAATGTGATCAGTTGAATTTGATTGATTCGAGTGGAGCAGTTTCAACAGATGTGCAGTGGAATTCGCTTATTTGGAGCCGTTTTTACTGTTACTGTGCAAAGTCCGTTCCAAAGTCTTGCGAAGCCATTATGAGAATCACATCAAAGGAACCATCATGTCATTTCGTCTCTGTGTGCGCAGATACAAGTCTAATGTTGCGCCAACTGTGTTCATGTTATTACTACAGTAATCCATTGTTTTCTGTGAACCTTTGGTAACTAGTGTTGCTGTTAATGTAATATACTGTTGAGCTGATAATGTCAAAATCTAATACTAACTTCTTTTGCAACTACGTTATCTCTCTACTGTACTTATGTTGTGGCAAAACAAATTTTGTGTTGAATTGATGTTATTATGAGTTTTAAAATTCTTCTTGAATGCTCTTCGCTTAAAAAAACGCATGGAGAGAATTGAACCCACGCATGATGCATACGACAGTTTTCAATTCTCTAAATCCAACGTACTACCTAGTGATTTTTCTATTTTAACATGTCTGGTCGCGTTTCACATTGCGGATATTCTATAACGTATAACGATAAACTGCTGTACTACTGTCGTTATGTGGAAGTATTTTATATTCTAGAAATATATTTATAATTTTCATTTAGTTCTAATTCTATGTTAAAAAATTTTACGAGGTTATCGTTGTCCACTAGAATCCGCCATTTTACAATGTCAAGTCAGTGTAGGTTGGTTGGAAATTACTTTAATGTCGCAGTAACAAAAAATATTTTGTTCTTCCCTGTTATTTTTAGTTTAATACAGTATTTGGTTGCGTTAACATTACTTGGAGGATTTGTTAACATATATACTTCAACTGTATATTTGAATTATAGTAATATAAGACTTTGTAAATGGTTAACATGACTAATTTTATCATAACATTATTAATTTTACTGCAATATAAACTTTGAAAAAAATGGCTCAATTGTGATTTTTTGTTCAACAACATAGACTTTTTCTGTGTACTTATTTATTCCGTTCTTGCGTGCTGATTGGCTGTGCGAGTCTGTGGGAACGAGTCTTGTGTCTTACTGGCTAACGCGTGATGCCGAAGTTCCCCTGTTGTTTGTTTGTTTTATTGAATCCGTTAGATCTTCTTTCAATACATAGATGTACAAAGATATTGGACAAGTCAAATATGAGTATACAAACTCCATACACTGGATATAGTAAACACACACGTATAAATACATATATATGTAAAATTGATATGATGTGTGTACGTGATATATGACATATATATGTCAGATATCATATAGACATATGTACATATATATGTAAGATTGATATGATGTGTGTACGTGATATATGACATACATATATGTCAGATATATATACATATATATGTCAGATATCACGTACACGCATCATATCTTTCTTCGTAATGTGACTAATCTTCCTCCAACATGTCATGGGGCGTCCTCGTTTTACTGAAACAGAAGAAAAAAGGAACGAGAAAAACCGGAACAAGAAATGTAGAAGGTCTGGAACTGTAAAGGCTGGACTACTGGAACTGTAAAGGCTGGACTACAGGAACTGTATGGCTGGACTACTGGAACTGTAAAGGCTGGACTACAGGAACTGTATGGCTGGACTACTGGAACTGTAAAGGCTGGACTACTGGAACTGTAAAGGCTGGACTACTGGAACTGTAAAGGCTGGACTACAGGAACTGTATGGCTGGACTACTGGAACTGTATGGCTGGACTACTGGAACTGTAAAGGCTGGACTACTGGAACTGTACAGGCTGGACTACTGGAACTGTAAAGGCTGGACTACTGGAACTGTAAAGGCTGGACTACAGGAACTGTAAAGGCTGGACTACTGGAACTGTAAAGGCTGGACTACTGGAACTGTAAAGGCTGGACTACTGGAACTGTATGGTTGGACTACTGGAACTGTAAAGGCTGGACTACTGGAACTGTAAAGGCTGGACTACTGGAACTGTGAAGGTTGGATTACTGGAACTGTGGCCACGACCTCTAAAAATTCCGGTTGCTCCTTTTCACAGTTTCGCTAGAGAGATCTGTTGATTCACAGTGGATGTTATTACTCGAGGCAGGTGCGATGGAATCCTATGGTCCTTATGTTTCAATAAATCTATTATAAATTCTTGAACATATGCAGAATGTCTCATAAAACATGGATAATGCAAGCCATACCAGAATATCGCAATTTGACATTGATAAAAGTAGCTTCGTTTTCAAGATATCGACGCATGTTTGGAAATGGCACGAACTTCTACTTGCATTCGACATAGTGTGCGATACTTCTATAAATCAACAGAAATATAGTTGACTATTTTTTGCAGCATATTGCCGAATAGCTCCGCTGCTGAACTGGTATGGCAGTTCTGTGGCAAAGTTAACAGTTCCAGTTTCCTTAAGAAATAATGTTTTTTTTTGTAGTTTTTGAATTAATCTAAATATCAGTGCGTAAGTTTAGCATCGTCGGGCGTAAAATTAATGTGCTACACCAAACAGGTTTATCATCATGAAGATTATGTTTATTTAGTAATGATTCTAAAAGGGTACGATAAATCCAACAATTCCTTCTAAAAATAGCTACTTCTGTGAAGTTGGCCCAAGGTTTGCGACATTACTAAACATGTGCGAATATCTTGAAAACGAAGAAACTTTCACTAAGGTCAAATTGCGATATTCCGGTAGGGCATGACGTAACCTATCAGCGGTTTACCGGTTATCCATTACTTACAGGACCTCCTGTTTATATGTGCCTGTTTGAACAATACTGTAGCAGCTATGAAAATGTGTCAACGCCCAGCAATCAAATGTCCAAGGGGCCATGTCACTACAATATTTTTGCTTTCTATAGTTATTTAGCTCCGCGGGAAATTTTGGTACACGAGTGAAAGTAAATTTCCCGTTTACGACTCATCTCATTGAACGCAGTCGTGATGCGGTTCATTCTGTAACCAATGAAGTTCCCGAGTATTATTGCAAGTTCTGCGAATGGTGAATATTTGTCAAAGTTCTTCATCACATTCTCGTAGTAAGAAAGAAATCCTCAACGCAATGGCGTGCGGCGTCAGATTGCAGTAAATTTACTCGCCTTCTGACTAATCGCTAACCTGGCAGCCTGCTATAGAGCGTCTCACTCTTAGATTGCAGTGTGCGGTGTAATGGACATTCACTCTCTGTTTCCAATGCACGATTTCTGTCGTTAACTCTGTCCTTGTTCCTGCGGGCGCTGTTGCCTAATAAGTTTTTTTTTTTTGCAACTTCGAAAAAGAAAACTATCTACGTTGCGTGCGTTGGATTCCTTTACGAGTTGGCAGGGAGGTAAACAGATAAAAATTATCTTAATCAGTCATTTTCTTTCACCGCCCATTAGTTTCTCAGCTTGCCAGTTACGTCACAAAGCTGAAGCAATCTGTCAACAGTGAGCGCCATAAGACCTGTACTGCGATCTAAGCATGAGACGTACTATGGCCATGCCATTATTGAAAGCATGACGGTAACACAGAAGCAATAACAATGCTGAATACATATTCTTTGATCAGCAATACCTGACGTTTTTAAAAAAAAAAAGCATAATTCATTACTATGAGTTATGTTTTAAATTTTTTCATATGTTTTGACGTAAGCAACAGTTATATCCGTTAATATTACGTGTGAATATGTTATGTATGAATAATATTATAAGGTATTAAAAATATTTTCCTTCATACATTTGTACTGAAATACACGTTTAAATATAAATAATATTGAAGTTTTCGTCTTAGGTTTGACATGAGCTCTGAAAAGTAAACATAAATTTTCTTGCTCTTGATGGATGAGCTAATGAAGGTGGTGTGGTTGAGAGCTGGATAAGTGGTGGCGATCATAACTTCATATTCGTGACGTCATATGTGGTTTCTTGGCTTGATGTCAATGGCAGAGGCAGTCCGCTTATTTCATGTTGTTGGACAGTGATATACGTTTTATTCAATTGTTTATAGTATTACTGACTGGACCAACTTGTCGATTGGATTGTATAAAGTTGCTTCGTATGATACGCTATCGATCTCATTCGTTCTTTGTGGCTATACGCGCATTTATTACTCTACGCATATTTCAATTTCCGTCGAGGGGCAGTGTGTGTTGTGAAATATCATTCCTGAGATAAGTATCGGCGTTCTCTGCCCGTGTGCATATGCACGCAAGCAATTTTCGTGAGTTTCTTAAACTCGATTTCAGGGCGGTGTAAATTTCTTCCCCTTTCGGGGGAAAAATATAGCTGCCTGTATTTTATTCGCAAAGAACGCCGAGCGCGCGCGGTATCTGTGCTAAACCCGCGTGGGAGGGGGAAGAAGCATGGGACATGGCGAGGCGAGGAAAGCATGTTTCAAGAGGGCGAATTCCGATATTCGAGGAGGCTTTTGCATGGTTTGCCGTAGCGAACAAACACGTTCGAAAGGGGGAGGCGGCAAAGGAAACCGCTCCGAGTGACTCCGCGAATACAGCCAGCGGGATAGTTCCCCCTCCAGCTTTTCCAGCTCCAGTGACTTCCTCCAGAGTATCTGACTGAAGCAGCCACTTGGCACCGACTGACTGGGAGCCCTGTTCCAGAGGACGTCTGGTAGTGGCCTGGAAGGAATCTGTCCCGGGTGGGTTACTAAAGGATAACGTTCGCCACAGAAGAAAGCCGCTTCGTGCCGGATGAAACTAGCGGATGACTGTAGAGCAAATTCCTCGGGGCAAACGTTACATGCTACAACTGCCAGTAACGCAAAACTATTGTTTTACCTACACGCCGATATCACACACATGAAAGGGGTCGCGGTGGCGTAGTGGTTAGGCTACTCGTCTCCCACTTTGGCGAACCGGGTTCGATTGTCGACGGGGTCGCCCCCGGATTTTGGCACGTGGGAATCGTGCCGGACGATACCGCTGGTTGGCGGGTTTTCTCGGGGACCTCCCTCTTCCCCCGCCCTTGTATTCCGGCGCTGCTCCGTGCTCACCTCGTTTCACCCTCATCCTTACTCCAGACCTCCAAGATCTCTTCACTCACTCACAGAGATGAGATGGCGTTGCGGTTCTTTTGATGTGAACGTACCTATTCACTGATTGGCTGTGCGAAGTTCTGGGAGACTGTGCTGTGAAACATTCCCTATTGGCTGTGCTGTTTCCTGGCAAGTAAGTTTACAGGCGCTGATTGACATGTTGCTGGCCAGTGACGCCATTTTGGTGGCGTGTGCGGGTGGAGTCCGCGGGACAAGCGACTGTTTCACTTCTGTATACTCAATTACTCTGTGCCGATATCACGTCATACAGTAACAATTTACGTACACGTTAGGACCACATATTACATAATCGCGGTTCATGGTCAAATGAGCACTTTTGAAAGCCCTGCTTAAGATCTACTTACATATACGTTGTGTATTCTTCCGCCTTATGTAAAATTACCATTTTGATGAGCCTCATCACTTAATTCATGCGTCGATCAAATGAAAACGTGATAAGTAAATACTTTAAAAATCTGCTCATTTTTACACTGCGATGCATTAAAAAAACACAAAGCGAAAGAAATAATTTTAAGTTATCACATATTGTTACCAAACACTTTTTATTCGACGTTAAGATATGGAACTACTTTCCATCCATCGTTACCAACTTTACTGGACGAATGTCACTCAGTGCGCCCATTAAAATATATGCGTGTGGGGACAGTGACTTTTTTCTGAGGTCCATTTCTAAAGTGCTCACTTTATCGTGAACAGCCTTTACTACGTTTGTGAGTTTACCAAGGGACACGTTCTCAGTACAAAATGTCCCATTCCCGTAGATTCGAAATGCCATATGAATTACAGGAAGGTTCCTTCTTTTTTTTTTTTTTTTTAATGTACGAAGCTCGATTCTTTTCTATATAACTTCAGAGTGCGCTTCATTACATCCAGTGTAGATTTTCATGAAATGTAACTTGAGCTTGAAAACATAATATGCTTTCATTTCGGAGGCGGGACTCGAACCCGTGTACCTCGCGTCTAGTAAGAGAGCACTCTGATGTGGCACCACTGGAGCCACGCCACTACCAACCGTGGTATGATCGTCGACGCCTGACATAAGCGCGCTTGATTGCCTCGAACAAGACAGCTAATGACGAGAGGATTACTGCAACGATAATGTTTGAGATTGTCGCCGGGTGCTGGAAATTAAGTCTGGATTATCTCCGCTAGGAGCGCGCGGGTAATGTTAATCCCTGGGGATTGGCGGCAGTTGGCTCGATGGAGCGACATGCCACCGGGCTACATGTGGCAAACACGTGAGAGGCCACACTGAGGGGAAAATCGAACATAATATTTGTTTGCATAGGGCCAAATATGTATTTAGTTGCCTTAACAAACTATATTGTTGAGCAAACTTAAATTGAAAACAACAAAATTACGTTTGTTCGTCTAGCAAGATATATGTTTGAATAAACAAAATCTCCATGTTGGGCCAAAAAAAAAAAAAAAAAAAAACAAATTAGACTGCCAACTAAATATTTTGTTGAATCAACTGTATATATTTGTTTGGCCACTCATTTGACTGCCTTCGTTCGAAATAGAACTCGAGAGTTTGTTCGTATTTTTGTGACAATTAGGACAGTAACCGTGTTTGTTAGTGAATCTATTGATGCTTAACAATAGTATAAACACATTAATAAAACAATGTAACGAGAAACTGACAAGTAAAGCTGCAAACCTTCAAATATTTGTTTGCACGTTGCCCAATATTTGCAGTATATTTATTTAAAAGCTTTCCGGCGCCCTCAGTTGTCACATTAACTGAGATTACTAAGGCATAGCACTAGGACGCAGGTGATCTAGGTTCGAAACTAGATCTAACTTGTGCAGTTTTTTTAGATCGGCCCAAACTGTGTAATGTACGTGCAGACAAACAAATCTTTAGTTGCACCAACCAAATCTCAGTTTGGGGCAACCAAATGAGAACAACAAAATAATTTGGTTTCAACAACAAAATATTTCACTGTCCCTATACAAACAAATAATTTGTTTGCACCGAACAAATCTTGTTTGATTCAATAAAACCTCTTTCTCAGTGCAGCTAGTCAGCCCGGGGCCGCGGTGGTCGTAGTGGCTAGACCACTCGCCTCCCAACCAAGGCGAACCGGGTTCGAGTCCCGGCACTTCCAGAGTGCGCGTGGGGATCGTGCCGGGCGATGCGGCTGGTCGGTGGGTTTTCTCGGGGATCTCCGGTTTCACCCTCCCTTGCATTCAGACGCTGATCCACGTCCATCTCTCTTCGCCCTCGTCGGGCTTCTAGACCTTGTTACAAGACAGCACAAACCGCTACATTCTTCTCTCTTCACAAACAAGTTATAGGCTGTTCAAGATAAAGTGAGCACTTTTGCGGCCCTAGGCACATTTACCTATCAACAATTTTTATTCCCCTTCTATTTTTTCAAATAAACATTACTATGTAAGTAATAAACGCGGTATATATATTCCACCTCACTCTAAAGGTGACGTCTAAGGCTATAATAAAATACATTTATTGACTATTATTCAAAATTTACCACATTGGTGAGAGAGCACGACTGGCAACACGGTTGTCCATGTCACTGTAAAAATATCTTCTGATAAATTTCATACAGAGAAGTGTACTTGTTTAACCTATGCAGTGTATGGAAATAGTACTATGTATCAGGCTGAAAACGTGGGAATCTTTAGCATCGTTACGATACAAAGTTGTGAACTTCCCTTCGCATTTGACGTCACCATGCATGTATGGGAAAATTATTTTCCATTCGTGCTTTGTCACTGTACGTATATAGTGATATGGTTAATTTACAAATACTTTCTTTAGAATACACATTCACGGTAGCTCTCCTACATTTGCTCAGGAAAGAGTCTAGGGCATAGTGGAGCTCCCATCTTTGCATACATTCACTTACAAATTTCCTGAAGCCCTGCTGAAGTTCTACTTCATGTTATTTCACCGCCTCATTCAAACGATGCTTAACCATGTCTGGAAAATTATACCAAAGAGACATCGCATCGCATTCCTGCGCATTTAGTTTTATACGAGTAGTATCTTCCACGATAACTATTTCTCACTAGGAATTACCAACCCACCAGTTTGATACGAGTAGTATCTTCCACGATAACTATTTCACACTAGGAATTACCAACCCACCAGTTTGATACGAGTAGTATCTTCCACGATAACTATTTCTCACTAGGAATTACCAACCCACCAGTTTGATACGAGTAGTATCTTCCACGATAACTATTTCTTACTAGGAATTACCAACCCACCAGTTTGATACGAGTAGTATCTTCCACGATAACTATTTCTTACTAGGAATTACCAACCCACCAGTTTGATACGAGTAGTATCTTCCACGATAACTATTTCTTACTAGGAATTACCAACCCACCAGTTTGATACGAGTAGTATCTTCCACGATAACTATTTCTTACTAGGAATAACCAACCCACCAGTTTGATACGAGTAGTATCTTCCACGATAACTATTTCTTACTAGGAATTACCAACCCACCAGTTTGATAAGAGTTATCTTCCATGATAACTATTTCTTACTAGGAATTACAAACGCACCAATTTTCTCCCTGTTTTATTCATATTTCTTATGAATGACATTTTATAAATTACGTGCAAGTAAAATTAATTTATACCACAAATAAGTTAGTTTTGTGCTAACAGACGTATAAAACACTCGTGATACGTGACAGATTTAGCAAACAACGAAGCACTTCATACATGGGGTGATTTTTCAAAGATTTGATTCAAGAAGTATGAAGTGTGTGAGTGTAGAGATTTGGACGACCTTTAACATCGAGGTCTTTTAGAGTCGATGATGGTGATTGAGAGGAGTATGGAGCTGCGCCGGAATAAAAGGGTGGGTGAAGCGGGATATCCCCGTGAAAATCCGCCGACCAAGGGCATCTTCTGGAACGATTCCCACATGCGAAAATCCGGAGTGATCCGGTTGGGGATTGAGCCCGGATCGCATTGGTGGGAGGCGAGCAGGCTAACTGCTCAGCCACCGCGGCCCCAAAGTGTAAAGATATTATTTTTGATGCCTTATATATTATAAATCTTTTATAATATGTGTGGCTTAAAATCTTTCGTTACAGTTTATAAAGTTAACTGAAAATAATTTTGCTGTATATTTCTCTCACTAAAGGCAGATGATGTGAGTTGTTCTCAAACACGAATAATTTGAAGTGCGTTTTTATTGCACTAATAATACTATAAATTTAAAAATAATAAATTTAATAATTACAGGCAATAACTACACTACCCAGCTTGAGAATTCCAAAATGCTACTGGTGTTAGCCCAAAACACTTCCCCGGAGGCGGTCCCATGTTTTAAACTTTCTTCTGCACTACAGTCCGCTGCAAATAATTGCGTTCTAAACCATGATAAGTATTGTCTTCATATCCGCGGTGATGTATTAGGCGCACTTTGTTGGGGTTTCAGTTGTTCATGCTTGCTTGAAGGGCTCTTTTAACCCGTCGGAACATCCCACATGAACACGGTCGATGTGCTCACAAGAGTTTCTTATTTCTGTGGTTCTGTTTGTCTGTACGCGGCACAGAATTGGAACACACTTGGTGTGAAGGTAACTTGTAAGATTCAAGGGGACCCACAAAAAAATCAGGTAATATCATGGAGTTAATATTTTGAATGTGAAAGTTTAATCAAACAGTGTTGTTATAAACTAACGTATTTCAAACGAGAGATACACTTGAATTGATCTATTTTATGGATATGCGTGTTGTAATGACACCAAATAAATGCTGCAGCTGGGACATGTACTCTAAATATAGGAATATAGTCCTGCGTTTCTGTTATGCGCAAAATTATAAAAGGCGTTAAAATATTATAGTAAAAAATTATGATTAAACGGAAAAAGAAAAATAAGGACCTCAAAGATTGTATTAAATTGTTAGAAAATGCTAGTATTCTGGAAGAGTAACATCGGAATGACATGAGAACTACTCATTAACATCATACCTATTCTCTGGAAGTTCAGGAACAATTTTAAATTTACCTTCGTCCTTTTAAATACACAATCAACCCTTCAAATACTATTCTACACAAACAAGTCACTTAGTAAATTTTAAGAATATTTCCATTTATTTTAATTATAGCATTGGACGGCAAACTTAGCTGCTAGTGATTAATTAATAAAGAAGTAAATTGCAGCCTTATTAAATTTACCGAAACGAATAGCCAATTCCCTCACACGGCATGAAGAATATAAATTATTTTAAACATTGATTACCAACATTGATATGGAGGCCTTACATAAAATTAATTTACTTCCAATTAATGTCTTGGTGTTGTTCTTTCTGGACGTTTTTATCGGCTGTTTTTATGCCTCACTTTTGGGCTGCACTTTAACGTAAATACTGTACCGTAACGTAGTTGTGTGTTAAATGTCGTAACACTCTTGGTTCCCCTGGAATGAAAATGAAAATTTGTGTGTAATGTGAGAGATGTAGCTGATAACATTGGCACATTAAACATTAGTTAGCTGTACTCACTATAGCCCGGACTTAACAACACACTTGAAATTTAAAAAAATACTCTTTACAAGAAGATACTTAAAAAAAATATAACCTTGTCATATGTTTCAAACTACAGCCAAAACTACCAAAAAAAAAAAAAAAAAACCTTGTCATATGTTTCAAACTACAGCCAAAACTACCAAAAAAATATAACCTTGTCATATGTTTCAAACTACAGCCAAAACTACAAAAAAATATAACACTACCATCTGGAGCAACATTTACTGATGACCAAAATTATTTAGAGAAGGTTTTTTAATATTTCATCAAGTTTAAAATTATGACAAAATGTGCAGCTTTAAAATAAATTAGATATCTGAATTAAAAGAAAAAATCTAAGAGTATGGCAAACTGACTCCGTAGTAATTGATTTTACTTTATAGTGTCATCAAAAAACGTTTTCTCTCACATTTCAATAAAAATGGAATAATAAAGAAAATTTGGTTAGCTCAGTTTCTCATTGATAGAACATGATTACTCTTGAAACTGAGAATTGTGTAGGTAAATGACGGAGGAGAGTTTTAATAGCTTGTTAGAGACCACCAGAGAATAATTATAAAATGTTTGATAGTTAACAAAATCAGGTCTAAACTAGCAAAAAATTCTCTCTTGGCAACATAAAATAAACATTATATCTCTGTAGACACATCAGGTCTGTAGCCGAAACACGTGGAACCAACTCGGACTCTTGAAGTAGGTACAAGCCCTAGGTACCAAGTCTTCTGTAGACCGAAATTCATATTGCAATTTACCGAGTTTTAACTAAATATCATCTGTGTCCCTCTTCTTTTGTTCCACGAACACTGCTGATGACATTAAACCATTTTGGTATCCAATTCATCTAATAAAAATCTTCTTCCAGCTAAATGTAAAACATTCATTAGAACAATGGGAATTTAAATCAACCTGGCCGGTATAGGGATTAACTCGGAGCTGCGTTCAAAAATGTATTGATTAAAATACTACGTACAGTCAGTGCTGCCAAATTCTTAAAAAGATAAACACGTATCAATTTAAATAAAAATGCAACCATGAAAACTGCACAAAACTACATGTCAAAACAAAACTTTTTAAACATATTTAAAACTTACAACAGATGCTCATATAGCATAAACATATAGCATTAACATAAAAAATAAGCATATTGTTAAATGTCATTAATACATAACATATAATGTTGAAAATTAAAATATGTATGCCAATTGTCACGTCACATAGAGTAGTAATAAAGTGAAAGTAAATTTGATACGTACATTTACTGACTTGCATGTCTCTCCATCGTGCCCTAGCATTACGATGGAGCCGTTTTCTAATAACTATCTAGCTCAAACAGCAGCACCCTGAACAAGCGATTGCCTAAGTTCATGGCCGGAAGGAGAGTTCCCCTGCGTCATGGCTAGAAAACTCCACTGCAGAATATTTACTCTTTCTTTCTTTCTTTCTTTTGTAAGCCTCTTAATGTTGAAGTTCTGAGAATACTAAATAGGTTAGGTTAGTAATGACCATGCCTAGTTGTTACGTGTGTGAGCAAATGTATCCATATGATGTCTTAAAGATCACCTCACACAACCAAACATTCTGCAGCTTAACCCAAAAAAATTGTTTTGTGTAGCCTTAATCAGATACAGATATGTAGTTTGGTTTGCACGTAATGTTTCCAAGTGTAACTGCCACAGTTGAATATTTTTTATTTGCCCGGATTTATTGGCAGTCCCTCATATAGTTACCTTAAGCAACTCAGTAACCAAGTACACAATTCGAGCATGTAAGACCATCATAAAAATAAGCAACATAACCTGTAAGTAATTATGAAAAAAAAATCACTTGCATGCAGTATCCCTGGAAACACAACGTGTTATAGCTACAAACAAGTTAGGCGACCACTGAGAATTAGTTTGAAGTCCAAGGATATGTTATTGATTTTATCATTTTGTTCGATTTTAAGTTTCTTAAAATTTACTTGGACTAACTAATTTCTGAAAAACAACCTGATGGCAAACAACAAATCTAAATATATACATACACTCCTAGCGATGAATAAAAGTGGCCGTACATAACTTCCAATGGCTATATGTAGTTGCAAATGTAGTTCGCTGACTGTCACTAAAGTTGTTAAGTTGATACTTAAAGAAAATTACAAATTACACAAAAATTAATAAATGTTTCTTCTGTATAAACAATTTAAATGTAAATTGCCTAGCTCAGGGTAAAGTAAGGAATCTACTCAGGTTTATACGCAAGCAAAATTTCAGCTAAGAAAATTATGTGTTAAAAAATGGCGTCGTCTAACTGCTTAAAACAACGCTATCAGAATAACCATGTACCACATATGAATAATTGTTACTGGGCCTGAAGTTAAGAATAGTTGCAGCTTCTGTAGACGTATAATCTCCTCTCGTAGTCGGTTATCAGTGACGTCAAAGGACCTCTGCAGCGATGTAGGTGATGGGGAATCCTAGGCATTGGGTCCTAGCTCTGACGAAAATGTAACTATTTGTACCTCCTGACTTCTAGGGATCCTAGCTGGGGCGTAAAACCTTGCACACGTCGGCTGACACACTGATAAAAGTCGGGGAAAATAACTAACACTCTACTCTCTAATCAAAATGCCTACATTCCACCCACCCGCAGGGGAAAGTCCTGTCCCTACATCTTACTAGTATGGCGCCGTGCTAAGGAGAAGGGATCTTCTTGCTCATGTGGCTGGAACATCCACAAAGGTCCTAGAGGTTACAGCCAATAGGAGGCAGGGATCATGCCTGTAGTCCAGTGGGATCTTGAAAACTGTCACCCAACCCCGTACGTGCCACTTTCTCCGTCCTAGACTAAAAAACATAGAATTACGGGTCTGTAAACAAAAATATACAATATTTTATTAATAAGAATGACTTAAAAATGAGACCAAAGTAAGCTAATAAAATTATTCAAATAAGTAACACAAACATATGAAGACCTAACTAAATCCTAGCTTAAACAGAATAAAGTTTGCCACCTTACAACTAAATTTAAATATCCTACCATGTTTTAAAATTAAAATTAAAATATTAAATTATATGTACTGAAAAATGCAAACCATGTGACATATTACAAAACATATGAAAACGATAATTGCATATAGGATAATCAAGCAAATGTGTTACGTGTGTAATATAAATATTACCATGAAAATATGTTAATTATTTTTCTGACACAATGCTTGGTTTTAGCATTACACCTGTAAGCCCAGAGCCAAAAAAATCAGATCACAACAGCCGGAAATAATAGGTTACAGATAAAATGAAGAGACAGTTAAATGATAAAATCACCGAATTATAAGGTAAAACCCCTTAGGCCGTTGTGGCAAAAATTTAGCATAAACACTCAATGTAGCTAGCCATACAACTTGCAAAGAGAAATTAAAAATATACACTCAGAATATAGGCCTATGGAAAATTTGAAACGTAACTTCAACTAGTCAAATTTAAATAAAATATTTATAAAAACCAGGGAGTTGGCTCGGTGTTTATAAACAAATAGGTTAAAATATGATCAGGCTGTTATTTATACACATGCCAACATGTTATGTTTTCCCAGAAAAAGTAAATATATACTGAAAGTTGTAAACATGTTCTGTAGTACCACCACAGGACAAACAAGGGAGAACATCAGTCACCTAAAATAAATAATGCATTTGCCAAAAATAGAGACATTTCAAAACAAAACGTTGCCGCTATAATTTATTAGCTTACTTTTATTTACACATATATGCAAATAATTCGGATGAGGTACTCAAATACTTTGATGTTAGGATAGTGTTTATTTCGAAAATGTCTAAGCATAAGGAATTTTGTACCAGATGTGAATATAGCGGTCGAGTGGTTCCTTAGATACAACGTGAGCCTCTAACAGTTTTTTGGTGGCAGCTCCTTCCAAAATGGCAGATGATCGAAGATATTTCGTAGTATAATTATTGCCAACAGTACATACCTGAGCACATCTAATCTGATCTAAATCAGTTACAGTTCCAGAGATTTGTCATTGAATACTACAAGTATGACCCACAGACTCGAGATTAGGTAGATCAATTATTCGTCTCCTGCGCATTTAGCCGACGTTGACCTCCGCCGCACCAACACAAATGTCAGTTGCATGGTCAACGGTGATGAACGTATTTGTTTACGTCATAATTTTCAAAAGACAAGACCCTTTATATGAATAAAATATTTTACCAATTTTAATTTAATCTAATTGCATTAAGAGTGGCCAGAGGAAGCATACAAACATCTGAAAACACTTATTTACATAAATGTTGTAACCTCAATTCCAATCCACTTCGTTTATGATAATCATATTGGCAAAAAAAAAGCAGTCCGATTTTGGGATATAGAGACTGGTTTTGCGCAGCAAGCGTCATCACTCTACCTTATGACGCTCCCGCTTTGAAATTAAGCAACTACTTCATTAAGAAATGTTGGGTAATTTTGCATGGTAAAATTTCCGGGCAAAATAAGGCGGGAATCGATTGAGAAGTTACTCAGACGTGACATCTTTCAACTTGGCATCCTAAATGTTTTATAAATTATGGTGTTTAGTGCACACAGTAAAAACTGGCAGAAAGCCAACATGGCTTCAAATCAATTTCATTTTTTTCCAGAAATATGCACCTTATACAGGTCTTCGGTGTTCACCTACATTACAATTTTGACGTTGGTAGCACTTGAGGTTTCTAAATGGTGGCTAACTACACTTATAAAGTGTCATTAATGCGTGACATAGGTCACTGTTTATTTTAAGACCATATTGGAATTATTATTTCATATCTATATTCTAGGTCTCGTGTCTATGAAACATGTTTGAAAAGTTGGCAGGCATCTATGCTTATAAAGTGGTAAGATTGGTGGGCATATCGTCGGCCTATTTCAGTGGAATCGAGAACACCATTTGCGGGAATTGGGTGATCGCACTACTTTCTAATTTCCAAGTCCGTGCCAATAATGGTTGCCAAGTGTTGGCCAATCATGCTTATAAAGTACAGATGTTGGCCACCATATTGTCCACAGGTAGGTACGTATAGCGAAATCACAGATTTCATACACAGATATATTAAAAAATAATTATTGGTTAGTTTTATTGTGTCTGAAAAATATTTACATTCATGGGAGCGCTGGTAAATAAATATTTACTGTAGTCAGATCGCTTCGCAGCAGTTTTTAAAGAGGACACGCATATTTTGAATTTAAAAATGGTATACATTAAATTATGGAACTAAAGGTGGACTCACAACAATCCGTCGCATCCGTCAGTCGTCCGTACGTCACTCGGTCATCCGTCTGTGTTTTCGTCCGGCGGTTGAAAGCGATTCACAACTGTCCGCCGTCCGTCTGTACGGCTAAATTTCAGTGTGGTAACTTAACATCGTGAACTTTCACTAGTTGGAGGTATATTTTGATTGGAAATGTATTTTTAATATAGAAACATTTTTTGTAACTTAAATAATATTTTTACGTAATAAGAAATTATACTTAATTATGTAATTATGTCCGTTCGTCAAAAGTTAAAGTTTGAGAAATATTTGTCGAATTGATGGATAGAAAAACAAGTTGTCCTGCGATTCGTTGAAGATCACGTGACCGCCGGCCGGACGGTCGACTGACGGATGAGAAGGATAGTTTTGAGTCCACCTTAATTGACTAAAAAATGAGTTTTGGTACGCTATTTATAATTTTAGTTTCCTTTTTCCCTAACACTTGAAACCAAAATTTTAGAATTGTAGTCCTGTAAACTAGTATCAAGATAGGAAGAAAGTAAATAAAAAAAGTTAAAAATCACCAAGAGAATAAATTGAGTTTGTAACCGCGAATATCACAATATAGTCTGCTTTCTTGCAGTGTGAAATGTATTAGGCTTCAGAGTTGCTAACTACCGAAGTTATTATTTCAACTTCGACCATTTTCGGCTATTATTTAGTCCACCATTAATCAACTGGAAAGGATCAGAGAAGCACTAAAGAGTTGACGGATTCTCACAAATTAATCCTGGCCTGTTTATGTTTTTATAAATATTAATCACAACACCATTTATGCGCATGTCAAGTTTAAAATGAATGACTGCTGACATGAAATATGCAAAACATTTTTTTTTAAAGTCATATAAGCATTTTTATTACACAATAATTTTCTAATATTTAGAATTGGTTTGTGCTATCGGCTTGTTTACCTACCAAATCTTATTACTGGGATTTATGCGGTAGAAGTTTTTCATTGCTCCTTTTCCCCCCACTTTATAATTACTTGCATGCTCAGCCTCCTCCCACACAGTTGTGGTATTTCCAGTAAACAGCGTACAGTCGGCATACACTGGGGAAGGCACATCATTTTGTGGTCAAAAGTCTTCCGTGCAAAATGGTTCGAAAGTCGGCTAATGTTACAAAAAGTCCACAGCATCAAATAAAATAAAAAGAAATTTGCTTTAGAATTACAAACAGCAGGAACGCAAAGGGAAACATCCATGGAAGAGTATTTTGAGCGGCTTTAAAAGAGCTTGTTGAAATAAATACTTGCTCAAATAATAATTTTCTGTTTCATGACAGTAGCAACAGCAACATTTTGAAAAAAGAAAAAAACTGATTAAATAATTTAAGTAGGGGAATTTCATTCTAGCAGAAAGAGTTCATGTCAAGTTGTGCTTCGAAACATTTCAGGTAAGATCCACTTTCACGAAAGGATTGTTCCAAATGCTTCCTGCCATAGATGCCTGCCGGCGAATGACATTCGTTCAGTGCCGGAGTAACGTGTAATTCTGATTGGTCTAGTCAAACGCCACAATGCCTTCTCACAAAGACACTAGGCTAATGGCCGAGAAAAAAATGGAGGTTTACACCTCAGATATTTAATTTTAATCACCGTTGAACATTATTCGCGAAAATCATGTGTACCTTGACATAGGTACTCACGAAGTCATGATATAAATGGAAAACTTCAACAAAAATGCGACCAGAAAAATTGGCATGACGTTACACAGCGGAAAGATAACGTTCATGTAATGGACTACTTATTGTAATAACTACGAGTTAACGGAGTAATTATCTGCTCATATTTGCTCCTAAAGAAATCCTTAGTGTTTATGGCGGTTTTCGCAACGTGGGTTAAACCGATTCATTGCGAATAAAATGATTCCAGTGCCATCGAAAGCTTGACAAGTACCAAGATCAATGAAAGCTTGTCGAGTACCAAGATCAATGAAAGCTTGTCAAGTACCAAGATCAATGAAAGCTTGTCGAGTACCAAGATCAATGAAAGCTTGACAAGTACCAAGATCAATGAAAGCTTGTCGAGTACCAAGATCAATGAAAGCTTGTCGAGTACCAAGATCAATGAAAGCTTGTCGAGTACCAAGATCAATGAAAGCTTGACAAGTACCAAGATCAATGAAAGCTTGTCGAGTACCAAGATCAATGAAAGCTTGTCGAGTACCAAGATCAATGAAAGCTTGTCGAGTACCAAGATCAATGAAAGCTTGTCGAGTACCAAGATCAATGAAAGTTTGTCGAGTACCAAGATCAATGAAAGCTTGTCGAGTACCAAGATCAATGAAAGCTTGACGAGTACCAAGATCAATGAAAGTTTGTCGAGTACCAAGATCAATGAAAGCTTGTCGAGTACCAAGATCAATGAAAGCTTGTCGAGTACCAAGATCAATGAAAGCTTGACAAGTACCAAGGTCAATGAAAACTTGTCGAGTACCAAGATCAATGAAAGCTTCACAAGTACCAAGGTCAATGAGCATTCAAATCACGTTACAAATCATATGTAACGTGAAAACTATTCACGGAGTATACTACCGTTTTTCAATGAAAGTAGAATACGTTATTGTCCATAATGGTAAGTATGTTCAATCTTTACGTATATGTAGGATGATACCGCCACTCACAGGGCATATTCTTTAGGTCATTTAGAGTGAAATAAGTTATATATATAGGTATGTCCTATGTCCAATATTAATTAATTATTACCCGGCTTTACTGTTTACAGTTGAACATCAAACGCCATAACGACGTTTTATTGTGTGGAAAATGTACGTGAGATTGTAACACAATTACTACATCTCACAACCGAAGGGTACAGCCATAATGAATGTGCAGGAAGACGCCGTGTTCGCTGTTATGAATGGACTTTAGTGTAACTTTCCGACGTGAACCTGGCGTAATACTATCAGTAAATGAGGACGCCAGGAATTGCGACAACCTATTGCAGCAAAACCCCCTCCACCAGCCAGCGATTTGAGACACGGACGCCTAAACGAGGCTCCGATATAGGCCACTGTAAGGCGGAGCCCCCGGCATCTCTCCACATCCGACCCGCAGCCAGGGAAGATCACACAATATGGTTATGTCCGACTGTTAGAAACAGACTCCGGCATCGAGAATAAGGTGGGGACTGTCCATAATTAGGTAACTAATTAACCAGGCGTGTCAACGTAGTTGTAACTTAAATAATTATCAATTATTGTAGCTCTCCTAAATGTTTAATTATTCAGTATCATGCAAATTGTAAATGCTTTGTTGTTACAGGCTGTTCACGGTAAAGTGAGCACTTTTTAAGGCCCTGCTAAAATTTTCCTTTCGACTAATTTCTAACGTTCCGTCACTTTTTAATGTAAACATTGCAATATGACTAATAAAGAGAGTGTATACGTTTCACCAATTTCAAAAGTTAACGTCTGAGGATGCAATAAAATATATTTATTAGGGGTTAATGCATTTTGAAAGGGCCTTAAAAAGTGCTCACTTTACCGTGAACGACTTGTTTCACAAGCTATTATAAACCCCCGCAGTTACAATATATGCTCTACCATTGACTATCATTTCAGCTGCGGTAACGTGCGTACATTACACACTTACTAATATCACTGATTTTGACTTAGGGTACACTGAGAGACCGCAAATTGAGTTACTAAACCACTACTCTACTTTATGACAGAGCGAGTAGTTACACGTAATTATTATGAATCGGGTTCAATTCCAAAGGAACAGCATACGTATTGCGACGTAAAGTTATTTTATGCTTCGTAAATAAATGCGTTTTCTCAACATTTCAAGTGGTTTTGGAAAGTTCACACTTTAATGGAGCTAGTTTCAATTTACAGTGTTATCGCTATTCACTAAAACCGTCATGTTACAACATTATGAAGCTGATCTCAAGAATGGCCCATTGCGAACTTCTAGTTCTGTAAAGATCCACCGTAACAATTCCCTGAACTACCACTGATTTCCAGAGAAGCCATTTTCACTCTTTCACTTATCTTTAGCCATTTTTCACAAGTTTTTTTCACGTATTAATTTTTTTTTTAGTTAAACACATTTTTTTACTTATAGTTTGTATGCTAATTATAATATTTGTTCTGTATTCTAAATTAATTAAACGTAGAGGAATTGTTTATGTTTGCAATGGGTATTAATGAATATAACTTTTATAAAAATATTATTAATCTGAGATTCACTGTGCTCCTTGTAAGGTAAACGCTTTTTTTACTGTGATTTTTATCACATGGTTGCACATTTGTAAACACACTACACTTCATTGTTATATATAAATACATTTATATTTTTTAATACTTCCAGAGCGCAAATACGCTACTTAGAATTTGTTCCAGGGTCGTTTACTTTTTGTTTTGTTTTGTTTTGCACGAGATTGAAGGATACGTAGCAGGCAGATGTGAAGTAGAACTTCATCAGGGCTTCAGAAAAGTTGGGCGTAACCATAAATAAAGCCACAGTTGATAAAGCCCACATTAGTGTATCCTATAAGCTGCTCACTGACTAGTTAAAGGTTGTTCGCGATAAAGCGATCACTTTTGAAATCAACCTTTGAAAAATGTCGCTGCCCCTGCTTGCGTGTATTTTAATCGGCACACTGTCTGTCTTGCGCCCTCTAATGTTGGTAACGATGGAGAGAAAGTAGTTACATGTCTTAACGCTGAGTTAAAAAAGCGTTAGGAATTCATTTGAGACCAATGAAATCATTTATTTTACGTTATTTATTTATAATGAATATAAGTGTACCAATTAGTAAAATTGTAAAATATTTACTTTTCTAGTAATCGCACTGTTTTACTTGACCGACGCATGAATAATGTGACCAGGCCCATAGTAATGTTAATCTTACTATGGCGGAAGTATACGGAATGTGCATACAAGAAGATCTCCAGCAGGGCTTTCGAAGGTGCTCACTTTACCGCGAACAGCATTTAACCGTAGACGTGAAAACAGAGTAAATGATGTTCACGGTAAAATTAGCACTTAAGATCTACTTGTACGCATGTTGTGTGTTCTCCCGCCTTATGTAAAATTAACATTGACAAGTGCCTCGTCACTTTGCTCATTCGTTGGTCAAGGGAAATTATTGAAAAGTAAATATTTTACAAGTGTGCTTAATTTTACATTTCGATGCATAAAAAAAAAACAGAAAGCGCAAGAAATAATTTAAGATATCATAAATGGTAACCTAACACTTTTTATTCGACGTTAATATACGGAACTACTTTCCATCCATCGTTACTAACTTTACTGGGCGTATGTCACTCAGTGTGCCCGTTAAAATATATGCAGGCAGGGGAAGTGACATTTTTGTAAAGTTCATTTCAAAAGTGCTCACTTTATCGTGAACAACCTTTATCGTGAGCGACCTGCCTAGTTACCATATATGTCTCATTGTACGCAACCTCTGCCTATTTTAATTAAAATATAAACACCTAATATTTTAATGAAAATCATTTGTAATGACAAATACTAAAAGTCGACATTTTGTTGCCCATTTATAAATTTGGTTATTAAAACGCCAATGTGGTGGTTTTAAAGTGTCAGATCCAGCAAATATCGCTGTGCCTTCTGTTTACGATATTCATCCTTCTGTAAACTCGTGTTTTAAAGCTGTAGCGACAATGTTGTGTCTGTTCTGAAAAGATTGCTGCATTAAAACCCTATAGTTAGGGGCACCTGTTTTTCGCGAAAAGATTTTAGGACAAGTTGTGTTTCAATAGACTTCAGATAAGAAAGACTTTCGCGATTGGAGCATTTGAATTGTTACACGTCGTATCTGTCTGTCCGCGATTCACGGCCGGTCAGTATTGAAGAAACTTAATTCTGATTGGCTCACTCATGTAGCAGACACTCAGCACACAAAGACAAGCTGCCAATGGCCAAAGGAAGGCTGCTAGTGAGCACATATGATACTGTAATCTAGCCTCCACGTAAATATCCCTACCTATAGTCGCTGCTTCAATTTTTTTTTGGGTTTTATTGAAGGGGGGGGGGGAGAGGTCAGAACACACGCAAAGATTGTTTATACTATGTTCCATCGCTGTAGCAATGGCTCTGTGTGTTCGGATGTGACGCTGAGACGTTTAATTTAGTTTACTATAAATTGCCCTTACCTGCTGCGACACCTCAACAAGCCAATATTACAGAGTAAGTAAGTTTACAGAAGCGAATTGATGCGCGGGTTCCTTTGATGTGGACGTACCCCTTCGTTGTTCGACCGCGTGAGGTACTTGTAGGGGTGGTGAAATTTCGCGAGAAGATTTAAAGACAAGTGACATTTCAAAACACTGTAGGATCGTTTACGTATCTTGATTGTCTGAACTATTTTTTGGCACGTGTTGGCCTTCTGCACACGAATCACGTAGGAGCCGTGCCGGTGTTGCCGAACGCTGAGTGGCCCGGTCAAATATGAACACACCTTCTCAAGCATAGAGCAACCAATGGCAGCAGAAAAACTGCTGTTGGGTGCTTATAGTATTGAAGTTTACCGTGTACTCATATTTTGTTGGCGAAAAATCACTAGCTCTAGGTACTTGGGAACGTACGTTGTGTGTGATTGGTTGCCGCACGCTGTAGTGGAATCCAACTAAGAAAATGGCGCGCAGAAGTCCAGAAAGCAAAGGGCGATTTGGGGGGAGTCCATTGCCGCCGCGCGAAGGGGTAGGGTGTTAGCCATTTCAGTAGCGACAGCGGCCGAGTGTGGTTGGGCGAAAGCTGCTCCGCGTGTACATAAATAACGCAAGTCTCGCAGCGCGGTACTAGACATTGTGGTAGTAGATAGCGATGTTCTGATATAGCGCCAGCAGTGTCACGTGGTTTCCTTCCATCCAGCGGCGAGCGTTCGATAGAGGCCTCCCCTACACTGTCTCCTCTACGTTCCCTCCCTCAAAATGCCAGGAGGTTATTTTCTCATTTGACTCTTACTATAAGCTGTTCACTGTAAACTGAGCACTTTTGAAAGCCTTGCTTAAGACCTACTTGAATACACTTTTTGTGTATTCTTCCGCTTTATGTAAAATTATCATTGCTATGAATCTTATCACTTTGTTCATGCGTCAATCAAATGAAACTGTGAAATTATTATGAAAGTAAATACTTTACCAATCTACTAATTTTTAAACTTCGATGTATTAAACAAACAGAAAGTGAAAGAATTAATTTTATATCACATATCCTGACACTTTTTATTCGACGTTAAGATATGGGATTATTTCCTGATATCCATCGTTACCAACTTTACTGGGCGAATGCCACTCAGTGCAGCCATGAAAGTATATGCATGCAGGGGCAGTGACTTCTTCCTAAGGTTCATTCCTGGAGTGCTCACTTTACCGTGAACAGCCTATATCAAAAATACTCCCCATTAGCTGGGCTGCCGACTGGCAAGTTTGTTACCAGACGCTGATTGGCGAACGCCGTTACGACATGTTGCTGGCCAGCAACGCCATTTTGCTGACATGTGCGGTTGTATAAGCGACAGTTTATCCTCTGTATACATACATACTCTGTGCCACTATCCTCTTCAAAATATATCCCCTTCCCTAGTATTTCTTCATTATTCTCTTCTCCCCGCATCAAACCTTCCTGAAAGGAATTGCTTTACGCCCCGATCACTCAGGATGAGCGAAATGAACTCTTCGCCTGCGGGATCAATTTAATGATATCTTTTTTTATGGGTACGGTCGTTGTAGCTGGTCGCGTTAGAGACGAGTGACGTTTTTCTCCAGAATATAAAAAAAATTCCAATGTTGAACGTAGTGCGAGGAAATGATGTTCCACAGAGGCAGATTCTATTTCGAAATTTTCCTTCCGTCCTTCTTGTCCAGTATTTTACGAAACCACGCTGAAGTAAGCGAAATATTGATCAGATATGGTGCTTATTCTATGGGGTGTTTTTTTTGCTCAGTATAATGTATTTTAGATTAAACTGTGAAAAAAAAAATCTTGTCACTCCCACACTCAAAGGCTGTTGTTTATTAAATAATTAGTTAATTAAGGTACGGTCTGGAAATACATACCTGAAGAAAGACCTACTTAATAATGTGTATTAATGGCCTTAAGTGACATTTATTATTGACCGTACTGACAATGTAATAGCCATCAGGCATCATGGCTGGGACCTTCACGCTGAAACGCTGACGTATTGGCTTTGTTCTATTTGCAAAAAGTCGTGGTGAAATATGCGAATTAATATTATTGATTATTTTCATAAAATAGCGTTTCGGTGTAGTGAAGAAGGCGTGCTAATGTTAAACGTTCCTGAATTTGTAGGTTCAGTTGTTGTATTTGCAGGATTAACAGTAAAACTGAGCGTGATTAATGTTCTAAAGATTGTCTCTAACCCTCGCTTCTTCTATAGCATCTTAATAGATACTAAGTTATACTGTTATTCTCATAAATTGTTCCGAAGCACATGAATATCGATTTGGTGTTCAAATTTACTTACGTTGTTGTTTGGACTCAATCATCGTCGATTGGTTGTCACAAAGATATAAGCAATGACCTTTATAATTACGTTTGAGTGCCTATCCATTAGAATTTAGGTTGTAGGTCCAGTCTCTGTAATGAGTGTAAGTATGTAAGGCTGTAAGTGTTTTATTTTATCGGAAAACATTTTAATGTATTTAATTTCTTTTTTAAATACACACTAAATTCGAATCCGTGGGAAACCACTGATTCGCAGTCAAATTGAACTACTCGAATCAGTGAAAATGGCTCCACTTATAATCAGTGTAAAACCACCGATTGTTCAGTGATGAAATTTCACTGATTGAATAAGAGACGGTCAACTGCAGCGGCGAATTAATTATTGATTTTATTGAATTTAGCCAAATAGAAACTACGAGAAATAAACATATTTACTATAGTTTACTATTTATCTGTGCAATTTACCGTAATTAAAAAAAAATTCGCAGGTGGCTGGGACTGAACTCACTCACCCTTACCAATTTGCTTTCACACCGTTACCATACCATTGGAGTTACCAAATCAAACTTTAAAAACGAAGAGGAAAATATATGCCTTATTATCGAAAATGTGTAGTTTTAAATTGCATGTTCTTACTTTTCGTGTTTGGTTTGATTGGTACCGTTAGGATGTGTTAAAACGAATAGTACATATGAGTGTAATCTCTAGTACATATGAGTGCACTCTCTTCCCCGCATTATATGTAGTTTAAACCTCCAGACAGAGCGCTGTGATGATTACATGACAACAACGAAATGAAAGACGTAAAAATTGAATGAAAGACTGAGTGTTTATGTTACATCATAATATACGAAACACATTTTATAAAGTATTTTGTTTTGGTTTAATTGATGTATGCGTTATTAGTTCACTTGATACACGTTTAACGGCCATTTTTACACACTATTTAACTGATCCATCAGTCAAAAAATAAATCACTGAAAAACAGCGAGAAAAAAAAAAGACTGTTGAATTAGCGGAAAATGTCACTGAATCAATAAGTGAAGGAAAACTGGAATATGTTCACTGATTCATCAGTTGAATTCACTAAAGTGACTTAAATAGCCAGATAATGGTAGCTGATTGAAATAGTGAAATTCTCACCGAGTCATATTTAGAGGGAAGTGCTACATTTTAAACTAACACTGATCTACCTGAATGTATGAAACTTAAAAATAGATTCATGCTTTATTGCCATTTTGATTTGTTCTTTTAACAGAAATTTCCAGAGTGTATATTGACGTGCGTGGAAATATATTTCGCTAATTATGTACGCTAAAGATAATTAATTCTACAGCTCCTCTAATCCGCGCCGTTTATGTACGCATGCCGAGAGTGTACCTGTATCGGGTTTTTAGCTCCCTTCCCGTATTCGTTTCATTAACTGGCTCTCTCGCAATAATTATGCGTCACAGAGGTCACGCTCAGAAAAAAATGCATATTAATTAATTTGTTTTCATTCGAAAGGAAAATGTATTGTTTCATATGCGTGTGCATGAATATTCTCCTGTTTTGTGGGCAAATGTGGGCGAAATTGTTTTATTTCAACATTCGCTATGCTATCAGTAGGCTGTTGTTTGCATTTGAATTATTTCTATACTACATACTCTTTTTGTGTTAGTCTATTTTACTAACAAAGACCATATTTATACATTAAACAGTGATTTACGTTATATTTTCAACTATCATTATACTTCGACTAAAATAATTAAAACGACTTTGCCGTTTTAATTTTATTCGTATCATCGTTTAAGTTTTTTTTTTAAGATGGCGCACAGGAGCGTTTACAAAACAATTGGGAAAATAACATAGTTACGGCGTTATATTCAAGAGAAAGCTGTACAGAAATGCATCGAGTAGTTGGCATATAATATGGAAATTACTCAACGCCCTTAATGCTTTGTCTGTTCGTGCTGTAAGTATCATTTAGAAACTATTAATACCGCCGTTAAAAATACGTACAAACGTGTGAAATCACATCGAAAAACACAGCACTTAGATAGTGCGTGTGAACAATAGTGACATATCGAAGTGCTGTATATTTCGATACGTGTTTCCGAAGAACAGTTCTGCAATCAATCCACTCCAGCAACACATTGAAGACGCTGCGGTACAAATTCAGGAGCTGAGATCGTCGATTTCTCCTAAATGCCCAAGAAAAATAGCAGGGAAATTAGTCTCCAGGTGGCTTGAGTTCACGATAAACGGAGCATTTTCGAAAGCCCTGTTTAGTATCTACTTGTTTGAACAAAGTGTATATTGCGCCTTTTTGTCAAATTGACGCTGCCATGGATGTGATTACTTTATCCATGCGCCGGACAAGTAGAATTGTTTAATTATTGGAGAAATTCATGTTTTACAAATTGACATGTTCTTACACGTTAATGCATTTAAAAAAAAATTTAAAGGAAAATATATAATTTTAGTAATCACGAACGTTTACCTCACACTTTTGATTGAACGCTGAGAAATATGACAACTTTCTGTCAGTTGTTACGGACTTTACTGGGCACATGGCAGTGTTAATGTGCCTGTTAAAGAAATACGCAGGCAGGAGCAGTTAAATTTTTTATATCGAAACTGCTCAGTAAATATTGAACGACGTAAATGCAAAACGTGCGAATGGTAAAGTTTTTTTTTTGCCAACACATTTGTGGTACATTTCTTACTTACATTTGCACAGGAAAGAGTAAAATGTGTTGTGTAATTCCCAAACTGTATATATGTAGTCCAATCATGGGAACTTCCAACTTTTCCGAAGCCCTGATAAAGTGTTACTTCCAGGATATTCCTCCGCCAAAACCAAGTCTGGGCGATTACACCGAAAGGAAGACGCATATTTGAGAACTATTTCTTATTAAAGGCTGTTCACGATAACGTGAGCACTTTATCGTGAACAGCCTTTGAAAAAAGTCTCTCCCCCTGCATGCATATATATTTTAATGGGCGCACCGAGTGATATTCGCCTAGTACAGTCGGTAACGATCGATGGAAAGCAATTCTATATCTTAATGTCGTATAAAAAGTATTAGGTAACCATTTGTGATAACTTATAATTATTTCTTTAGCTTTCTGTTTTTTGATGCATCGAAGTGTAAAAATGCGCACATTTGTAAAGGATTTACTTTCATAACAATTTCACAGTTTAATTGACCGACGGATGACTAAGGTGACGAGGCCCATGGTAGTGTTAATTTTACATAAGGCGGAGGAATACACAACGTGCATACAAGTACATGCCAAGCAGGGCTTTCAAAAGTGCTCATTTTACCGTGAACAGCCTATAGTAGGTATCAGTAGCACACCTATTTATTTATTTTTTTTTGCCTAGTTTCCAAATCAAGACAAGCTTATGTGAACACTTTCGTGTCTGTGCGCACCAGGTTGCATACCAACACAGGCACATCCGAGACATTGCTCTTTCTTTCCCTCAGAGGAAGTGGACGAGTGGTACACCTGATTCGAAATGGCTGTAGCACGGAAACTGTACGTTTCCGGACATGGGTTCCTATTCAAAAGATCGTCTACCTAGTCCCCTCTACAAGTATTACAAGTGGAATTTCCGAGCATCCTGTGTATATGGGAGAGTAAGCTCATTTATTTTACCAATAACTTCTTGTTTTTGTACTAACTATAAATGAAATTTTGTAGTCCATAGATTAGATGTAAGCAAAATTCTACTTTAACCGAAAATAAAATACTTAATTTTAACAGCTGTATAAAACGCCTTGATACGAGATGTATTGATGAAACACGCAACCACGTCATTCATGGGGTGATTTTCCATAGATTTGATCCAAGTGTGATGCGAAAAGACTAAAGAAATTTATTTTTTCCGGTGTGTGGCGGTACCTTAACTGTGTATCAAACTCCTTCGACACATGCACCTTCAATAGCTGTTGTGGCTGTGTTCGCAAGCTAGCGATCTCCGCACGCGAAGGTTGTTTGCGCATCAGCTCAGCTCGAGACGATAACCCGTTTAACGCGATATTACTAGTGATCACGTTCCCCCCCTCCCCTTCACACCCTGCTGTAAAACCTCGTGGGACCAGGTTAACACACATGCACGCAGGGCTTCCGCTACCAAGGAGGCAGAAGGAGGAGGGGGAGAGAGAGAGAGAGAGAAAGAGGGCGATACACCGCCAACCTGCCTGATTTTTTAATTTATTAATATATTAAAATAAAAAATTCAGGAAATTGCAGTCAGGTCTAAAAGATTTCTTCTTGTCGATAGATTTATCACGAGCCACGAGGTATGGCCACAGCGAAAGTCATGTGTTGCCTACATATCTGCAGTAGTTATACGTCTAAGGTATAACCAACAATATCAGTAATGATTTTAATTTTCCCTCTCGAAAATGGTTTAGGGATTCGGATTGTTAAAACTTTTACTCGTCTTGCTATTTACTACAGCATTAAGGGCCGGCCAAACCGAAACCCCCGGGTAAGGGGGCTTTCTAATTCCAGGGGGCGGTGGCCAGACTCTCACCCCCCCCCCCCCATCACCCCATCCCGGGATTCATGTATATAACGTCTAGTCCTCTTTAACGCGCAAGGTACTGAACTGGCGTTCATTCCTTATTTCGTCGACTCGCCTCATATAACTTTCAGTGGTAGCTATAGTCCATTCACGGCCAATTCCAACTTCTCTGAAGTCCTGCTAAGGTTATACTTCCAGAAAATTACTCCGCCTCGTGCAAACAAAGCTTAACCGGTCATGAAAATTACACCAAAGTGACAGAGCACCGCATTCGTGGGCAGAAAGTAAAGTTTTTGCATTAAAACTTATTTCTTACCAGGCATTACCAACACACCTATTTTCTCCCTGTTTACATTCGTATTAATTAGAAATGAAATATTATTATTAATAGGCAAAATATTAGTAAACGTTCAATTTAGCCAATAATAAGGTATTTCTTTATATTAACACAAATACAAAATGCTCGTGATATATTTTAATATTTATGAAATAACCAAACACGTCATACATGGGGTGATTTTTCAAAAGTTTGATTCAATAAGTGTGAAGAAGCCGCGAATAGACCATACGCTCATTCTTGTAGTGTAACAACAAAGACAAAGTTGTGCTACATGTCCGTAGTTTATGTTAAACCTTTCAGTCCTGCGTCGAGTTATGGTTTCAAGTGTAGCAATCAAGTAATATTTTGGCCCGTGCTGTACTCACCCTGGTTCGGCACTTGCTTCTTTCACGCAATCAACTAAGTATGTGGTAGCTGCTTAGTTTTGAAGTAAAGCAGCTGCCTATGGAGCATTACACCCGACTATATAACGTGGAGAACTCGTAAAAATGTAGTACAGAACCATACAAATTCACAGAAAAGTGCAGTTTATGCGGTATATGAAAGACGAATATATATATATATATATATATATATATATATATATATATAATATATATATATATATATATATATATATATATATATATATATATATATATATATATATATATATATATATATAACAAAATGTAAGCCATTTCCGTTTTGGATGCTTCGGAATGCAAAATTTACAAGAAAATTTTCGTCATGCAATATCGTCATAATATTTACTGTGATTGTTTGTAAGAAAATAGTAATAATAATGTAGGAAATAATTTTTCAAATTGATTTTATGTGCGTCTATTTGTCACAAACATTTATTGCTGAAATTGACGTAAATAAAGTTAATTATAAAATTGATACGATACATTATAACTATAATTTTCTTACATGCAATCATAGTAGATACTATGACAATCTTTCTTGAAGAAGATCTTGTAAATTCTGCTTTCCGAAGTAACCAAAACGTAAATGCGCTTAAATTTTGTTAAAAATGTGGACTCTGTCGATCGATTAATTTTTTACAGTTAAAGGTATATTTTAGTTTAAAATATTTAATAATGTTGCAAAATATATACATTCTTCTTTCATGTACAGTATAACTCGCACTTTTCTGAAAAAATTTTATGGTGTCTGTGCTACTTTTTTTTAATGAGTTCTTCACGTTGTATAGTCGGGTATAGTCCCACATAGGCAGCTGCTTTAACATCAACCATTATTTTATGACTTCGATACTTTCTGATGCTCCATACTCACCTCAGTCACTCTCATCGGCTCTCAAGACCTCGCTGTTAAGAGCCGCCCGTATCTCTTCATGCACTCCAGTAAACATTTTTTAAAGGCGGATTCCCGCCCGTTATCTTGGATTTATCGATTTTTCGCCAAAGCTTGTATGGCAGAAGTTGTATTGAAATTTCCGCCACGGCATAGCTTAAATAACAGCTTCCCAAACTTTATCGAACTGCCACAGCTTCGCTGCATTTGATAATTTTTAGTTGGGAACTGTCGAGGCGAAACGGGAGATCATTTCTTGCGGACGATTACAAAGGCGTGGATATCAACTATAATCAAGAAACACTGACCTCAGACCACACACAAGGCGATGCTCTGTGCTTTGCCGTCCCAAAAAAAAACATGATAAAGGCTGTTCACGGTAAAGTGAGCACTTTTGAAAGCCCTCTCATTTGTAATAATGCTCAATAAATATACTTAATTTTAGCCTTAGGCGTTAACTTCCGAGTGCGGTGGAATGTACAAACAGTGTTTATTACATATATGGCAATATTTATTATAAAAGTAATTAGAGGATAAAATATGGCTGAAAAGAAAAAGTAAGTAGGGTCTCAAAAGTCCTCGCTTTACGGTGGACGGTGTGAGGCTTCTCGAGTGTTGACGTCAGAGCGGTGCACTCGTAACTAGCTGACACGTGTCCAAGGTGGCGATGAAGGGAACATCGATCGGGGACTGGGGCGGTCCAGTCGGATACCAGCCGGCTGGCCGGCCGGCCGATGACAGCCCCTATCAGCCGCTACCATTGTGCGCCGTCCGCGGGGGGTTGTTTTCACCCCCCGGGGACAGCGCGCCCTTATCACTGGACGGAGCGACGCCCGCCGAGCTCGTTGCAGCGGCTCACGTCTCCCTTGCTGGACCAGTATCATCTACACCTGGCCCACACAGTAACTTATACGCTGTTCGCGGTCAAATGAGCACTTATGAAAGCCCTGCTTAAGATCTACTTGTATACACGTTGTATACTCCTCCGATTTATGCAAAATTAACTTTGTCACGGGCCTCATCATTTTATTCACGCGTCGGTCAAGTGAAACTGTGAAATTATTAGAAAAGTAAATATTGTTCAAATATGCTCGTATTTACACTTCGATGCATTAAAAAAAAATAGAAAGCGAGAGAAATAACGTAAGTTATAGCCAATCGTTACCTAACACTTTTCATTCGACGTTAAGATATGGAATTACTTTACATCCATAGTGACCAACTTTATCGGGCTCATGCCACTCAGTGCACCGGTTAAAATTAAACGCAGGAAAGCCAGTGACATTTTTCTATGGTTGATTTAAAAAGTGCTCACTTTATCGTGAACAGTCTTTAAACAAACAGAGGCAACATGGCGTAGCGGTCTCTTTGATGTGGGTGTACGGCCTCGCGAGAGGCTGTGATGGGACCGGGCGTTATGTCCGATTGGCTACCACTTGGTGCGAAAGATTCCCTATTGGCTGCCGGCTGGCAAGTAAGTAAGATAACAGCTGCTGATTGGCGAAAGGCGTCCCAACGTGTTATTTGTCAGTGACGCCATCTTGCTGTCGTGTGCGGCTGGATTTCGCGGAATAAACGACTGTTTCACCTCTGTACGATTCTGTATTCTGCAGTACAGCAGGGGTGTATCCAGAAAATTTTTTTGTTGGGGGGGGGGGGTGGGTGGGGGGTCCGATGAGTATTAGTATTGTCACTAGTAGTACATCGTACACAAGTCACAGTGGAAGGATATAGAAGGAAACCTGGATAGAAACTATCTATGCAAACTCGCCCACATTTTTAGGAACTATGTACTTAACTATTTATCCCCCGTTTATTCAAAAACATAAGTTTTGATGTTTAAGAAGTTAATCATTTGTGTGGTTAATAACAAATGAATAAATATAATGATTACCATTTTAATATAATGTAAGAAATGTGTGTCAAATGGGTAGGAACACACACACACACACACACACACACATATTTATGTATAATGATTGACGTTTTGATAATACGGTTTTTAGAAATGTGTGTCACTTCTGGAGGGGGACTGCAGCCCGCTCAGCCCCCCTCCCCCCGCTCATGATACGCCCCAGCGGTACAGATTTACAGTATAAACGTTTCTTTTGTACTCGTCTAAACAATCCTGACGGGTCGTTCTCTGCTCATCGAAGTGGACTTGTTCGCAAGGCTTGTTGGAAATAATGACTGCAACACAACCATGTAAAGTTCGCATAACGCTTAATGACCCAAATGAAAATTTAAATAAGAATTTTTTAAAGACATATCAAACATGAAAACGAATAACATGCCCATGTTTTATTCAAGCAGAATATTTTCCTTCCCTGCATTTCGAACAGCCGCAGTTATTTAGGCCTGTGAGTGACCTCGCTGTCGACTACAAGAATGGCGAACAAATATTTCAGTAGAATTTGACACGGCGTAACTATTGGGCCACCAGTTAGACTAGAGAATTGTTGCTTGAAAAGTAAATGGAAATATACGACTAGTGGAATAAAATAAAGGTCTCAAAAAGTTACGTATTCCCCATATTCGATAAAATAAGAGAGAATGAAGAAACACTTTCTACGCAACCAGTGTGCGTGAAATAAGGACCCGGATCTTACAGAAGAAAATAATTGCTCGGCCGTTTTTGAAACACTTGCAGGAACAATACTACAAGTAAACGAGGACAGTTATGAAATGTCCAGAAACCGCCAACCGTTATCGACAGGCTGGGAAGGAGGGATGAAAAACCCTCTTCCTAACAGGCATCTATCCCGAGAGAGAGAATGAGAGAAGAAAAAGGGAGAATTCAGCCGTACAATTAATGCCACTATGGCATTGCATTACATGGTGTATGAATATCACCAATGGAAAACTTCACTGCGTGGCGAGATATTTAAACATACTTGCTGATGCATCTGAGACTTGTGTTTCGTTTTGTGTTTTATATATCTTTGTTTTTAAATAAAACTTAATTTAAGGATTCCCAGACACATAATGTGTTTCTGAAAAAAATATTTATATTAAGGAAGTGCTTAAGCAAATTAATCGAATCCATGTGTGCTTAAAACACCTAGGGAGAGTTTATATATATATATATATATATATATATATATATATATATATATATATATATATACTAAATAATATAGAAGTGTCTGTCTGTGATTTTCGAATTTTTTACTTTTAATTATTTTTTCACATAGTGTAATTTATAACTAAGCCATATCTGTCTCTGTCTGTCTGTTTGTCCGAACATATTTAACTCAAAACCACTGAACGTATTGACATCAAATTTACACCGTCTATAGATATTAACACCAGGACCAACTTAGGCTTTGTTTCATCGAGATATCTCAAACAGTTCCGGAAAAATTATAATCAGTGGTGTAAATAAGTACTGGATTAATTTTTTTCTTAGAATTGATTACTGCATGAAAAAAGCATTATAAAAAAAAATTTCCGCCATTTCTCCTTTCTTTTTTTGTCGATGGGCTGTCCACCTTCCCTTCCAAAAAAACGTAGAGCCGCAGCAGCTCAGTGGCTAGAGAACCCAATAGTGGTGCAGCAGTATCTTAGTGGGTAGAGAATCCCATAGTGTGGCTGCAGTAGTCCAGTGGCTAGAGCACCCAATAGTGGGGCAGCAGTAGGTCAGTGGCTAGAGAAACCCAATAGTGGGGCCGCAGTATTTCAATGGGCAGAGAACCTAATAGTGGTGCCGCAGTAGCCCAGTGGCTAGAGAACCCAATAGTGGAGCCGCAGTATCTCAGTGGGTAGAGCACCCCATAGTGTGGCTGCAGTAGTCCAGTGGCTAGCGCATCCAATAAGGGGGGCGCAGTAGCTCAGTGGGTAGAGAACCTAATAGTGGTGCCACAGTAGTCCAGTGGCTAGAGCACCCAATAGTGGGGTAGCAGTATCTCAGTGGGCAGATAAACTAATAGTGGTGCCGCAGTAGCCCAGGGGCTAGAGAACCCAATAGTGGAGCCGCAGTATCTCAATGGGCAGAGAACCTAATAGTGGTGCCGCAGTATCCCAGTGGCTATAGAACCCAATAGTGGAGCCGCAGTATCTCAGTGGGTAGAGCACCCCATAGTGTGGCTGCAGTAGTCCAGTGGCTAGAGCATCCAATAAGGGGGGCGCAGTAGCTCAGTGGGTAGAGAACCTAATAGTGGTGCCACAGTAGTCCAGTGGCTAGAGCACCCAATAGTGGGGTAGCAGTATCTCAGTGGGCAGATAAACTAATAGTGGTGCCGCAGTAGCCCAGTGGCTAGAGAACCCAATAGTGGAGCCGCAGTATCCAAGTGGCTATAGAACCCAATAGTGGAGCCGCAGTATCTCAGTGGGTAGAGCACCCGTAGTGTGGCTGCAGTAGTCCAGTGGCTAGAGCATCCAATAAGGGGGACGCAGTAGCTCAGTGGGTAGAGAACCTAATAGGGGTGCCACAGTAGCCCAGTGTCTAGAGCACCCAATAGTGGGGCAGCAGTAGGTCAGTGGCATGAGCACCCAATAAGAAGGCCGCAGTAGCTCAGTGGCTAGAGAACCCAATAGTGGGGCCGCAGTATCTCAATGGGCAGAGAACCTAATAGTGGTGCCGCAGTAGCTCAGTGGCTAGAGTACCCAATAGCGGGGCCGCAGAATCTCAGTGGCTGGAGAACCCAATACGGGGGCGACAGTATCTCAGTGGCTAGAGAACACAATAGTGGGGCCGCAGAAGCACAGTGGCTAGAGAACCCAATAAGGGGGCCACAGTTTATCAGTGGTTAGAGAACCCAATAGTGGCGTCGTAGCTGCTCCGGGGGTAGAGCACCCAATAGTGTGTCACTAACTGGCAATATCAATTTAGGCCGTAGTGACACAGTGGATTGATATATATATATATATATATATATATATATATATATATATATATAATATATAGAATGAGGCCGCATTGCCTAGAGCGATATGATTATCAGGAATATAAATAGGTACTGGATTAAGCTTTCCTTAGGATTACTGCATAATAAAAAAAATTGTTAACAAAAGATTCATTCATTTATATTTTTTCTATGGTCTGTCCTCCTTACTTTCCAAAGTGAAATGGCCAGTTCGGTTGAAAGTCCTAATTATCATGCTAACGAAGTAGCACTGGTCTGCTAGCATTGTGCGTGACTAAACCGCATCATCACTGACAAACCGCTGAACCAATTGAAACCATATTCACACCATATGTTATTGAGGTGGTAAGTAAGTTTTTTAGTTATGTTTTGTTCCGATAGGTGGAGCTGGAGTCGAACTTCTATATTTATGGGCCGATTTCGCTCATACTTGCAGGAAATGTTTGTTTAACTAAAAGAGATAAATGCCAGCGATACCACGGTCAAAAATAGGTTGACGTACATGACGTAATAGAGAGGACGCATTGAGAAGGCGAAATAGAACGTGAACACGCGCTGCACAAACCGAAGAGTCGCGAACACATAACCGCGAGCAGACAGCACACAGCAGGCAAAACAACGTTCGCCGGGATCACCTAGTTTAATAATAGCACTGAATGGCATTTTAAGAATACTACGGAGAGTACAGAATTTAGTTGGAAACTAAGGCATATCGTGCACTCGATACCCACAACCACACAGCGAACCACAACAGTCAATACCCATAACCACACAGCGAACCACAACAGTCAATACCCACAACCACACAGCGAACCACAACAGTCAATACCCACAACCACACAGCGAACCACAACAGTCAATACCCACAACCACACAGCGAACCACAACAGTCAATACCCACAACCACACAGCGAACCACAACAGTCAATACCCACAACCACACAGCGAACCACAACAGTCAATACCCACAACCACACAGCGAACCACAACAGTCAATACCCACAACCACACAGCGAACCACAACAGTCAATACCCATAACCACACAGCGAACCACAACAGTCAATACCCACAACCACACAGCGAACCACAACAGTCAATACCCACAACCACACAGCGAACCACAACAGTCAATACCCACAACCACACAGCGAACCACAACAGTCAATACCCACAACCACACAGCGAACCACAACAGTCAATACCCACAACCACACAGCGAACCACAACAGTCAATACCCACAACCACACAGCGAACCACAACAGTCAATACCCACAACCACACAGCGAACCACAACAGTCAATACCCACAACCACACAGCGAACCACAACAGTCAATACCCACAACCACACAGCGAACCACAACAGTCAATACCCACAACCACACAGCGAACCACAACAGTCAATACCCACAACCACACAGCGAACCACAACAGTCAATACCCATAACCACACAGCGAACCACAACAGTCAATACCCACAACCACACAGCGAACCACAACAGTCAATACCCACAACCACACAGCGAACCACAACAGTCAATACCCACAACCACACAGCGAACCACAACAGTCAATACTGCGGAGCTCGATGGCCACAATACAATTATATAGTCTAGTCGCGGTTTCTTCACACTTTTTTAATCGAACCTTAGAAAAATAACCCCACGTATGGTGTCTTTGTTTGCTTCTTAAATATGTCATTTATCGCAAATTTTTAACACTCGAATTAACATAAGAATACCTTATTTTTCATTAAACTGAACTTTCTCTTATATTTTATTGTTAACCTAAGATATTTCATTTATATCTAAGATAAATAATGATAGAGAGAAATTAAGTGTTGGTAATGCCTAGTAAGAAATAGTTCTTACGCAAAATTTTGTTACACTGAGTGTGGACGAATACGGTGCGTTGGCCCTCTGGTGTAATTTTTTAAGCTTCAGTAAATGAGGCGGAGGAATATCGTGGAAGTAGAAATTTATCAGGGCTTCAGGAAAATTGTAGTTAACCGTGAATGGACTAGAATATCAATACATCTTTGTCACTCCTGTATAACTTAACTTAAGGTTTTTCACAATAAACTGAGCACTTTTGGAAGCCCTGCTTAATATTTACTTGTGGGCACGTTGTGTATTCTTCCGCTTTATGTAAAGTTAGCATTGCCATGGGCCTCATTACTTTATTCGTGCATCGGTCAAATGAGACTGTGAAATTATTAGGAAAGGTAGATATTCTACTAATCTGCTCATTTTTACTCTTCGATGCAATAAAAGAAACCAGAAAGTGAACGAAATAATTTGAAATATCACAAATGGTTACCTAATCCTTTTTATTCAACGTTAAGATAGGGGACTACTTTTACTCCTTCGTTACCAACTTAACTAGGCGCATGTCACTCAGTGCGCCCGTTAAAATATGCGCAGGTACGGACAGTGACATTTTTCTAAGGTTTATTTGTGAAGTGCTCACTCTATCGTGAACAGCCTTTAAATAGTCTACAACACAACAAGCGTACACTTTATTTCGTAGCAAAATGTAAGAAGTGACAGAGGTTCATTGCCCATCCAGTGACACTGCTAATAGCTTCTCCGCGACAACTTGTGTCGTCATCACACCAGGATATTAATACATACTTCAAGAAGTCGTTAAGATTTTAAATAATGTATTCATCTCAAACAAGCAATCCCAGCATGTTGCACGACTATAAAATTAACACTTGGTGGAACTAAAAACACGCCACCATCTCTCCCCCAACACTAGCGTAATCTATCGAGACAAACTCGATATGCAATTAAGTTCTCCAGTTAATTCATGTATGGGTGCATCAAACTTGCAATAAATAGCGAGCAAAGTATACGATTATGCCACTTCACGTAATGAACCCATTACGTTAAGCCCCGTAATAAAGTGAGATATGGTTCAATCAAACAGAAACGAAATGACTTACAATAGAATTTTCTAACAATAGAATTTTCTAACAATTATTCTGTTTGAATTTTTATGCTCTGCCATTTCTGTTTCTGTAGGTAGAGGATTTTGACCACTTCATTTTATCTGAAAATCAACACCAGTTTTCCATTAATCAAGCCGGGAGCATTATTGTAATCCGGTACACACACACACACACACACACACTCATATGTTTTGTTAAAGTTGCAAAAGGCCATCACGCATTTAAAATTTTGCTTTTTGTTTTAAACCTCTACGTCACAGTAGCAATAAACTTTCACATTTCTAGCGAGTGATGCGCAAATATGAACCGTTAGTTTTCCGCAGACACAATGAAAATTGTGAAGCTAATACAAGCCACACAAAGAAATTCACAGTACTATCTCGATGTGTCGTATATGAACAGTACAATCTCGATATGACGTACATGAACAGTACAATCTCGATATGACGTATATGAACAGTCTTGAATATAGCGGCAATTAATCGCAATCGGAAGAGCCGATTAAAAATATTTCGAAGGTACATTTCTTATGTTTCCGGTTTAGTAGCTGTACATAGGATTTGAGGTAAAGATGTTGTAATTTTACACTGGTGTATTTTAACGGAGATGTTTAAGTTTTGGTTATTTTGTGATAACGTGACATCATGGTAGTCAGTACAAGAATGTGTCATGTTAGGGTCTTATTAACAATTAACTAAAAATTAGTGTATAGAGGGTAAGATTTCTCATGTGTGAGTTCTCATGAACTATTCCCACGGTTACAGTAATAAAATCAGCCGATTCTGTAACGTCATCGAAAAAAAAAGCACCTAAAATGTGAATTGATTTAAAGTTACACTGAACAATGAAGGAAAAACAAAACATATCTTGTTTTAAGAGGAGACAGAAGAGGCTGTATTTTATACACCCCACTGGTGTTTTCCCTGATTATATCGCTGTAGTTTTTCGTTTTTGATTGAGAATTTTGGAAACAATTTTCATACGCATGTTTGTGAGTTGCGGCGTTTGAATGTCTTTAAATTTTGTGTACGATTTCTGTGAAATTTTTTTTACTCTCGAAAGTCACACGATTTACACGCTGTCGACAGACATGGTATTTATTTCATAATATTGTTCTGAAATGCTCCTTTCTACTGAGGCTTTGTGTATTTTTTATTGAACCGATAGAAACGGTCGCCATGTTATGTGAGCTTTCCCGGACCACAACTCGAGCCACAGATACCAGGACACTTGACAAAATTCTGTCAACCTCTTTTTGTTTAGCGGATATCATGTTGCATTCAGCAAGAGAGGAATAATATTATTTACCGCCTTCCACTAAACACTTCGCTTTGTTATTCTCGAAACAAATTACCAATTTTATAAATAATAAAAGTTGCTCATTTTCACATTCTATGGCGTATGCTCCTTTAGGAATTATTTTAGAACCAAGTTGTTTAGTATATTTCCAAAAATTTTGCGATTAACATGCATTCGCAGTCTGAGGGCGTTACTCAGTTACACTCGGAATGTTGCTTGATTTTCAACTTTGCTGAGCTGCCGTATATTGCCTCATAATAAATACTGCTATAAAATGATTTTAAAAATGTATTTCTGTTCCTGTGAGCAAATAATGACTGTATAATTAGTGGAAAATATGCCTAGAAAAAGAATAAAAAAACCAGACAAATCCCATATAATGGACAACAACTAACTAGGCCCTATAGTACACTCTAAATCTGAATCAGTGAGAATTTCACTGTTTCACTCAGTCAAACGTATCTGACTGATACATGAGTTACTTCAGTGAATTTAACTGATGAACCAGTGAAAAAATGCCATATTTCCTTCACCGATTGATTCAGTGACATTTCCCACTGATTCGTCAGTCATTTGTTTCACTGTTTACTCAGTGGCTTATTTTTGACTGATGGATCAGTTAAACATCTGAGCAACTTGCTCTCCGTTTCTAATTATTTTTAACTGATGTATCAGAGAAACTGCGTAGAAAAATGGCCGTCGAAGATCGTTTAAAAATGGCTGTTAAATAACATGTCCTAACAACGAATAAACTAATAAAAACTAATACAAAATACTTTCTAAAATTTGATTCGTCTTTCAAAACGCCATCTTACGAGTTAATATGAACACACAGCCTTTCATTCCGTTTGTACGTCTTTCATTTCGATTCCATGTAATCATCACAGCGCTCTGTTTGAAGGTTTTAACTGTATTTAATGTAGTGAAAAGTTCATATATACTATTCGTCTTAACAATCCTAACGGCACCAATCAAACCAAACACGAAAAGTATGAACATACAATTACAAACTACACAATATCGGATATATTTTTCTTCTACGAGTCCAACTTGGCGTGGTAACTCAGTTGGCAAGGCAACGAACGGCCTCTGGTCGAAAGATCCGCGAGTTTAATCTCGGTCGTATGCGGAGGTTTTTTTTTTTTTTTTTACTTTTTTAAATTACGGTAAATTGCATAGTATAAATGGCAAACTATCGTAAGTATGTTTATTTCACGTAATTATTTGGCTACATTCATTAAAAGCAATATTTAATTCGCCACTGCAGTCGGCCGTCACTTATTCAACCAGTGAAATTGTTTCACGCCAATAATTCAATTTTTTCACTGAAGCACTCAGTGGTTTTCCACTGATTCTAAATGGAGGCATTTTCACTGATTAGCGTAGTTGAATTTCACTGTGAATCAGTGGTTTCCCACTGATTCGAATTTAGAGTGTACAACACAGCTCAATGCTATATGAAGAAACGAGCGACATGCAACAAACTGGGAAAAAAAATTGGTGAACAACAACCACAATGAACATGACAGACTGGAACAATAAGAAGAAAAAACAGAGAATACAGTGCTATAAGGAAAACGAAAATTTTGTTTTCGTCCGTAGGCTTATTTTCAGCAATACATACAGTCAAATTAAATGCTCACAGAAATCTCTGTTGCAGTTAAACTATAAATACGACGTAGATGTACTTCTTATTCGATGTTTAGTAACAAAAGGTGCTGTAATTATCTCACTCTCTTGTCTCATACACGAATCGTGGTTTTGATTGAACTAATATTGAAAAACTTTCCTCACATGGCGATATTTTTGCACAAGTTTATTCATACGCCACGTTTATGGCACGTTTCTGTGATTGAAGTTAGCTATTTATTCTATTTTATACGGACGCTGTTAGCTGACAGTTCAGAATTTAAAGTTTACTTCTTTTCCTCGCCCTTCATTTATCACAATGTTTTTACTTTATGCAGGTGCCTTTCGCACATTTCATTTCACCGTTGAAAAATGTGAAGGAAACATCACACTTTTCTTCATTTTTTTTCCCCCGAGTTTGCACGTAAAATATACGCAACTATAGTAACTTGTTAGAAATTTATTCGACAACTTTATCAAACAGTTTCGTGCATTCCACAACTTATCCAAAATATACCCGGTTTGCCAAGCCACTTTACTCTGAATGTGAGTTTAAATCACGTTTCTTTTTTATTCTCAGCAGTTGGTATTTTTTTGAGGGGCAGATATCGTGAAGCTATATTGTACCGTTGACGTAGTAGGATGTGCGTGCGCCTACGAAGATAATCAACACACAGAAAGTATCGACCCTATGCTGTTGTAATAATGGAAATAGTTCAAGTAACATTGCAAATTTATTTCTGACTACTCTGGGGAAAAGGTTTTGTTGAATCAAACAAAGTTTCTTTGGCGCAAACAAATTAATTGTTTGTATTGGAGCAATAAACTATTTTGTTGTTCTTATTTGGTTGGTGCAACTTGAGATTTCTTTGGCTCTACGTAAATTGAACAGTAAATTAATTTTGTCGCTTATCAAGTTTTGTTTACTATATATACATTTGGCACTGTACAAACAAACATTGGGTTAGCTTTTCTCTCAGTGTACTAAGACTTGCAGGCATAAGCGATAAAGTTTTTCAGATGTCAGCCTGCAGTGCAACGGACTTCACTTATAATCTCTAGCTAGACTGTTTTCGTATATGCTTATATATAATTGTCAATCGCCTCAAGTTATCTGAATAGCATGAAGAGAGAATGACATAAAAAACTACTGTACCACTTGTTTGTAGATGCGCCACGAGTTTGGGATTTATTTTTAGCCCAATGGCTGTGAAATAGTTTAAACGGAAACCCCCACTGGCTAAGGAAGCCTCGATTTACGGCACTTACTTCTCGGCCGTCAACTTCTTGTTTCGTGAAGTTATGACGCACATTGCAGCTGACAACTTCTAAGACCTTCATCGCGTAGCAGCCTACCACACTATGGACCTTATTCTTCGTCAGATCGTCTTCCAAGGATGATTCAGAGGTGATCTTCCTCGGAGTCGGTCTGAGGTTAGTCCGGACTTAGGGTGGACTAACTATATTGTATTCAGTTAGCCCGACTAGAGTCGGACTAACTTTAGTCGAAGGATATTCGCAGTACATTATTGCGAGGTTTGCTGAGCATACGCATTGCAGATTCTCGTCTCAAATAAAACATTTACTACGAAAGGATAGTCACATTTGAAAAAAAATAACACTCACATTAAAAGTAGCTTGAGTGAATTCAAACAGAGATTGTTCCATTACCTACTGACCAAAGTTTCCGTCAATCACAACTTATTCAATATTTCTTCTCTTATTTAATAGTTATTAATATTTTTAATTGTTAGGTTGAGATCACTAATGACTGTGTAGAGCAATGGATACGGTTGTTGCATTGTAAATGTGAACTGCAGGTTCGAATCTTATTTGTTCGTTCAAGTTTTTTTATTATGACTATTTGTTCAGACGACAAGTGCATGTTAAACGGAATTAATTATATCCTTTTAAATTTTTTTTAAATAATTGCAGAAAAATTATTGAAATTTTTTATAAATTTGACTATCCTGTTTTGTAATACCACAGGATGGAGAACGAATAAATTAATATAGGTACTAATAATATTATTATTTAATGTTGAGTTGTTAATTTGTCGTAGCACGCCCATATATGCTCTGGTAGTATGGTCTAGTTTCATATTTTTACGCCAATTCTGACTTTATAACGATCGTAGGTTTGTAATTTAGTAATTTACAATAATATATTTTAAAATCTTTAAATATTTCTTACCGAAACAAGATTTGAACCTACACCTTCGCGCACACTAAGCCACAACGTTACCATTTTTTATCCTTCATGTGACGTTGTTTGTGACGTTGGCGAGGCTCTAGTGAGACCAGCTTGTTGACGAATTCCCAGTGCGACAATCGAGCTGAGCATCCGCCGCGTCGGAGGCGCCGGGGCGCGAGCCCGCGGCCCTCCGACTGCAGGTCGGCCACCCTACCCCTGAGCTACGAGGGCAGGGCCAATTAAGCTACCGAAATACTTTTCATATAGGTACTTTACATTTAATATTATGAAAATATGATTTCTATTAAAATTCTCTTCGGAGGTAATAATATCATGCCTAGTAAGTTTCTGTTTTCAGGGAGACATTTGATTGACACAGAAATAGAAAGAAATTGCTGCAGCTTAACACTTATGTATTATGGTTATATTTCCTCTGTAATATTATTCACAGAACATTTCATCCATAAAATCGGCATATGTTAGCTTAGGGATTGACAGAATTGGCATTAAACTTTTTTCTTTTTAACTTCATCTAGCTTTCACTTGCATGTAACATTAGCAAAACTGTTTTATTTTAAGCTCGCCATGTTTCTTTTCGACTTTAGTAGATCGTTAGTCCTACCGTAAGTCTGGACTAAAAGTTGGTCCGTACTAAAGTAAGATGATCCTCGGATTAGCAAATATATGGCACTCTGAATACGAAAAATTTTGGTCGGAGGATGATATTTCCTTAGTCCAGATTAAAAACACATATGAATAAGGCCCTATGTGTATTACAGTGTATTTGTTTTAACGCTATTTTGGCTAGGCATGTAAAGATAAGAAGCAAATAGACTTTTATTACCTGTAATGGCTGATGAAAACTCCAAGAAAATTTTTTGCTGATACCGCAGTTCGGTGTTTATCGTGTCTAGTTGTATGGCGCATTGTGAACACATCACGAAATATGAAAATAAAAATTTATCATTACGCTACAGCGGATAGTGTTCATATATATATATATATATATATATATATATATATATATATATATATATATATATATATATATATATATATATATATATATATATATATATATATATATTATATATATATATAGGCTGTTCACGGCAAAATTTTGAAAGCCCTGCTTAAGATTTACTTGTATGCACGTTGTGTATTCCTCCGCCTGATGTAAAATTAACATTGCCATGGGCCTCATCTCATCACATTATTCGTGCGTCGGTCAAGTGAAACTTTAAAATTATTAGAAAAGGAAATACTTTACAACTCTGCTAATTTTTACACTTTTGTGCATAAAAAAAAAAGCGTAGGAAATAATTTCAGTTTTCGCAAATGATTACCTGTCACTTTTAATTGAACGTTAAGATATATAATTACTTTCCATCCATCGTTACCAACTTTACTGGGCGAATGCCACTCAGTGCGCCCATTAAAATATATGCAGTCAGGGGCAGTGACTTTTTTCTAATGTCATTTCTAAAGTGCTTGCTTTATCGTGAACAGCCTTTAAGTCTTTCTACTGCCAGCAAACTGTTAAAATGGCTAAAGGCTGTTCACGATAGACTGAGCACTTTTGAAATCAACCCTAAAAAAAAGTCACTCCCTACCTGCATATGTTTTAACAGGCGAACTGAGTGGCATTCGCCCACTAAAGTTGGTAATGATTGATGGGAAGTAGTTCCATATCTTAAGATCGAATAAAGAGTGTTAGGTAACCATTTCTGGTGGTTGTAAGCAGGAGTTCTCCTACGCGAGAGAACAGTATTACAGCGCACTATAGAAACACGTGGTTCTGTGCTTGACCAATCATCGCATACCAAAGTATTCCCTTCTTACCAGGCAGAGTAGTGGAACACTATAGATACATTTCCGCAATTTTGGGACATATAAAATAAAAGCATGAGATGATGGCACAGTGAGCTTCCAAACTTTAAGTTTAAGTTTAAGTTTTACAATAGTTCTGTCCTGCGATCTGCTCCTGGAGGATCGTACATATCAACACTGTAATTTTGTATTCGTTCAAGAAATTCTTTGTAACATTACAAGAACTAATACAGTAAATTTCACAATACTTTGGCATGGAACGTGTGAAGTGGAGCGATTTGGGCGGCTCCCGACATAGAGATCTTGAGAGCCGATGAGGGTGAAAAGAGGCGAGTATACACGGTTCCCACATGCGAAAATCCGGGAGCGACCCCGCTTGGCATCCAGCCCGGTTCACTTAGGTATAAATAGATTAGTCTGTCCACGATATTACTGCGACCGCCGTAGAACGTGTCAAATTAATGTTGAATGTTAACAAGTAATGTCCGGTTGCACCACCGTGGTTCGAAACTCGATCCGAGATCGGATCTAAGATCGACACAGAAAACTGTTGCACCATTCGAGTTCAGAGCTGGACTGGAGATCGAGATGAAGTTCATTTCAAATCGCCGAAATTGGCGGTTCGAAATCTCGATCCGAGATCAGCAGCCATCGTCGACAAATGTAGTTTGAAAATACGCCGACAAATAGAATTACGTTTGATTGAAATATTATAAGCTCTTGAATATTATTCAGTAAAATTCGTACAACAATAACACTCAAAACAGATCAAACATCGCACATCTAGTTCTATCTATAGTGAAAAATACGCCTACTTCCATGACGTCATATATTACGAACGAATAGCAAAATTTATCTCATACTTAAACTCGATCTCTCATTTTGGAACCAAGATCGACAAATCGGCGATCCAGAATCATAAAATTTCGTTGGTGCAACACTTTTACGTTGGAACCAAGAGCAAACTAGATAATGGTTTGGAACTAGGATCATTCGATCTCGGATCGAGGAAGATGTTGGTGCAACCGGGCATAAGTGTTTTCGACTTAAATTTTACTATATGCACTTAGTTACATAAACCACTCTGTATGTTTTCTAAACTAATGTGTTGTAAATATACAATAATTCTTACAAGAAAATCTTTGGTAACTACGTAGCAAAAAATTGTTTCCATTAAACACTATAAGCAATATTTTTGAAAATGTTTAAAACGCATAAAAATATTTTATGTATTATCTATTTGCCAAAGGATTTATTAAAACAGGCATATGTTCCCGTTTTTATAGGCAACGTATTACCAATTTTAAAGCGGCTTATAGATGCGAGCAGAAAATTCAGTACCACGCAACTCTCAGTAGTAATGTAATTAAATTTAAAAAAAATGAAAATTTGTGGATTTTTAATGTAGGCTTGAGCATTAAATTCGTAATTTTACGTATGTGTGAAACAAATCAGAGTTTCGGTAAATAACTAAAAACCTATGCAACGCTGTAGCACGGTAAATCATATTTAATTCATGTATCGTTCCATGGTCCAATGTAGTCAAACTTCGCCTTATTGTGGTGTGCACGCAAAGCGAGTGAACTGGCTGGCAACTATACATATACGTATAGAAGTTTCGTTGTGTTGGCCAGCTTGCTGCAAGGTTAACTCCACGCGAGTTGGCGAAACTGCCTGATGGTGAATGCGGAGTCTGCCATTTAATTACTCCAGTTTGACGTCTGTTCAGTCTTCACAAGGGAGGCACCGCTGCGTGACGTAGCAACCTCCTTTATGCCTGCTCCCCTTATTTCCTTCAACGTCAAGACAATCCAAGTCTCGAATCAGAATGTCTTCCTTCACGTTTAACATCACGTAGACCGTCACTCGATGCTTGCGAATCTGCGGACGTAATGACAGGTATTCTTCAGACTGTTAACTTCTTCATGAGGAGTTGTGAGATGCTTTACACTTTCGAGACTCACAAATCATGTCACGTAATTCATTACACTTTCGAGACTCACTTTTGTTTTAAATCATGTCACGTAATTCAAATTATTCCATCACCCGCTTACTTCCGCGAAAATGCAGTTAACTGACTTACATATTATTAGAGCCCCGAGTATTTCGCGGATTGAGTTGGCAGCAAGCTAGGCTGGACAGCCCTCCATACACTCGAGATACTATCGTTTGTTTATTGATTGCTGTGATCAAGTGAGGCTTCTGTACAGGACTGTTAAACACTCATCCACACGACTGCTTCCTGCTGACATTTAAACGGGGCGTGTCTAAACAACTGTCGTCCAATCACAACGGTAGAAGAAAAAGCACAAGTGTTTGGAGTCTACCTTGCCTCCGAATGAATTCGCGAAATACTCGTGGCTCTACATATTACATTCAGCGAGTTGCAAATCGTGTGAGATTTGAGATTGAAATTTGAGTATGTTACTAAACTTACAGACGTCTGCAGACTCCGTGGCCATATTCTGTAGAGCTACCTCGGCTTTAGAAGTTGAGTCGCGACCTTGTGGGAATGTTCTCCGAATTGTCGCCTCGCACTCCAGCAGGCGTCATCAGTACTGCAGTACAACTGAGCACCAGTCGAAAGTAGCGCTGTATTTACATATTGGCAGGAACCTTCCCATATTTTCATCATTTCCGCATGGAATATAACAAACTGTGTAGTATCAATGAACATTAAGGATGGAACACAAGCTGCGGCATACGTTTCTTCGTATTACGTTTACTGTAGGCTATTCACGGTAAAATGAGTACTTTCCAAAGCCCTGCTTGATACCTATTTGTATACACGTTGTCTCTTCTTCCGCTTTGTGCAAAATTAACATTGCCATGAGCCTCATCACTTTATGCATGCTTCGGTGAAGTGAAACTGCGAAATTAGAAGAATAAATATTGTACAAATATGCTAATTTTTATACTTCGATACATTACAAAAAAAAAACCCAAGTGAAATAAGTAATTTAAGTTATCGGAAAGCCTTGCTTAACATTTTTATTTGACGTTAATTTATAGAACTACTTTCCACCCTTCGTCGCCAACTTTACTGGACGCATGTCACTCAGTGCGCCCGTTAAAATAGTATATATAGGCAGGAGTGGTGACTCTTTTCTAAGGTTGATTTCAAAAGTGCTCACTTTGTCGTGAAACAGCCTATAATTAAAAACCGTTAAGATATATATTCAGATATAAAATAAGGAAGTAAAGTGCAGCGGCAGCATTCAGGATACCAGAGAAGCTCATTTTTATTGATTCGCAGAATTTAATGTTGTCGCCTACATTGTGCTATTTTCGAGTTCACGTCTCAGAGGCAAGTGAACGATAAGGGCGAGACTGCCACTCTCGTGGAGAGCTCCATCGCCACTACGCACATAGCTCCGAATTGACGTGAAGTGTTGTCATGCTGCTTCCACCCAGGGGACTTTAATTTGGTGACCCTATTATGTTATTGGCGGAAAGTCTGCAGGAAATTTGAGCACAGGTTTGTGACCGGAAAGTATGTATTCGGGTACGGCAGTTTGAAAAAAAAAAGTTTTCAGGGTTGTGGGAGGGCTCCAACATAATATTTACAGCATGCGCGATGTCTTGAGAAAGTAACATTCTGTTCTCGTCTGGGGAAAGTTTTCTTTTCGTAAGTACACATATTGAAGGCACGTAAAAATTTTTTTTGCCAGAAAGTAGCACTTAGTACATGTTCATTTTTAATTTCAGGCGTTGCAATAGAATAAATTTATGGCGGGAAAAATATTTACGAATTTCCTATAACAACTGACACTTTTGAATCTACGTAAGGTGTTTCAGTAGCTCCGTGGCACAACAAGTAACTGATTATAAAATACTTGGTGTATCAGAGGCAACCAATAGCACTGCCTAGATAAAGGCTGTCTTTGCATCGGAGCTACGCCGTTAAAAAAAATTTCCTTCATTTTACGGAAAAGTGCTGGTAAAAATTTATCCAGAAGTGTCCGTAAACTCTCCGTAAAATTACGGACACATTGATTTTCAGAAACGGACTTTCCGTAAATTTCACAAAACCTCTTCGTTAATTTTCAAGTTAGTTTCCTGTACTTTCCGTTTAAAATAAAAGGAGATAGTGAAAATGTCTATAATTTTCGTTATGTGGGTGTTCTACCGTGTATAAAAATGATATAAAAAAGTTAAAATATTTTGTACTGAAGCGAGGTTTGAACTCGAATAAATTTTGCATGATCAAAAACATAATTGTTATTGTTATGTGCAAAGCACTGTATTTAACAATATGCACACAGTCAAACTAAATGTTACGAGAACATATAATTTATGTTCCATATTAAATGGAATATTGTCGGTATTACACATTTCACAATCGCAATGATTAAGTTAAGTCGATAAAATATTTTCTAACACTGCTTTAGAAACAAAAACCACATGTCTGGATATTGGAGGTTAGACTTGAAAACAACGTGGCTTCCATAGAGGGTGCAAAAGTGAGCACCGAGTGTACATCGTCATTCACTCTCCTTTTCGCTCTCTCTCCTTCGATTTGGGACAGCAGAGAGGACTCTCTGTGACGTCAAGCGTGGGCGAGAGAGTATTCTCAGCGAATTGAGACACAGCCTAAAAGTGTAATTTAAAAAGAAAAGTTGATTTGTTGAAGATCTTTAAGTGCTGATTGTTCATTTCGGTTACTTAATGTGACAGTCGCCATTATGATCTATACGGAAATCGACCTATTAAAAACAATATAAGATATTTTTCAGAACACTGTCGATTACCGCCTTTCCTTTTACTGAGGGAAAGAGACGAGTATCTGCTGCATCACATAGCGAGGAGGGACAAAGGCAGTTCTTGCACCCAACTTGTGCCATCGTCCCATATAAACCGTGTGACGAAATTTCATGTAGGCCATAGCTTGCGGCGTCTTCGCATCGCCGCTTTTAGTTTACCAAAAAGTCACGTGATTCACAAAGTATACTATAATTAGAGACCCGAGAATTTCGCGGGTTCATTTCTAGACAAGTTGGAATTCACACACTTTTACGTTCATGTTAATTTTGTAATTGGTCGACGTGTTATTTGACACCTGCTGGAGATAAATGAGCCAATAACAAACATGCAATAAACTGTGCGCCCAACCAACGTATTTTACTACCACAACAATCAACCAATAAGCAGTAGACATACTTATGAGAGTATATAAGTCTGTGAAGTCTAGCATACTACATGTCATTGAACTCGCGTATTTCTTAGGTCTCTAACTATAATTTTTGAAAATTTTGTTAATTCAGTATCTAGGTTTTTAGTATTTAATGGAATCTACTGAATAATAATTTACCAAATAACGAAATTACTCCGTCACCTTCATATTAGTTTAACAAACAAACATACGTGGGGATGCGTAATCCACGTACTTTGTAATAATAATTGTTGTTAAGTTTTCTTAGTAAGTGTTTCAAATCGTTGAGAAATTTGCATCTTAGTTTTTCGCAGCTGAATATTAGTACGGACGTACGTAAAGTAATGCCGTTTTTTTTTTCATCGTAGAAAATGAACGGTCTCGCCGACATCCAAACCAAAAATCTATATACGGTATGTGAAAGCTACAGCCAAAGTGATTACTAATGTGCTATATTCTATTCACGATACATTTACACTTTTTTAGGCAAACATTTGAAATAACGCCCCATACATGGCATGCTTGGTTGTTTTCTAATCATGTCATCTGTCGCAAGCGTTTTATATTTATGTTAACATAAAAGTAGGCTACCTCATTCTGGACAAATTTACCATTAATTTATATTTTTTCTACAAATTATAATATTTAATTTTTTATTAATATGAATAAAAACCAGGGAGAAAATAGTGTTGGTAATACCTAGTATGAGAGAATTCTTACGCAAAATATGATTACACTGAGCGCGCGAATGCGGGGCTCTGTCCCTTTGGTGTAATTTTCTAGACTCGGTTGCGCTTTGTTTGCAAGAGGCGGAGGAATATCCTGGAAGTAGATCTTTATCAGGGATTCTGAAAAATTTGAAGTAATAGTGCGTTCGCCATAGCTTTCGTTGCGGCGGAGCGCAATGAGAAAACTAACCAGTTTGTTACGGCCAGGAACAACTGGTCTGGATCGAATCTGGACCGCAGCGGGAAGAGGGTAGAGCGCCATCCTTTTCGATCCACCCCAGAGAGACCCTGTAGGAGAAAAGCCCCCCCCCCCCCCTTCTTTTTTTTTGCACGGGTGTTTGCCCCTGCGAAGTTTGTGCATCGGTAATTCGCGGTACACTACTGTGCGTCGGGCTGCATACACAGACGCTGTAAGGGGCAGCGTCCCCTGTGAAAAGGATACTCGTAAGCCTGCTCCTCCACAACGCCGGCCGATCAAAGGCTTTTCGGACGAGGGCTAGAGAAACAAAACCTCTCACGTGGCAGGGCCGGTAACGCCACATTTACCGCTATTTCAATTACCGGCGACACGTGGCTCTTTTCAGGCCTTCCAACCCCCCCCCCCCAAATCCCCCCCCCCCCCCAACCGCCGCCCGCGACCTGCTCCCTTCTACGGCCAACAGTTTTTGTATTCGCAAGCATTACTTTGTAGCGGGCGCGTGTCGACACCACATTCTTCCCACCTGCTTCGCTCGCGCCGCCAAACGAGCTGAAGAGGAATTTTAATTAAGGGACGTCGTCGACCATGGATATAGCCTTTTTTTTTTTACCCCTGTAACGCCATTTACCTCCAGGTTTGTTCCCTTCCATCGCTTTCGAGCTAAAAACCTATTGCCACGGTATTTAGGTTTTACGCATGATCGTTCGCATACCTCGTTAAAAATATAACATAATAAAAATTTACAGCTGGAAAAACTTCAAAACGGAATTTTTTTTTTTATGTAGTATAAAATGTTTCCAATTATATATTTAATGCTCAGGCATCGTGCATATCTCTTTATAAAAAATTGTGTTTACTCACGAATCGTTACTTAAATTAGCCAAAAGGCGTTTTCTACGGACAGAAAAGTACAAGCATGTATCAATTTTGTCGTAGTTTTATGGTTAAGTGATATACCTGTCTGCTGATTTGAAACATTCTTATGGCAAATAAGACAATAAATTCACTAACCACATGTGTTGTAGCGCAGTGAACTCTAAATAAAGAAAATATAAACGATAGTGTTATTTTATTGCATAAATATACACCAGCTTGCAATTTTTTTTTATTTTTGAACTGTCATTGAATGTGTTACGTAATAGTAAAACAATTAAAAGTTGCAAACATACGAAAATTTGGAGTATATCATACCACCAGAAACAAATAACATTTCTTCTCCTTACCTTATTGGTATCGTTTAGTCTTCAACTTTCCTTTTGTATGGCTTTTACTTAGGGTAATAAGTCGTTAGCGAATTCTATACTAACAATTAAAACAACTTGTATGTTGAGACACTTGTGAATCAATGAATTAGTTCCTGCAATTTTTATTGTGTTAGAAATTATTCATAATTAGGAAAACACGTGTCAAAGTGGTAACAACAGTTTATAAGACAACTGGATATTAATTAAATGGGGAATATGAGCGTATGTCTTAGCCCTTGGTGTGGAAAATAAGACGACAGGGAGAACGGAAACTATTTACAGATTAATGAACAATTTATATTTAAATAAAGGAGGAAAAACAATTACGATATATGTTAAAGGGAATTTTCATTCCCGTATTGACATGCTACCTCGTTCAGTTGAACACAATGGGCCTGTCATTAAACATCAACATAAAATAACACTACAGATTGCTGTGTGCCTGGCATGACGGATATGTGGCATGTTTATGGATGAATGATATATGTTTATGACCACAAGCTTGCAACTACATGCACTAGCAATTAAAAAGGAAATTACCAACAAATGAACTTTCACAAACACTGTTTTCATGGTCAAAGATTCTTTGTTATTTCTAACAGTGACGAAACCCGGGAGGCCATTAACGCAAGACCGTTGGAATCGTTCAGTCAGTGGAAGAATCGCTTTTGTCAGTATTCGTGATGTAGGTAAAGTAAACTTGGCTCCTTGCGTACAACTTTTGCGTGCACACATATGCAAAATGCTACCAGGTGTTTCATTCGGTGGAGTAGTGGTTAGACTATTCGCCTCTCACTAAAGCGAGGTGGAGTTACCCGGATTTTCGCGTGTGGGAAACGTAGCGGATTATGTAGTTGGCCCGAGGGTTTTCTCCGAGTACTCCCGTTTAACCCCACTCTTGAATTTCGCCACTGCTCCGTATTCACGTCAGTAGGGGAGCGCACCACTTCTCGACCACTTTCACCCTTATCGACATCGGGTATATGTGATTAACCTGAGAGAGGTCTCGGACAGCATAGATAATTTTGCTGTGCCGCCCTTATTGACATTGGGTATCCATTTATTCAACCCGGAGAGGGTGACGATAAGGGCGAAAGTGGTCCAGAAGTGGATACGCTCCCCTACTCACGTCACGTCACTTCACATTCACTGGTTTGCAATACCTTGCTTAACTCGCTTTCTGCCTCTGATGTTGACATGCAAGATTTAAACTAATGGTCGTGATGTAGTGAAATTTGACTGGATACTCCTTCGCGTATGAGAATGTTGATTACCAAAACAAAATATTGGCAGTGATACACTCTAGTCCAGTGGCTCTGGAAATGTGGCCTGTGGACCACGGGTTGTCAGTGAATGTGTACTCGGTGTCCGCGAAATAAATTTCATCATTAATGTTGTTTCTTTATTAAACCTTTTTTCACATTTACGCAATTTAATATCAATTTTTTATCACTATGCTAACTTCTTAAGGCGGTAATTTATTATTTATTTTAATGAATAGGTATAGGCTGTTCACGGTAAAATGAGCACTTTTGAAAGCCCTGCTTAATATCTATCTGTATGCACGTTGTGTGTTCTTCCGCCTTATGTAAAATTAACATTGTCATGGGCCTTATCACTTTATTCATACGTTGATCAAGTGAAACTGAGAAATTATTAGAAAAGTAATTATTATCCATATATGCTAATTTTTACACTTTGACGCACAAAAAAAACAGAAAGAAAAATAAATAATTTATGTTATTACAAATGGTAACTTAGCACCTTTTATCCTACGTTAAAATATGGAACTACTTTCCCCCCAAAGCTACCAACTTTACTGCGCACATGTCCCTCAGTGAGCCAGTTAAAATATATGCCACGCAGGAGCAGTGACATTTCAATGAGGTTCAGTTCAAAAGTGCTTGTCTACCAATGGCAAGGTATGTTCTTAACTTAAGTATTAAAGGCGATGTGAAGTAAGACATTTCTACATCTGGTGAGTAGGTCCAGAGTGCGAAACCATAATGTCTGGATGATGTAGTGCCTTACCTAAATAGTTATTGTGAGAGGTAAGCGTGCCCCGGTCGTTTATCCGATGGCTTTTCTTACCTGACTGTGCTAGACGTTTGTTGGGTGTAGTGTCCGGCAGTTATGTGGATAGCATTATTTCGCATATCGCAGTGGGCTGGCTTGGTGTAAGAGTTATAGATACGAGCTATCCTATATCTGCATTGCACGCGGCCTGAAGTACACGATATAGTCATGCGAGTAGCACTTTCTCCGACGTGATTTGCCATGAGTGTGCCATACCATTTTATTTGGTAGCGGCAAGTATGCAGCACTACTGAGAATACTATAAAAATGGCACGGCCTCGACATCTGTCGAGCAATTCATACACAATCCTGTATCGCGTGTTCTGCCACATTTCAATAATAGTCGTTTTCAGGTAGGTTTAATCATGCTCTAATACGAACTAAATATTTTTTAACTAGCACATGTGTTGCGGTGAGCGATGCGCACACATATGTTCAGCCTGCTGGGAATTGTCCGTCTTTTTCAGACATGGCACGTTTAGTATCGATAACTTTGGTTTAGGCTGTTCACGGTAAAGTAAGCACTTTTGAGGCGCTAGTTACTTTTTTATGTCAACCATTTCTTATCCTATGTCCACCATTTTTAATAAATATCGCCACGTAAGTAATAATCACAGCGTGTATATTCCACCGCGCTCGGAAATTGATGTTTAAGACTAAAATAAAAACATATTTATTGACTAATATTCCCAATGAAAGGGCTTTCAAAAGTGCTCACTTTAGCGTGAATAGCGTATAGCGCAAAATGCTCCGATTTAATGTCGATGTTGATTTTGAACTACTTTGTCCACCAACGCTATTTTCACGATTAATTTTTTTCTGTCGCCTATGCCGAAGTTATAAAATCCCACTCAGTCTAGGCCATGCTTCAATTTTAACAGCGTTTTCTTGCTCGAATATTTACATTATATATCGTTTCTCTATACTCTTTAGCGGTAGTTGATGCAGTAAATACTTATTTCACTAGCGCCATACTTCATACGATATAGATATTACTAGCTGTTGATTGTGTGTATATATATGTATGTATGTGTATATATTATATATATATATATATATATATATATATATATATATATATATATATATATATATACACACACACACACACACACGCATTATGTACAATTATTTCGGTCATTGCACTCTAAACTTTAAACAGTGAGAATTGAGCAAAATCAGTGAAAACAGTGAGAATTTAGCAACTGACAATCAGTGCCAGATAACTAATTAATATAGTTGTTCAATTTCACTGAATTATTTTAGCCTTCCCACTGAATGTCAAGAATGTCACTGCTATAAATCACTTGTTCCCAGTTAATTGGCTTGATTCGCCGGTCAGCAGCAGTTTGACAATAGTTTTCAGTGAACGTTATTTCACTGATTGATGTCACTGATTCAGACTTAGAGTGTGGGTATTTATAAAATGCCCTCCACACGTTATGGCAATTCTACTTAGCTCAATAGCAGAACCAGTATTGCTTTTCGCTTTACAGGCCACTAAAAATTACCCACAACGCGATGCGTGTTTTCTGGTTCTACACTCTACGCGTTTATCCACGTTTAGGTTAGGTTAGGATAAGTTAAGTTGGGTTAGGTTCACATAAATTAGTTTTGAAATTAACTTCGGTTAGGAAACTGCAACCATCACAAGGCGTTGGTGGTACAACCAGAATACTCGCACCGCGTTGTGGGTAATTTGTTGTGGCTACAGAGCGAAAAGCAATATTGTTTCTGCTATTGAGAAAAGTGCTATTGAAACAACCTGATAGCGGGTATTTTCAAACGCCCAGCCGCCGAAATAATTGCATAGAACGACCCCCCCCCCCCCCCAAAAAAAACACACAGCGGAGACTAATTTTTTGAGTAGGTCTTTTGAGTATTACTACTATTATTTTAACATACTCTCTAAATTCGAATCTGTGGAAAGTCACTGATTAGTAGTCAAATCCATGTACTTTAATTAGTGAAAAAGGCTCTACTTAGAATAAGTGGAAATTCACTGATTGCTTCAGGAGGGAAAAATTCGCTCACTTAATCAGTGAATATTTCTTTCGATCAGTTATTAAAAGCCAAGATTTTTGTTTTGTTTTTATTTTGTAGCCACAAACGTGTAAAATTTGGTTGGTTCAAATGAATGTTTGCATGGCCAGCCGCAAGATACAACTTAGATTATTAAAAACATCTTACCTTGACCGTGTTTCGAACCCACGCCTCCAGTCCCGGAACTCAGCGTTTGTGCTTCGTCGGCGTTTGTGACTGTGGCTTGTATTGATGATTTCTAGAATTATCAATAATGTAAAGCATGGCGTGTCCGTAGATAAATATTTTCACTTTCTGCAGCTTTGCTTTTTGTTTTCTGGTGAAATTATTCCGTAAGGATAGTTTTTGCCATTGTTATGCATGAAATAAAATCACTAACAAACACTGTTACTATCCTAATTGTCAGAAAATTACAAACAAACTCTAGAAGTGATACATATTGTTTCACTAATACATCAGTCAAAGAGCAAACCACTGAAAAACAGCGAATGAATGAAATGGCGAAGAATCAGTGGAAAATGTCACTGAATCAATAGATAAAGGAAAACGTTCCCCTTTTTCGCTAATTCGTCTGTTAAAATTAACGGAAGTGACTGTTAAGCAAGTCGAATACTGCTAACTGATTCAAGCACTGAAATTCTCACTGATTAATATTTAGAGTGTACAATACTCGCGAGTCAACATGGAAAAAAAAAAAAAACAATGCAAAGTTGTACCTGAGATTTGACTGTTATTAAAAACATGTACGTACATTGCAATAACAATTGATTGGGAACCCGTGATTTTTAATCGCTAGTAGGCTTGAATAAAAACTCCCATGACTTCACTAAACTTATTTAAAATTTCATGAGTAGTAAACTCACATTTGCCACAACCCTGGGAGTTAACAGAATGTTTATGGGTTTTCTCAGCAATGAACTACATTTTAAGTAGCAGATGTGCTCTCTAAATGTATTTGTAATGAGTCTTTTTAAAAACATCGCCATAGTTACGTGTCACATTAGCATCTCCTTTGAAGTGTTTGTACATGGATAAACGCAAAATACTCTTATGACTATAATTGAGCAAAATTGCTGTAACCTATACGCTTAACAATCGATGGTGGAAACCACATTGGAATTTATCGCCTGCTCTATAATTATCCCTTCAATTAACACGATTACGATTCATTAAAACCACCACGGGTAGGTGACCGTGTTCAATGACTGTTATTAGATCCGTGTTCCATTTATATATCATTTGGGATAGGAAAATTTTGCGAGTTCAGTGACCTGTATGCTAGACTCCCCAATCATTTGTATAGTCGAACCTAAGGTGTTTGTTCATTGGCTATTGCCCAAGTATTACCACACATTTGACAGTACAGGATTCGCTTCTTGTTTCCTTGCAAGTCGGCTATTGGCTCGGAGTCGTCCAGGGCGTGTCTAATAAATTCTGATCCAATTGCAAAGGTGACTTCAGTGTACACGCGTTTCAAAACTATCTTGTCCTGAAATTAATTCGCGAATTGTTCCTAACCCTATATATTACTGAGTGTGTGATTTCTATCGGCTCATTTGAGAGTATGTCTATCACACTGTTAATATCTATATATAGTATTAGAATTTCAATGCTGCTGAATAACTTGAGTACTTGCATGAAAGCTTTGTTATCAAATACTCTATAAGAGTGTAAACGTTAGTTATAATTATTGACAACGAAATATTATTGCCTTGATAAAGAAGAGAAACGCACAAATTTTTCCCCCCAATTTTCCCACACGAAAAATAATGAACTCCAATGATTGTTGTCATATTAATCAGGTATATTAAAGGTGGCTAAATTTGCTATGCATTTTTTCCGGTAGAGTTCGTTGCATATATCGTAATAGAACAGTTCGTTCGTAACGTCTGACCATAGATGGGAAAATTATGACGCTAAATTACCTGCAACAACACAGATACATCTAGTTATATTTGCGTATTATTGCCATAATTATTTAAGCGTTTTGGTTAAGAAAAAATGACATTATATTAACTACATAAACTACATATTATTAATGAACGCTAAGAAATCACTGACCCCATTAATATTTAGTGTTTAAGAAACTAGCTGATGGGTAAACAATTCAACAACAGAAAATATTAACACGGCAAAAATTACAGAAACTTCAGATTAAATTAAATTTTGCATTTTAAAACTGATAAATAAAATTAAGCGAGCGGCGTTAGGAAAACAGACACCACGACAAGAAATGCCAGTTTACTAGACGTGCAGTGAAAGACGAAGCTTTCACAGCAACCAACAGATGTGCTCGAGGATAAGTTGGGAATAAAGATAAACGAGGGATAGCTGAAGAGTTGGAAGTAAAACGAAGCCACAGAAAATGGTGGCAGGTTTACAAAACCACAGAGAAGATCTACAACCCTCGCTGCAGCGGAACCATCAGGGGAAAAAATAAGAGGACCTGTACGTACCTGGAAAAAAAAAATACTTCAAGGAAATGCTCGGTAAGGAAGGAACATTCTTCTTAAAAATGTCATATATGGAAATATAGTGTTTGATACTGGCGTATTGCCAGTACTGTTAGGCGCTTTGGTAGGGGAAAAAGAAATATTTTGTTTAGTATGCTGAACCTTGTGAAGGGCATTAGTTTTATTTATTCGCAAAAAAAAGATTTGCAGTATCATTCTGTTTTTTATAAATTCCTATAAATGGGATCATTAATTTGGTATCAAGGCAATCTTCAGTCAGTGTAACCAAAAATGAAATAGTTGCAGTCAAGGGAGTTATTACAACCGAATATTTTTGTTCAATGATTTGCTCGATATATAGTATTTTAGTATTGCATTTCATAAGTATCAATCTATGGTATATCATGAATAATAAAGCAAGCAAAATAATGCTGTCTAGTGTGTATTGAAAAATATTTATAGGCTGTTCACGGTAAAATGAGCACTTTTGAAAGCCCTGCTTAAGATCTACTTGTGTGCACGTTGTGTATTTTTCCGACAAATGTAAAATTAACATTTTCATGGGGCTCGTCACTTTATTCATGCGTCGATAAAGTTAAACTTAAAATTATCACTAAAGTAAATATTTTACAAAACTGCTCAATTTTACACTTCGATGCCTTTAAAAAAATCACAGGAAACGAAAGAAATAATATAAGTTATCACAAGTGGTTACCTAGCACGTTTTATTTAACGTTAAGATATGGAACTAATCTCCCTACATCGTTACCAACTTTACTTGGTACGTGTCACTCAGTACGCGCTTTAAAATACATGCAGGTAGGAGCAGTGGCTTTTTTCCAAGGTTGATTTCAAAAGTGCTCACTTTATTGTGAACAGCCTTTAGTTAAGTTACAACAAGAACGTGCGGTATTCTTGTTTAAAAAAATCCATTCGATCTCCGTGTCCATAACAAAGGGCACGTTGCGCGTGGAGGATATTTATGGTCGGCACTGTACACGAGGAAACAGCGACCCGGTGTCATGAGCGTCTTCCTTGTGAATGAAGAATCTGATTCGTTGAAGTCTCTGCATTTCCCTGTTGTGATTGATTGGTGATGACGTCAACGAACACGCAGTATGTTCTCCACTGGTTGCGAGAAGCATACCCCACACAAGTACAGCGCACATAAAAAAAAATTAAACGATTGCAGCACTTGAATTCGGAATTTATCTCGGACCTGAACGGGTAAATACGTAGACTATTCCTTTTATATCAATGCGTAACGCATAATCACTTATAAATATATAAACTATGTTATGGCGTGATCAGGCCTTAGCTGGGCGGCCTGCCTGATCACACCTTTGAACCAGGGTGCATTGAACCAGGGCACGAGCGGGATTGCAATAACACCTTGCGAAAGACAGTTTCGGAAACCACCTCCACGAGCCAGTAAACAGGGCTGGAAATATTAAACATCGCGCCTGATATAGGCCAGTGTAACACTGGGAGCGAGGTATTTTGTCGTCGGGGCAGCGGATCAAGAAGAACGAAAATGAGTATGTCCGGCCGTCGTTAACCGTATCCTAGAATCAGCCTCCGGCAACATTAACAAGGTGAGGACTTTCCAATCAGATTGTAATAGTACGGTAATATTTATTAGCATATTGGTATTCCATTTAAGCGCCCCCCGATCAATAGTCACGTAAAGGTTATTGTATAATCCTTGCGTTCAATAAACCCCATCTTATGCTGTTGTGGTCTACGACTCATTATGTAACGCCCATAGCCCCTTTCAAGTATGAATTGACAGCAAATCAGTTCAGAACAACTAGCATTAAAAAAAATTGTGTAGACGTTGACGTATTAAAGAATTAATTTGCATCATGCAACTTGCCGAAATATTTACTAACAAAATACGAAAGCGTGAAGCAAAAATGTAATAAATGGTTAATACTCCTTTGCTGTGCTAGTTAATTCCATGGGCTCGCCAGCTGATGCGTTGCAACCTCGCCAGGGGATGGGGTCGTGGTGGCTGAGCGGTTAGCCTGCTCGCCTCCCACCAAGGTGAACCGCGCTCAATCCCTGATCGGGCCTCTCCCAGATTTTCGCATGTGCGAGGAGTCATGCCGGACGATGCCGCTGTTCGGTGGGTTTTTCTCGGGGATCTCCCGTTTCCCCCGCCATTTCATTCCGGCGCTCCACTATACTCACCTCAATCACCCTCATCGGCTGTCAAGACCTCGCTGTAATTAGTGCCAGACACAATTAACATATGTAAGATTGTGTGTGAAATTCTACGGGTATCGGTTTATTGGTCCCAGACAAATTACATAAAAGCTCAATTTTCCCACGTGGTGCTATCTTCATTAATGGCGAAAAAAAAATGGTTGTGTATTATCGGAACATTCTATATACCAAATTAAAATATTTACGTGGCCTCCATTTTCGAAATATCATTCCCCCATGAAACATGCTCGTTTACATGGCTTACCACAGTACTATTTGTTTATCAAATTAAGTACAAATCGGTTCATTGTTACCCGAGATATGACAAAACATTATTTATTAATGCAGCATTATCTTACAAAATGATGGACAAAGATTCTCAGAGTAGACGTACTTGATTATTGTAAAAATATACGGCCAGCCACATTTGAAAGAATTCGGTTGATATATTTCCGAAATATGACACAATATTATTTAACAAAAATGCCATTATCTTTCAAAATGGTGAACAAAAGAGACTCCGGCTACACGCATTTGATGGTTGTAATAAATACTGCTAGCATACAAAGTTAAGTTGAAATCTGGTACATATTTCCGTAGATATAGCCTAGTAATCTAAAATATTTGTATGGTCACCATTTTGAAAATAAGTGTCTCGTCCACCAAAACATGTCGCCTTATAACAACTACTATAGTATTACCTGATTGCCAAATTTGGTAATAATTGTTGGGCTTTTATCACGAGATATGGCATAAAAACTTTATAAGGCGCTATCTTACAAAATGGTGGACAAAAAAGGTTCTACCGACATATATTATATTCTTAATAGTCACTTTCAGCATTCTAAGTGTGGTCAAAATTGTTCAAATTGGTAGTTATAGCGAATAAATGCTAAATTTTTATATGGCCACCGTTTTGAAAATAAGTACCTTGTACATTTTATCTTATCCACTAACATTGTGTACAATATTATTACTTGCATGTCAAATTTAGCAGGATCGGTAGAGTAATTCCCGAGATATAACATAAAAGCTATTTTTTTATGTGGCACTATCTACAAAATATCTGACCGATAATATTATCGCTATAATCCCATGATTACATCGTGCACTATCAACATACCAAATTTTGTTTAAATCGGTTGAATGGCTCCTGATATGTAACATGATGTCCTAAATTTAAAAAAAATTGCTGCCATTTTTAAAATAATTACCTGACGTGATAGAATACTATGAAAGTTGGATGTATTTGATAAAGACTATACGTGGATCGAGTTATGTGAAATTCTGTTCACGGGTTTAATAAAATATATAATGGGGGGACATACATACCAGACAGACATTAAGGTGATAGCATAAGCCTCTCTTTACTTACAAAAGTAGGCTATAAAGGGTGTTCTGTTGGAAAGATCTAATATAAACAAACACTTTCATCACTGCTGACCATGTTACTGTTAAGCGTTCTACTGGTGGTGTAGATTCAGTGTTGGGTTCTTGCGTGCAGCACTAATATCGGTCCATGTCATCTTTGTCCTGTGCTTGATTCGACCCCATTTGACTTCCAAATAAGTTTAGGTTAAGTTTATATGTTATACATTGAGAAACTATAAAGAATTACACAGTTATGTGTGTTTCCCAGATATTCAAATTACGGTTTTTTTTATTAGGATATAATTTCATTTGCACCTTCTTCAGCTCCTGGAATTCAGTTGTGTTGAGGGCCTAAAAATGCTAGATTTAAACTAAATTTTATTCTTTTACAAGTTTTTCACCCAATCCAAAGAATAGCAATACCTTTACATATTTACGATTGAGGTAATTTACAACTCCTGAACAGATATAAACTGGTCGGCCTACATTTAAGCCACGTTCTCCTTCATTCTAATATGCATTAAGCATTTTTACGACTAGAGAGCCGTAAGAAATAGCATGTGAAGAGTAAATGTATAAATTATTGGCAGCCGGAAATTGATGAGATTAACCACTACGTCTTCAATCATCTAAAACACCAGGCGAAATGACATCTTTTCGCAGAGCGGACATAAAACGTGCGACGATCGACGAAAGCACCAATCATATTCCCTGCTGCACATGCGTGTGGCTGAGAAAACCCGAATGTGCCCGAACGCTTCTTTCCGTAACTGTATGTTAGTAATAATCCCAAATATTTTTGGGTATTTCTCACAGATGTTTCACGTTTTCGGGAACAGTTATAGGAATCACTGTATAAATGCATGGGAAGTCATTTTACCAAACACACGTTTTCATCATTTCTGTATCTCGGTATGGTAGAATTCCAAAAAGAAAAATTACAGTGAATAATTATTAATGTAAATCGTGGGAAACGATTCGACAAGAGTAGTCAAGCAGCGAAAAAAAATGACAAGAAAAGTTGCGCAGACTATATCAAAGTGGAATATTATACTGTTGTCGCTCATTTTCCGAAGTAAAAAGAAAACTACGTCTAGTAGGTGTTGTATCATGCCATTCTAGGTTTTGTCTATTTTCGAAAATTTAGTAAACAGCTGTGACCTCATTCTTTAATTTACAAAATTGTAGTGCTTAAATGAAAGCTGCTATTTTTGTCTTGTTTGTCGTAAGGAAACATCTAAATCTGAAGTAGCATGTACGGTGTTAGATTCCAAAAGACAGCGAACACAAATTTCATTCAGTTTGTTTTCCGACCATAAGCCACGTGACAGTTCTCAAGCGGAGCAGCGTGACGCTGTGTAGGACTGGTATTTGGGGCACGAGAGAAAATTGCAGAGCTGCCACTGTGTATCAGCGAAGCTGGTGGACGAGAAGGCGAGCCGAGCGGGACGGGTTTATCGATTCTCCGGGTACGGTTCATTTTCAGCCCCCCCCCCCCCCCATCAGCCCTCCCGGGGGAAATAGAAACGGGCTGTCGCGCGTATAGCTTCTGCTGCGCCTTGCCTTTGCAGTCTGCATGACGACTTTTGACCTTCTGTCACGAGCTCCCATGTGCCAGTTGAGCGTCCCATGCACCTGAACATATTTAGGCCATTTCGAGTGATAGAAGCGAGGGGAGCGATAAGGGGTATACCGACCCGTGTATCTGTCGTTCTGGTGCATACACACGCTAGATTGTCAAATGGCATGCTGCGGTCTTATTGTACCACTGGATCTATGACACGTTAACAGATCAGGCCCTGCCATCTTGCATTTTCACTATTTTTGCCATAAAATGAGTAATATTTTCTTGCCGGCGGTTACAGAAATGACCCTGGCTATAATAGTGTAGCAGTACATGCATTATGATATGTGCAAAGTAATGCCTTATGCCTTGTCGACTCCTGAAATAAGATATAAAATGCGTGTTGCAGGTTAACGGCGAAAATTCCGTGAACACAAGATGGCGGAAACCGATCTCCCTTGAGCGGCGACTCAGTCATTTTATTAGTGCAAAGGGTTTAGGAAGCATGTTCAGTGCATGTTCCTGTACTGTAGGCTGTTCACGGTAAAATGAGCTCAAGATCTACTTGTATGCACGTTGTGTATTCTTCCGCCCTATGTAATAACAACATTGCCATGGGCCTCATCACTTTATTCATGCGTCGAGTCGGTCAAGTGAATCTGCGAAATTATTAGAAAAGTGAATATTTTACAAAACTTCTCATTTTTACACATAGATGTATTAAAAAAAAAAAAGAAAGCGAAGGAAATAATTTAAATTATCAGAAATGGTCACCTAGCGCGGAACTACTTCCCATTCATCGTTACCAACTTTACAGACGCATGTCACTCAATGCGCCCATTAAAATATATGAAGTTAGGGGCAGTAACTTTATCGTTAACAGCCTTTAGTTTTTCCGATCAGTGTATTTTGCGGTAAGGGAATGTGAAAATACAGTTATGTTGGAGAGCTCGAAAATAGTGTTTGTAATGTACACGGCGTCTTGATGGTGGTCGTCGTACTTCCGTACACACAACACACGTAGAGTATTTTAATAAAAATGCGTGTATTTTAAGCGAACTGCTACGCAGTTCAAGCTCCAGGTACTTAATAGTGTGAAGGCGCGGCTTTGCATGGTCACTGTTCGTTGGAGGTAGGTATGTATGTAGGTATGTATGTGGGTAGGTAGGTATATATGTAGGTCGACAGCGAGGTCATTAGAGACGGTGCAAGTTGCACACATGGGAAGAGGGATTGGGGAAGGAATGGAAAGGAATCGGCAACGGTCTTTTTTAGCGACCCATCCCAACATTCGCCTGGAGTGGAGTGATTTCGGAATACCATGGAGAACCGAAATCAGGATTGCCAGACCGGGAATCGAACCCGGATCCTCCTGAATGCGAGACCAGTAAGTTACCACTGCGCCACCTCATTCGGTATTCTGTTCGCGGGTGATGAGTCACAGTGATTGTTCATAAACCTTTTCAAGCACAGAGATATCGATTTATATATATATATATTTTATATATCGCTTTAGGAGCTTCAACAAACATAATTTTGTTCGGAATTGTACTGCTATCGGTATGTCGCCTTTTATATATCGGGACAAAAAAACGTGTTCATGTTTCATGTTCCTGGTAAACTCTTTATGAGCCTCCAGAGTATAGTATAAAAAAAAATTATCTCCCACACATAGAGGGACTTCTCTCATTGAACAATGTTTTCTACCGTGTACAGTGCAAAGACAGCAATGCAACAGCCTGTGCAACAACTTTCTGTTTACGATATTAACTTCAAATAAAAACGCCACTGCTTTGTACATTTCTAAAAATCTGAATTTTACCACAGATAATTGTGGGTGTTGAGGCGCGTGTCTTTACGAAAATAAATGTCATACATGACGGTGAATTTTACGGAACCGCTTAAGGCTGTGTCTTATATATATATATATATATATATATATATATATATATATATATATATATATATATATATATATATATATATAATTCCTCACTCGAAATTTAATTTGGCGGATTCGTTCGACAACGAGCTGGACTCCACAGGTCCTTTCTGTACTCGACCTTTATCGGCTGTTGCTCTTGTTTACCCCGAAGCAGTTACCCGGGATTCCGGTGCTTGTTTTCCTCGCAGGTTCGTTATTGGTAGATAGTTGCCCAGGGCGTTTCTAACAAACTGTTATCCAATAAAAGGAGAACCTCAAATGTACAAGTGCTTGAAGTTTAACTTGTACTCATGTGAATACGTGGAATTTCCAGTTCTCTGCATACCAGCAGCTGAGCGAAAACACTGCTCCCAGTTAAATAGGAAAGATGCAACATATGGAAAGTGCAGCTCTTCCTAGCTACAGGACAGTATATTTGTGTTGGGAGAATATGCTAATCCAAATTAGCCAATATTTCAAAGCGAACGAAACGCTCGTTGTCAAAGTTATATATCCAAACAACTGGTAAATATTTTTGGATAACTCTGCGATGGTCATATTCATCGTCGGTAGATTAGCGAGATGATTTTTACCCAACATCTACCAACTTGTATCTTGCAATTCCCTTTTACCTTCTGTCCTCTTTGACTAACTACATTACAGCCACAGCTAGACATTGGTAATATGTACTACGAATAAGCGCGAAACACAAATTGAGTACTTTCGCTCTCTCTCTCTCTCTCTCTCTCTCTCTCGCCCTCCCTGTGTGTCTCTGATTGAGGCTGGCTGCAGACTTCTAATATGGACTGGAAATATATTCTTTGGTACGTGAGCTAGGGTATACTACAGTCCATTAGAAATGATTCAAGCATATATTTTTGTAATTTATAAATTATATAGTTTGTGAATTAGCATGATAATTTTCACTTTTTCAGTCGCAACTTGTGAAATACGCGCAAAATATTCCGTTGAACGCAGTGTAAAATGTAAAATCTGTGGTATAATTTTTTCACATGATCTTTACTAACGTTCTTTCAGTTAAGTATTTCAGCTATCCGGGGTTATATGCATAGTGGTCTGGATCTAAGGTTAAGAGGGAAACAGCCAACACAATGATCACTTAAGGTCATATTTCTCTTCTTTTTATTTGGTTATCTGAAAGAGCTTTCGAAAAGTGCCCCCTAAATGCAGTTATTAGTTGTGAGATCATTATAGTTTAGAGAATATAACACTCAAAATTCTTTAATTTCCTGAATTCTGCAGCATAGTAGGCTTTGCTCCTAGATATATTTTTTTCAATCATATTGCATTCAACCCAATCTGTATTGAGTGCAGAACATACTGATTTAGTATGAGTGCGATTTATAAACAGATGAGCGAATATTGGCATTCTAAATTTTGTTGAAAATAGGAACCAGGCTTGTCGTAAATATATTTTTGTTCATTCAAGTGAAACTGTTAACATAATTTAAACCATAAAGTATAGAGGAAAAGTTTTTTGTTCCTTTCGTAGCTTGTAACACAAATGCAGTATGTCGCGCTTAGACTCTAATTCAAATGTTTGAACATGCCTATAGCATTCTTGTGTTGTAATTTGAGTGTTATACTGTGAAAACTATGATTATTTGACAACTAACAACTGCATTGAAGGGGGACTTTTCGAAACCTCTCTCAGATCACCAAATTAAAAAAATGTATATATATATATAAATATGACGTTGACAGGAGTTCGAACTCGCAACTTCTCGATCCAAGGTAACGCGCCAGCAACCCATGACAAAGAGGTAGCTAAGAAACATTCACAGCCGCGAGGAAACTTTACGTCCGACGTTAATAGTTCATTCACGGTTACTTTCAACTTTTCTGAAGGCCTGCTCAAGTTCCGCTTTCACAATATTCCTCCGCTTCATGCTGACAACGCTTAGCTTAGTACAGAAAACGACAGCACAGGGCAGCGCATCACGTTCCTACGCAGTTACTTTAGTAATATTTTGCATCTCAATAATATTATAAATGCGAAAGTTTGTATGTTTGGTAGTTACTCAGTCTCGCCGTAACGCTAAGACGGATTTGGATGGAATTTAGTACAGGGGTAGAATATAGTCTGGATTAACACATGGGGTACTTTTCATCCCGGAAAAACGAACAGTTTCTTAGGGAATATATAAAATATACCATCAACCATTTGAGTACGCCCTAGTTGTTATAATTAAGGTTTAATTTCTGCACGTGGGCGAAGCCAAGAGTAACAGCTAACAAGAACTACTTATTACTAGGCATTACCAATACATTTATTTCCTCTGCTGTTTTATTCATATTAAATATAAAGTAAATATTATAATTTATGAGTAAAATTTAAGTAAATGTTCTATTTAATCAAAAATAAGATATTTTTACGTTACTAAAAGTATTAAACGATTTTCATATATTACATATTTAGGAAACAGCCAAGCACGTTATACACGGCGTGATTTTTTGAAACGTCTGATTCAAAAAGTGTGAAGAAACCGCGAATAGAATTTACCAAGTTGTATTAAGCAATGTAATTGAATAAAAGAATGGCACGCATGAACGTTCCAGCCAATGAATACGCGTATTCGTGAGCGCGAACGTCAAGCTGGCTACATGACCAATATACTGTGCTCTAACAATTTTTGACTACGGGCATGATAACTTGCAATATGTAACATAGAAGCCATTGCCCCAGCGTAACTCACCAGTCATGGTAAAGGCTGTTCACGATAAAAAAAAAAGTCACTGCCCCTGCCTGAATATATTTCAACGGGCGCACAGAGTGACATGTGCCCAGTAAAGTTGGTAACAATGGATCGAAAGTAGTTCCATATCAAAACGTCGAATAAGGAATGTTAGATGTCCAATTGTGATAGCAAAAATTTTTTTTTTCCGCTCTCTGTTTTTTAAATTCACCAGTGTGTAAAAATTTCCAGATTTGTAAAATATTTACTTTTCTAGCAATTTCACAGTTTCACTTGTCCGACGCATGAATAAAGTGATGTGAGCCATGACAATGTTAATTTTACATAAGGTGGAAGACTACATAACGCGCATACAAATAGATCGTAAGCAGGGCTTCCAAAAGTGCTCATTTTACCGTGAACAGCCTATAGTTGGTTGCGCGGTAGACCATACAACTGAATTTGTTTTAATGGTACTTCCTTTCCAGAAAAATATCAACGTCTGCTCAGCGTCTTGTGTTTTTTTTTTTCTTTTTTTAAACTCCACTTCCCGATTATTACATATATTTCACCGTTGTCTTCTGTAGCTGAAATTAAGAATATCCATATGTCCTCGTGTGACTGAGGAGTCATGTACAGCAAGGAATTTGTAGGTGCCAGTATAAGACGTGTTAAAACGACATATCATTTTTAATTATTGGCTGTTCAGAGTAAAGTGAGTACTTTTGAGGCCCTTGTTGCTTTGTACCTATCAATGATTTTGTTATTCCTTCATAAATTCTTTTTTAATAAATGCTGCCATGTAAGTAAGGCTTATATAATTCACCGGACTCGAAAGTTAATGTCTTAAGACTACAATCAAATGACAGGGTTTCAAAGAGTGCTTGCTTTGCCGTGAATAACCTATACATACCGTATTTGTGTGTAACAGAGTGTGTGTTAATACATAACCCCATGAATTTATATGTTGATTTATCGATGAGGCGTACATTTTTTTTTGTATAGCGTGAACGGAAAGTGTTATAAGTTAACATCGATGACCCTCACTGGATATGACGGCTGTGCAAATGCACTGCGTATAACCGTCCATTTATGTGTACGTTTATGACAGGCGGACTAAGTGAGTTGAAGGCTGTCGATATTTGTGAAAGCCGTAAACCCTTTGAACTATATGGCAGGCCGGGCAACTGCTGGCGAGTGAAACGAGTTGGGAAAGTGTTTCTGGGGGAATTTCAACTGTTCGCGAACAAGTAGCGAAGTACACACTTTAAACTTAAGGTGATACATTTGCACAACAGCATTTCAGTAGTTCAGGCTTGAACTCGTAAACGACCTTCAAGCATTTCATGTTTGCACGAAATACCGTGTAACTCGTGGACGTTACTCGAAAGTACTTTCCTCTGGCATAAAATAATTTTGTTTTCAGTAATTATCACACAACCGCATATCAAAATCACAGTTTTTAGTGTTTCGTACGTACAAATAAGATAAACGAAAATAATTCAGAAAACTTAACAAGGGTGACTGAAATTCAATTAATTCATTTTAAGGCATGCTTGGTAAAATTTTATTCTTCAGAAAATTATAATCCTGTTACAAATTAAATATATGAAAAAAAATTTCCTTATTTTAAGCATCAAAAGCTGCGAAAACATTTCATCGGACGATTTTGAAGACCTGGTGAAATAATCGTTGTGTTTTATTTCAACGTGAATTATCTCGTTTCGTTAAGTTAGGTATAGGCTGTTCACAGTAAAATGAGCACTTTTGAATACCCTGCTTTAGATGTACTTGTTTGCACGTTGTGTATTCCTCCGTCTTATGTAAAATTAACTTTGCCGTGGACCTCGTCACTTAATTCATACGTCGGTCAAACGAAACTGTAAAATAATCATGAAAGAAAATACTTTACAAATGTGCTAATTTTTACACTTTGATGCATAAAAACAAAACGGAAAGTGAAAGAAATAATTTATATTGTCACAAGTGGTTACCTATCACTATTTATTCGACGTTGAGATATGGAACTTCTTTCCCTTCCAATGTTACCTGCTTTACTGGGCGCATGTCACTCAGGGCGCCCGTTAAAATATTATGCAGGTAGGAGCAGTCACTTTTTTTTTTTCAAAGGTTGATTTCAAAAGTGCTCACTGTATCGTGAACGGCCTTTAGTTTGTATTACTTGTACGTCCTAAGAACACTATAAATATGATTTTGACATAATATCTTGCAAAAATATGCTGTCCAAAATAGTATGACTATATTATGGAATAATACATTTTGTGACGCAGGTACATACATGCGTCACGTCGAGGCCTATTTCATAAAAGTTGCAATTCGACGGGTGACAGGCGACAGGTGACAGTTTTACAATCTGACAAATGTGTGTTTCATAAAAGCTGACAAGTTTACAAATTTGTCATGACAAATTTGTAGAATTGTATGACAATTTGACAAATAGTTGTTTCACAAAAAGTTTTGTGCTGACAGGTAAAAATTCGACAAATGTGTCAAACATTACACTGCATACTGTTTTATGAAACAGATGAGTATAGTTACTCGGTGACATATTTACAAATTTGTAAAATGCTTGCCTATCACTGCAGAAGTGACAGGCAAGCTTTCCTATGCAACCAGTAATTTGTAATGTTTACATAACATGGCAGTGCAATTGTTTTTCAATATTGTGTGAATTAACATTACTTGCCAAAGAGCACAACCATTTCCTCTCGGATCTGGTAATCTTATTCACATTACTCGACATTCTGCTGCTAGAGTGAACAAAGTTATGTGGGTGGAATTATTATTTACCTCTTAACTATTTGTGGTAGGAATCGATTGTTCATTAATCACATGTAGGGCTGCGATCGATTATCGTAAACGCACTTGAGAGCCTTCTAGCGTTTGATTAATGAAACTTAGGGCGAGTGAAGCGATTTAGGCGGCTTTTAACAGCGAGGTCTTGAGAGCGGAATGAAACTCAGGGTTTGACATATAATTGTCGGGTTTATGAAACGGTTATTTTAAGGCTGACAATTTACACTTTTTTTCGTGTCAAAAAAAGGAGAACTTGTATTATGTATGTAGCATAACATCGTCATGACATATTTTGAACAAATTTTTTGGATTTGACATAATTGACGTACATGTCACACCTATCACATTTGATGAAATAGGGCCCTGGTGTATTGTGCCCAGTGCATGCGTTTGAAGATGTGGTTAAAAGATTTTCACGATAAAGTGAGCACTTTTGAAACCAACCGCAGAAAAAATGTCACTGCCTCTGCTTACATTTGGTTTTTACGAGCGCACTGAGTGACATTCGCGCAGTAAAGTTGGTCACGATGTAAAAGGAAGTAGTTCCATAAATTATCGTCGAACTAAAAATTGTTAGGTGAGTATTTGTGATAACTTAAATTATTTCTCTCGCTTTCTGTATTTTGTAATGCACTGAAGTGTAAAAAAGAGCGGATATATACAATATTTACTTTTCTAATAATTTCACTGTTTCACTTGACCGACGAATGGATAAAGTGATGAGGCCCATTGCAATGTTAATTTTACACAAGGTGGAAGAACACACAGCGTGTATACAAGTATATCTTAAGCAGGGCTTTCTTAAAGTGCTCATTTTACCGTTAGAAGTCGGCTCCATGTGGCGGCCTCGTCTGCCGCGTGGGCGCGCTGGAGTCCCCAGCCCCCCTTCCCCTTCCACACCGTGCGCTACGTCATCTTCTGACGTCAGTGGAACTCTTCATTGCTACTGGAGGAGATTTTCTGCGGCCTCGAGGAGGTTCCTCCACGTCGGAGGCGATGATGGCGACTGCAGATCAGAAGTATAAAGCCCTTTACAAACATGAAGACAGCGGACACTCTGGGGTGTTACACTTTGAGGAACGTGTAAATGTATAATCTTATTAAAGGGAAAAATTAGTATTGTAACATTTAAATGTAGGGTTGCAAATTCAGGGTACTAGAAAGTTAAGTAATGCTTTTCGTATTTATTTACATACCGTGGAAAAGCATTCTCATGTAGGCCTATGTTATAATTCAGTTTTAATATGCAAAGAAATAGGGGGGAGATTGCAATTTTTAAAGTACGGTAGATTTTGATACCTCAGTTTAGAACCGTTTTTATCGTGCCCAAAACTATGTCATACCATAATATTAGGTGTTATGACGTTCTAATAAAAGGAAATTGTAAATAATATTGTAAATGAAATGGCAATGGTAGTGAAATTTTGTATAATTTTTCCAATGTATAATCTTTTGGGTGGAGGTTTTTTTTTTAGTGCCCGTAAAAATGTATCAGTTAAAATTTTTTTTTTTTTCTGGCTGTGTTCAGTCACCCAATATTTATATTCATCATCAAGCAATGAAACTATTTTGGTTTCATACTCCGACTGGTATATCATGAGTGGCATGATTGTGGAGTTTGGGTGTGTTTTGTGCATGTGACATTGTTCTCGGGAGACTGTTTCGTGTACAATTTAAGTAATTTCTATAAGAACAAATATGTAATGATGAATTTTTATTGGTGACACAAACCCAGGGGAAACGGCAGATTCCCAAGAATACCCACGTACCAGCGACGTTATCCGGCAGGGTTCCCGAGTTCGATAATCCGGGAATCGAACCTGGTTCGCCTTGGTAGGAGGAAGCCGTCTAGTCGCTACACCACCCCCCCACCCCCTTACAAGTTTGACATCTCGTAGTATTGCGGGGCCGCAGTGGCGTAGTGGTTAGACTACTCGCCTCCCACATGGTCGAACTGGGTTCGATTCCCTGCGGGGTCGCTCCCGGATTTTCTCATGTGGGAATATCGTGCTGGACGATGCCGCTGATCGGCGAGTTTTCTCGGGGATCTCCCGTTTCCCTTGCCCTTTCATTTCGGCGCTGCTCCGTGCTCACCTCGCTTCGCCTTCATCGGCTCTCATGACCTCATTGTTAAGAACCGCCCAAATATCTAATTTCACTCACTGTAGTATCGCGAGACGGAACGGAAAATGTATTCTGCAGATGTGTAATTTTAATACCTCAGTTAAGCAGTTCAGTATGAGGACAACCGTATGCAAGAAGAAAGCAATATGTAGCTGGGTGTGATTCTTTGGAGAAAAGCTGAAATAATCCTGTGGGGCAGTGTAATCACAAGTCCGGATAGCGTACTTTTCAAGGGCGCCATTCTCATATTTAAACTATTTATTTTCTTGAAGTTGGCAATCGTCGATCAGGGAATTTTGACCATTGTTCTGCAGTCACACTATTAGGAAATACATGATAATTCTTAACAGATGCGCTAGCCGCTATCTCTCTGTTTTTTTTCTGTGCGTAAAATTGTCATATAATATTTTTTTTTACCCTGCTTCCGTCAAACGACTGCGTACCAAATTACAGCGCCAGTGTTGTGAGTTTATAGTTATGGTTTAGGCAAGTGTGTTCAATTTAAAATTAATTAATTTAGTATATGCGCCTTTATTTTAATAACAGTAGCGGTAAATTCCATATGCATGCATAACACTTTACGCAGTCAACTTATTCGGAATTGCTGAATGATGTAAAAGTAATAGTCCGTATAAGAGTATGGCTACAATATGAAATTAATAAACTCCAGTTCTTTTAAAAATTCGTCTCAAATTCGTACAATCTCCGGATTTACTGATCTGAAAGTCACGTGTCTGTTTTACTCCGGGAGAAATTATATCATAATCCTCCTTAAACCGCTGTATTTGCTTGTAAAACGATTTATCGTAAGAAGGAAATTGCTATCTTGAATAGCATATACAAGATACGGCCCGTTTTTTTCAAGTGTTAATTGTTGCCCGAGAGCCAGTATATACTGTAAACTGACTAAATTATGTTCTAGTGTAGAAAGTTCTGGAGATACGAGCTTTGTTTACTGTTACATTATTTCCCGATTTTCCTTGTGCTGTACCCATAAGAATAACGCAGGCGCTTAACAAAATCCAACAATTGATTCGTAATAAAATATTATGGAGTTGGGTTCTAATCTATAAATAAACCTTGTTTAACGGTTTGTAACCAGCATTTTATCTCGCTTTCTGTGCATGCACTCTGGGAAAAAAAAAAAAAAAAAAAAAAAAAAAAAAAAAAAAAAAAAAAAAAAAAAAAAAATCAAAACAGAACCCGAATGGCACAACTTCCTCAAGCCTTGTAAAACGCATTTACAAATAATCCACATAACAGCTGAAAATACATTGGAAATATAATTTGCACGATTGCCAGGTGTTTTAATTAACTCTGATGGGAAGTGCTTGCATGAAAGTGCTATTCAAATAAGTTATTAAAGCTGTTTTCCCTGGATAAAAATTGTTTGGCATTTAAAGGGCATCTTGCAATTAATCAATACGCTATGAGAGTTTCTCCATTGGTAATCACGCTGAGACGTGATTTTCTTTTTCCGGTTTTGTAATACTTTTTTTTAATGGGTTAGCAGCACTTGTCCGACTAATTAAAATAAACCTTTAGAAAACCATGAAATGGGACGTGCAAAATCTCTTGGAGTTGAACGCGCAATTTTCTCTGTTGATGAATGCATGACGAGAATAACAATCACGGTTCACAACTACCAACAAACTGCCGTACCAACCTTACAGTATATTTATTTATGCTGTATAAAAGATAATGCAGTCTAATAATTATTTGTGGGCATAGTCGGAGTAAATGGTCGAGGTGTACACTGAGAAAAAGGTTTTGTTGAATACAACAAAGTTTCTTTGTTTTGCGCAACGAAATTGTTTGCTTGTATAGACGCAATGGCATATTTTGTGGCTGAAACCAAGTTATTTTGTTGTTCTTGTAAGATTGGCCCATACAAAGATTTGGTTGGTGCAACTAAGGGATTTTGTTGGACCAACTAAGATTTGTTTGGCTCCACGTACATTAAACAGTTGAGTCGACAGCAACATTTTGGAAGTTCGACCGATATTGTAACATAGGTCAGCTACGCCTTAGCAACTTGTTATGTTAAGTTGACTTTACTGACTACATCGACAGATGTATTTGCCGTTGGGCGTAGCGTGGGTGAGGTTTGACAGTGCGAGTGTATTTTGCCGTGTGACGGGCTCAAGTAGACTGACTTGATGACGACTAACTGACAGGACACATGCGTGCGATATGCGAACTGATAGTCTGCCGCCGGGGAACCGAGGCATGAACTCCCGACTGCAAGTCGTCCACTCTGTGCCTGAGCTACGAGGGCAGAGGAACTTCAACTAATACCATATACTGCAAATATTGGACAACGTGCGCAAACAATTATTTCAAGTTTTACAACTTTATTTTTTCAGTATACTTTAAACTTGTTTTATTAGTGTATTTATGCGATTATTAAACATCAATATATTAACTAACAAACACGGTTAAGCTTGGCTCACAACCATCCGTCACTTCCGTCAGCCAGCCATCCGTCGGTTTTTTAGTTCGTCAATTGAAAGCGACTCACAACAATCCGTCATCCGTCGATTCGTCGGGCCAGAAAATCTCCAGTGTTACCACCCAACAACACTAACTTTCTCGCGCACAGACAAATATTGTTAATTCATATAATAAATACATTCTCTTTCCATAACGTAATTTATCAGCAGCATTTTCTCCTAAAATCTACAAGTCATCTTCAGTTCAATTCAACAACTTCACTGCCTTGTGTATTTAAAAAGAAAAATACTCAGACAATAAACAAGTGACTGTTTTCCCACAGCCATGTTTAAGGAACGATATTACAAGGCGGTGGCCCATCCGTCCGTCAAAAGTTAAAGTTTGAGATATACTTGAAGGACGGACGAAAGGAAAAAAAAAGTCGCTTTGCGATTGGTTGAAGGTCACGTGACCGACGGACGGACGAGCGGCTGACGGATGAAACGGATGGTTGTGAATCCAGCCTTACTATCCTAATTGTCACAAAAAAATACAAACAAACTCTCGAGCTGTATTTTCTAACGAAGGCAATTAAATGAGCGACCAAGCAAATATACACAGTTGATTCAACGAATCATTTACTTGGCAGTCTTATTTATTTTGACCCAACACAGACACTTTGTTTATGCGAACGTGTATTTTGGTAGAAGAACAAAGGCAATTTTGTAGCTTTTCAGATGTTGCTAGGGCAGCTAAATTAATTTTTGGCCCAATGCAAACAAGTATTTCTTCCGAGTTTTTCTCAACGTAGGTCTACGATTTATGTCTAAGCAAATTGGCAACTATACTGAAAGAAAATTAGTGAAGATCAGTAAACAAGAAGTCGGTAAACAGAAGATTATTAGGAACGTGCACGGTAGTGTGTTTGCATGGGCAACAAATATATTTCATAAATTAGGTTTTCAGCCGGGTTTTGCAATACGAAATGAATGCCTTCCAAACTTCAAAGTTAGCCAATTTTACGTAAGTCGGGAGAATACGCACATTGCATACAAGTATAATTGAAGCAGGGCTTTCAAAACTGTTCATTTGACCGTGAACAGCCTATACCTAGAGACGATGGCTTATCGCGGTAAAAGTGGACAGTTTTCTTGCATATGTCCCAGAGTTTTCTCTCCTTATTGGCTGTCATGAGTACGCTAAGCTGCTACCTCATTTCACTGGGCTAATGAGGAGTCTTATACTACAAAGTAGAACGTTCGTTATTGGCCTGCAGATAACTTAGCCGAGCCAAAAACTTGTTCATCCAATCATCAAAGAATGAACAAGTTAGGGCCGGTTTCACCAACATCGCCCTGATCCGAGATAGAATGATCCTAGTTCCAAACGAGGATCCAGTTTGATCTTGGTTACAATTTTAAAGTGTTGCACCAACGAAATTTCATGATTATGGATCTCCGATTCTTCGATCTTGGTTCCAAAGTGAAAGATCAATATTAAGTATGAGACAAATTTTCCTATCGGTTCGTAATATATGACGTAATGGAAGTAGGCGTATTTTTCACTATAAATAGAACTATATGTGCGATGTTTTATCTGTTTTAAGTGAATTATTGTTGTACGAATTTAAACTGAATAATATTCAAGTGCGTATAATGTTGTTTTAATTTACCAAGAAAATAATCGAATGTAGTTCTATCTGATGGCGTATTTTCAAACTACATTTGTCGACGATGGCTGCTGATCTCGGATCGAGATTTGAAACCGCCAATTTCGGCGGTTCGAAATGAACTTAATCTCGATCTCAGTCCAGCTGTGGACTCTCATGGTGTGACAGTTTTCAGTGCCAATCTTAGATACGATATCAGATAGAGTTTCGAAACACGATGGCGCGACCGGCCCTTAGAGTGCTATATGTAGAATATGTGTTGGTTCAAAAAATTGTATCATCTCTACCTATACCTGCTACGTGCCCTGGCTATCGACGTTGATAGCTGTCGTCCTGGAGACGACGCGCGGAGCAAGCGGACACATGCTCGCCGCGCCACAGAGACTGACATCATTTACGTTACATCATTTACGAGCCATGCATTATTCACGCGGGCGGCTCGTAACGTCGTGAGTGAACTGCCCGGGGATGCAGGCATACATGTATTTTTATAGTGCGAATGAACGATTTTACTATTCTTCGCCTTCGGCTTCATCGGAGAGTTTGTGCAGCGGGTCGTAAGAGCGACGCAAACAGAAATACGTAGAACGAGTTGTAGTGGAGAGAGAGGTTACGGCGGCTATTTAACATCGAGGTCTTGAGAGCCGATGAGGGTGATTGAAGTGAGTACGGAGCGGCGCCGGGCTGAAGGGGAGGGGGAAACGGAATATCCCCGAGAAACCCGCCGACCAACGGCATCGTCCGGCACGAGTCCCACATGAGAAAATCCGGAGTGACCCGGCCGGGGATTGAACCCGGATCGTCTTGGTGGGAGGCAAGCAGGCTAACCGCTCAGCCACCGAGGCCGCAGAACGATTTGTAGAGTTCACAGTTTAGACATGTGTGTATGTATAGACAGTTGCTGAAATGATGTAAGCTTTTTATATCTGACAGCGTCAGGTGGGTTATACGAAATATAACATTTCCAGTCTCGGCTGGAACAAAGGCGGCTAAAGTCCAACGGCAATAGCTGGAATAAAAAAAAATGTTAAATGAATACTTCTTCTGCCGTCCGTAGGATAAATTTTCTGTCCGGATGTCTAGCTCCAAATTATATAAGAATATTACATTATCGCTAAACATATTACGCAAATAATGTGTGAATATATGTACCGTATATATAAATGTATTTAGTATTGCTTACATAATGCAAAACATGTGTGACTTTTACACACTTCAGTTTATATTTCAGTTGTAGAAAAGGGAAACGCTTCGGCATAATGCAGTGAGAAGCAAATTTTTGCAAGTATAATAACGTCACAAAATAGATAAGTACACACTGACGATATAGTGTGGCGGTTTCTTTGTTACACTGAGAAAAAGGTTTCGTTGAATCGAACAAGATTTGTTTGGTGCAAATAAAATTATTTGTTTGTATAGGGGCAATGAAATATTTTGTTAGTGGAACAAAATTATTATTTTGTTGTTCTCATTTGGTTGCCCCAAACTGTAAGATTTGGTTGGTGCAACTAAATATTTGTTTGGCTACACGTACATTAAACAGTAAGGGGCCGATATAAAAAAATTTACAAGGTCGACCGAGTTTCGAACCCATATCATATGTGTCCGAGCGCCACGCCTTAGTAATCTCAGCTAATGTGACGACTAATGAGGCCGGAAACTTCTAAACAGATATACTGCAAATACTGGGCAACGTGTGCAAACAAATACTTCAAGTTTTACAGCTTTACTTGTCAGTTTCTTGTTGCATTGTTTTATTAATGTGTTTGTACGATTATTAAGCATCAGTAGATGCACTAACAAACACGGTTACTATCATAATTGCCAAAAAAAATACCAACTCTCAAGCTATATTTCCGAACGAAGGCAGTCAAATGAGTGGCCAAACAAATATATACAGTTGATTCAACCAAATATTTAGTTGACGGTCTAACTTTCTTTGACACAACACAGAGATTTTGTTTATTCAAACATATGTTTTGTTAGATGAACAAAAGTAAGTTTGTTGCTTTTCAAATTTTGTTTGCTCAACAATATATTTTGTTAGTGTAGCTAAATATATATTTGACCCTATACAAAAAAAACTTTCTTCGATTTTCTCTCAGTGTACCGGAGTACCCTTGCTCTGATTGGCTGTGCAAGGCTCTGGGAACGCGCCTCGCATCGGATTGTCTACTGAGAACTGCCAAATGTTCCCTATTGGTTGGGCTGCCAGCTGGCGGGTTAGTTACCAGGCGCCGACTGGCGAATGGCATTCCGACTTGTCGCTGGTTGGTGATGCCGTTTTGCTGGCATGTGCCGTTGGAGTTCACGTAGTAAGCGGCTGTTTCACCTCTGTACACGCAAGCACTCTGTGACAACACAACTCGTAGGCTTCTACTCTTGCAACATGTTTCGTGTGACTCTGTACACCCTAAATAATAAACTAAAACTCTGATCTTCTCGTACCTGTGCAGGTATACAGAAAAGAAAAGTTTACATGCGTATGTGTGGCGTGTGGACGTAACTTGCGAACAAATGCGCTTTTTTCCTTTGTGCTTAGTAATGGGAACTGATTTAGAATTTTTTATTTTCTCCGTGACTACGGGACTTGGTATTTCATCCATCCAATCAGTGCACGCCAAATATGTCCTTCCATTTTTGATCCAGTACTAACCAGAAAAATATTGTTTAATACGGTGACTCCATATAAACAATTTACTAGAGGAAAAAATTAAGTAGTACCCGTGATATTTCCCAAGAGTACAAAATGTTCAACAATAGTTTCAATTGTTTAATTTTGTTTCAATAATTCTGATGACAATTAATTTTTATATTTACACCCTTATATATCGATGACATAAAAACCCAAGAGATGAAATCAAAATATTAAGACTAAAATACTATGTGAAAATAACGATACAAACGTTTCGGAAAACTTGGAAACTTTATACATTAGACAATCGTTACAGTATTTTGGGCTCAAACTTATACATGGTTTATGCAAATACATATTTATGAAAAGTACACTTATAATACTTCTATATACTCCAAAAGGAAAAATGTAACAGTAAAATGTATTTTTTTCCTATACTCCCGAAGCTTGTAGCTCATCTTGACTAGAATAAAAAAAATGTACCTGCCACACTCGAGATAGAAAATTTACAGAAAGCACCTGCACATAATTTCAATACAAGGCAGAACTATACTGTTTCCCCTGGCACGTTTACAAGAATTAGAATATTTCCAACATCAGATAAGAGCACTCTATTAATTTTTACAAATCCTTAAACTTCGACATTTTCTCTAAACTGCAATTCAACTAATCTTGAGGCATAAATATCGTCTACTGAAAATTACATTGCATGACTTATACTAAATTCCCCTAAAATATACTGGAATAAGGGCAGCATATATAGATTGTTCACGGTAAAGTGAACACTTTTGACGCCCTAAATACTTTTTCCTTACAGCCATATCTAATCCTTTAACCACCTTTTTAAATAAACATTGCAATGTAAGTAATAAACACAGTGTATATATTCCGCCCCAATTGTAAGTTAACGTCTAAAGCTAGAATAATAAATATTTACTGACTGTTATTACAAATGAGAGGGCTTTCAAAAGTGCTCACTTTACCGTTGTTAGCAAATACTTATCTAGTGTAAGGTCGCTGGCAGTCTCCAGCCCAACACTGGTTACACAAAACTCAGTCCTTCACTTCTTCACAGCGAACATTCTTGTCCTTAGTAGAAGGTTCTAGACTAGATTACAGAATAAGTAAGTACCGAGAAGCGGAAAGGCGTAGCGATTCCTTTTATGTAAGCGAACTCGGTCGCTGATTCGCTACGCGAAGCCATGGAAACGGGCTTTGAAGTCCGACTGGTTATTACTCGTTATGGAATATTCCGTATTGGTCGGGCTGCCCTCTGGCAAGCTAGTCTCTAGAAGCTGATTGGTAAAGTGCATTCCGCCATATTGTTGGTCGGTGATGCGGCATTTGTTCTGGCGTGTTTAGCGGGAGTTCGCAATACGGCATCAGTTTCACCTCTGTATCGCTAAGTACTCTGTAACTAAATGCTGCATGGTTAGAAAAAAAATTCTGTGAAATTACGGGAAAGACATAGTAAATATTGGCTATATGCTATAAACCATCGTAAAATTACAAGTTCTCTGTTTTTTTTTTTTTTTAATAACAGACTTTCCGTACTAGGTCATCGTATAGTTCAGACTCATAAAGACAGATTACGAAGATCTATTTAATTTTCAGTATGTCTGTTTACTAGCGTGTAGAAGGGAATTCAGAATTGTTTTTAATTTTTTTTGTCTTGGAGCGGTATTTGAACACAAGTAAAAATTTTCGTAGGTAGCGACTCTTACCATTTTGATAATACAGCCTGACACAAGAAGGCAGTTCGCCATTGCGGTGGAGAGGTCTGCCACGTAAAAACAAGTTCGAGCACGGAAAAATACTTAAAAATTCAAGTAACGTATGGATGAGAAAATAAATATGTATACAACACTGAAAAATTACAAGAAGAAATAGAGTCAAAAACAGGACAGCAACTAGTTATGAAAAATATATTAATACACAACAGATAACATATAGAAAACAACACAGGCTAGAAACGTGCTTGAGATATAGGACAACACTAACAAAATATATAGGAACAAAATGTGATAACACAACAAATAAACGTGCTTAAACTCAGCAGCTTTACCAGACACGACATAATGCAAGCCCGGTGTGCTGTAGTCAAGATTATACTAGATGTACAAATCCAAAAAACTCCGTTACGAAATCGAGTCAAATAAAACAGGACAGAAAATTAAATGCGAAAAACTAATATACTATATAGGCCTACACGAAATACGATATACGACCAACAGACAACACACCGAAGATGACACAGGCTAGTTATCTACTACACAAATAAGACAACACTTTCAAAACAAAGGCATCGACGAAACCCGCACAAACCCAGTAGTTTTACCATACACGACAGAATGCGACGTTTCGGGAAGTGCTTTTCGTTCCCGTCTTCAGGCCGCGACAGGTGAGGTCCGACAACACAAGTGTGGCTGAATGCGCAATGGCGAATGTCCAAATATCTCCATCTAGTAAGAACGAATCCTATTTCGGTTACTAGTAACGTTGCAGTGTTGTTGGTTTTTCTAATAGTTGCAAGTAGCTCGCTCTACATTTTAATTCTTGAAAGAATATGTTTGGGTGGCGTGCGCGTCCCCAGTAAGTCTGCAGGTGTCTGTCGGACTGTGTGCCCCAAGACGGGAACTGATTTCAGCTCCCAAAACGCCGCACCTGTTGTCGCAGCTGTCGTTGTTGTGTCTTCCACTTACAACCCTTCCAGCCAATCCGTTCGTTTCTGTTGTTTTCGTTGTTCGTCCAGTTTTTTATTATTTTTATAATATCTATGCATAGTATAAAACGAAGTCGCCCGGCCGCGTGTGTCTGTGTATTCGGCTAAGGTTTCTAAACTAATTAATGGATTTTGATGCGGTTTTCAACATCATATAGAGAATTTCTTGAGAAAGGTTTAAGTATATAATATATTAATATTTAATGTAATGATACTAGAGAAATGCCGACGTTTTCTAAGCAAGTCGGAAAAAGCCGTTTTTCGGGCGCTTATATGGCTTACGCTGACTGAACCATAAGAGATACACCTAACTTACTACAGAATTGTAGATCTCAAAAAGATATAGAAAAATTCCGTGTCAGCTTATGTTTATCATTTAAGGTTGACACACAGTAACCATTTTTGTCTTTTAAAGTTCACTTACAAAGACATTTTGAACGTCACGGTATTAATACTATGTTAGTTACCTTAAGCATTTAGTGTCTATAGTTGCTGTAAAACCTAAACAACACCATATTTGTAAATCGCACCCGAGCGAGACCGGGGCGGGTCGCTAGTTCCTTATATTTCACACTTGTTTGTCTGTATGGCCACCAATTCTGGCTGCATTGTGTTGTTTTTCTGGTGCCATCTGACTATACACCTGCTCGGGATTATATTATATGTATATGTATGTGTCAGTTTCGTTGTGTTGTATCCTTCCATATTTTGTTTTGTAACTGTATCTCATCGACCACGAGCACCTGTTTAAAGAATCTCATGTCCTAAGATTGCTGTCGACGTCAGGGACGTGGAAACTCACCCGGGTGTGAGTGCCCTGCTGTAGTGCTGCTCGCGCTGGAGCTGGTACTATACTGGCGTCCGGCCGGCCCGCTCGCTCCGACGATGGGTCGTCTTCCCTCCTCCCTTCTAACCATTGTCTTCATGAACTTCTGGGAGCATGTGTGTATATGCATACGTGGCATCACCGAGGCGCGCCGCTTACACCTGATGAATATCGAAAAATTTCCGAGAGAGAGATGCGGAAGAAATATAAGGGTTGGCTTCTTGCCGTGTGGGATAAAAGTAAAGAGGGACGTCTTAAGCGTGCGTTTACACGGCGATAGTAATACGTGATAGTTCCTATCACGAGAGCTACTCTCGCATTACTATTACTGTGTAAACTGCATGATAGTTACTGTCGCACCGTCGCGAAGTGTGACGGAGTTTTCCGACCCAAATTGAGAGAAAGAAATGATGTTGCATTGAAGTATGTTATGTTGCAGTGGGACGCCTGTGAGTGGGCAACCCGCCCGTCGTAACTGTTAGGCAAGGTGCAGTGTTATCAGGACTCGGCTCTGTTCGGGCCCTAAGCTCCTATTGGCGGGGAGAGTTCGCGGCCTTGCCGAGTATTTGTGTGATTGTAGATGGCATGGCGAGCGAATTGTTCGCACTCGGGTGGTAAAGAGCGCGCTGCTGGCGTATAGGGGAAACAGGGTTCGGGCTCCTGGGAGGGGGTAGACTTAAGTGGGGATGGGCGGCCGGTGTATATATATATATATATATATATATATAGGGGCGCGAGCCAGTGAGCGGTATTCCTCGGGTCTGAGTTGTTATCCGCCCTTGGAAAGCGATGCTGATTCGCAGATCCCAAGACAAGTAAATGGACGTCGGGATGCTGGTAGAGGTCGCTCCGATCGACAGTAGCATGTGGGACTTGAAAATTAACCGGGTCGTCGGGGTTGGACTTAGATGAACGACGGGGAGAATTCAGCCTTAGTGGAAGATAGCAGGGTTCCTAGTGTCGGGTCTTAGTCCCAGAAACAATACGGCGACGAAATTATATGTTGTTGGAAAGCCTCTACGAGTGGGGACATAGTTTATATGCCAGATGGGACCCGAATGCCGCAGTGAATAACTATGAAGTTTTTCGGAACTCTGACTTTTTGGTGCATGGCGTTGGTGGACTTAGTCGTTTCCTGCGTTTGGAGGGAAATTTAATGTGTTTGCGGATTTTCCTATGCGGAGTTGGGACTGGGGAACTTATTTTTGAGAGACAACTTTATCTAAGCTGGCAGTCTTTACGGCATTGGGCGAGGAAATGCGAGATGGAGTTTTGAAGCTTGGTCACGTGGTGCGGCGTGTGGGTGTTTGTGAACACATCGTCGCGGTAGGCCCAGAATGCGTGTGATGCTCTTGTAAAGGTTGAGTTCCCTACTAGGCTATTGACAGTGTTAAGGGAGGAGTTTCCTCAAGGGAGAATCGTTGGGAATTTTTGATACGCTCGAGTCAAGAAGCGATCCGGCAAGTTGAGGTTGGGGAGACTGCTGCGAGGGAGCGATAGAAGATCGAATCGGTGGAGACCTGGACATATTGGTTATGTGGGATGTTGTGAGAAAGGGAACCTTAAGGGTGGGTTTTGGATATGTGTGTGGTGTGTGGTGTTGGTGTGTTTGGGTGAAGGAGAGGGAAGTACAGCCCGTTTGCGGGAAAGTGTAGGGACAATATCCTCAGCCATACTCCTTTGCCAGTGGTGTGTGTGTGAGAGCGATTGAGGACAATATCCTCACCCTGAGTTGGCAGAGTGGAGATGAGAGTGTGGAGGCCCAGTACCAGCCATAACCGGTGGAAGAGTATTCCTGGGTACTGGACCTGAATGGAGACCTGTATGGAAGCTCAGTTGTGGAGTATGACTGTGAGGGTGGTTTTCATTAATGGAGTTTGTTCAGGTTTAGGAAGTGGGAAATGTTTAGTAAGAGTGAACCCCTATTAAGTGCCAGACCTCGGCGAGTTCCAGTGTGTGTTTGGTAAGGGGGAAGTTGTTTAAATATTGTAAGTTTGGTGAAAAGATGGTTAAAAACCCCTTTGTGCTGCTTGTAAATTTTAATGGGGTTTGTCCAGAATGGAAGTTTTATGAGAAGTCCTGGGCTTAGTGTTGAGCATAAGAGAAGGAATGTTAAATGGCTACTGTAGCCTCTGGTTTCAAAGTGAAGTTTATGAGAATTTTTAGGGTGGCTTTTGAGGGACACAGTAATTTTTAAGTGGGCAATATAGGAGCACTATTTTACTTGAGTGTTTGTTGTTTTAAGTGCATTTTAAGATTCAAAAGTTGCAAGTTGGAGTTGTGCCCAGATATAGAGTGGATTGTATTGTGGTTCTCAAGTTTTTGTAAATGATAGTTACAGTTGTTGTCAAGTATGAGTTTTGTATCTTTAGTAAATTCTGAACCCCCCCCCCCCCTGAAGTTTTTCTGTGCGTTATGTTTTGCTGTAGTGTAGTTACCTTCCACTGTAGCTATATGATATTTTGGAGTGGACCGAGCACGATCTGGTGAATTACACAATACTTGTACCTGGACATTTTTTGAGATTTTGTGATTTTTCTGCTGAAACTTAAGGTGACCCCATCCCCATCCTATCCCGTGATAAAATGAGGTTAGTGCGGGGGAGTTGGGTTAGCGGTTGACCAACTGGAGCTGAGGCAAAGGCGCGCTCAATAACACAATCGCGATATCAGCTCGAGCTAGATAGTGATAGTAACTGTTGTGATAGAACATGTAACTATCGTTGTGTTAACAGTGTAACATCACTATCATGATAGTACGGGGCACAAATTTGTACATAATAATGTTCACTTTGACAATAACAATGGAGAATTATTTGGATTCTGTTAACATCTGTCGTTGTTCTTGCACTATGTGGTGGTATGACAGGACGCGTATTATCATATAAGCATGACACGACAGTATTGACAGCATATTTATTGCCATATTAAACCGCAGAAATAATATATGTTTACATGTAATTAATATCGTGTTACGATATTTAACTACCCCGACAAATACCAACCTTTTGACAAAAGGCTATAAATGTAGGGCCTATCATTGTATTTACACAAGTGTTGTCAGACATGCCCCTATTGCGGCAGTTACTTTCACTCACTTTCGTGATAGCTGCTATCGTGGTAGCTACTATCACCGTGTAAACGCGCCCTTAAGCACGGAACTCTATTCCTACCGAGGTGAGGTGGTTGGGTTTGCCCCAATATGCTACAGCCAAAGTTATGTAATTTTCCCTAAAAGATTTTTCGATTTTATTTAATCTGTAACCTTTATAATTCAACTATGCAATAATTCAGTATTTAATTGAGGGATTTTCTTGTAAATAAATTCTAAAGGTTTTTATTATTTCCATTTTTTTTTGTATTTTAGTTAATCATCCTAGTCTTTTAGTAATGTATTTTGTGATATTAATGGGGAAGTTAACAATAGAACGAAAATATTTCTGAGCCCAAATATAGCACAGGAATGAGAAACCGTTATAACTTGCTTTCGCAAACCCATTTGTTTTACCTTCTTCTACCCAATGGCAGGGAAATGTTTCCTAGTTGGGAAAAGTTCCACTGGAGGAAATAGAGACGGAGATACCTGCCTCCCAGTGGCGCGTGGTAAAGTGTTGCAAGGTAAGCTGGTGCTTGCTCACTACTGTACATTCTCGGTGCACGCAGCAGGAGCCAGTAACCACCGTGCAGCCTGGGGGAAACTGAGTGTATTCCTACCACTCACAAGCGAGCAGCAAGGGACCCATTACACACGTCCTGTGGCGTCAGCTGCCATGCTACGTTGTGGTGGTGGGAGTGCAAACTAGCAAGCAACAGTGTACAGCACAGAGCTAACGGCAGTTTACCTTGCAACACTTCACCACACCTCACTACTGCCTTCATGTGCCGGCAAGCCACACTGGCACAGTTTTCTGACTTCATTCCTTCTTTTAATTATTCACGTTACATGTTTCTCGACAACAGCTAACTCAGGCTAGTTAATTTCTATTAATTTTATTTATGTTGTATGATTTAAGTTATTTTACCAAATATATTTTCTGAGACTACAACGAAGTGTTTGCAATCACGTATGCACGTATTTTTTTTTAAACCTTTTCAGACCCATTTCAATTTAAAGTTTCAGGCGTTGCAAACAAAATAATTTTATGAGGCGTGCTGTACGTAAGTCGACACAGCATTTGTTTCGTTTTCACATACAATAAGCTGTAGGCTGTATGTTCGGCTACACACACACACATTCACACGCACACATACACACACTCGCACGCATACACACACACGTATGTATATATATATATATATATATATATATATATATATATATTATATATATATATATATATATATATGAGCCAATTATGATCTAGACCAGTAAAAGGGTTCGCGAATCATTTACCCACATGTAAGAGCATGTCGTGTTAAGTTTCGTAGTATGCAGTATAAACAAAACATTACCTATACGTGTGTAATGTACACAGTTGTGTACGCTGGGTCTGAATGGGTTAAACAACCAATTATCCCCATTGTAAGAACTGCTTATACAGCTCATAATAAATTCCTGAAAATGGCTAGCTTATTTGGGAATTTTGGATAGTCCTTGTTCTGGTCAAACTGTTAAATGTGAGTGTGGTGAAATCTGTACCATAAATTGTTCGTTTAAAACATATGCATAAATCTGAGTTAGTCGGCAAAATAAACTTTTACGAGATCCCAATTCACTTCTGATTTTGTAGGTAGGTTGCGCTGTATTAGTGCTTAGCCATTTTTTTTTTTTTTTTTTTTTTTTGCCTCTGTGCCGGCTGTCAGTTTTGAGCTAGCAGCAGTCAGTGCTCTTATGCAATGCCAGGCATTTATTTGACGAGAGGTGGTCCGAAAGTTCGTAAACATAAACGTGGAAAACTCTTTACTGTGTAAATACCGGCTGCGCGTGCTGGCGTTCCGCGCAAATATATAACGCAGCTGCTTCCAACGTGTTTATTTCACTGTGGCTGGCGCATAAAGTTGGAATCTGGTGGCTAGTCGCTGTTTCTCGTATATCGTGGTCTGGCTGGAATTTTAAGCAGGTATTCCTTTGACGAGTTTGCTCCACTCGCTAACCCCCCCCCCCCCCCCCCACCTGGGGCTAATGAAATCCACTTTTCTGTGTGTTGCCTACCGCGCTTCGTGGACTTTAGATGCAGTGATGTAGTGTTTCGTTACAATGCTTTATGTGTATTTTATCAAATTATTTGCTATGCGAATTTGTATGACAGTTGAAGAGCGCTGGCCACGGAAACAGTTTGCTAGTTTATATTAAATATGTATGTTATAATCGAAATTTTACGGTTTTTCTAATGAACAAACATAATTAACCGAACTATTTGCATAAAATATGACGAGGGTAACTGAAAGGTATTGCTTCTTTGCTTAACAAAAGTTATTTTTACAAAAATTCGTGGGCAGCCACATATTGAAAATATCCAAAAATGTCCTAATTTTCATCAACATGTTTTAATTGCAGAAACGGTTTTTGTATAATTTTATACGTCTTAAAGGAGCTCTTGGCATATTCTTTCAGTGTGAATTATCCCATTTCTCTACGTAAGTTAGTTTCGATTATTTGTACATTTCTATAAAGGGAAATTTAAAATTCGCTGTTTCACGAGGCGCAGAGACATAATTTAAAAAAAAATAATGACTATGTTGTTACAAAGCCACAATGTGTCAGAATCAAAACCTGATATGGCCAAGAACAACAGGTAAGCCACCACTAAAATGAAATCGTGAAAGAAAGGATTCTGTATCATATGTCACAAGATAAAAGACTTGGACGACTGTGCGATTGATTGTTTGTATAGAAATTATAATTTCCACGTTAGCGACACGCGTAGCTTTTCAATTGCTGGTAAAGGCTGTTCACGATAAAGTGAGCACTTTAGAAATGAACCTTATATAAATATCACTGCCCATGCATGCATACATGTTAATGGGCGCATTGAGTGACAGTCGCCCAGTAAAGTTGGTAATTATACATTGAAAGTAGTTCCATATCTTAACGCTCAACATTATTTATTTCGCTTTCTGTTTTTTTTAACGCATTGAAGTGTAAAAATGAGCAGATTTGTAAAGTATTTACTTTGTTAATAATTTCACAGTTTCATCTGACCGACGCATGAATAAAGTGATGAGGCCCACAGCAATGGTAATTTTACAGAAGGCGGAATAATAGACAACGTGTATACAAATAGATCTTAAGCAGGGTTTTCAAAAGTGCTCATTTTACCGTGAACAGCCTATACTAATAAATGTTCGAAGTGCTGTCGTTGGATAATTGTAATATTTGCAACTTTTAGTTAATATATAACATAATAGGTTTTGGCCGCGACTTTGTCCGCGTGATAGTCGTGTTTTCGCTACGCCATTTCTGAAATAGTTATCATGTCTTTAAAATAGAATACATATTTTTCAATTGAAAGTGAAATGAAATGCAAGTCCTAAAAAGTGAGCTGTGGGTTGTAAGTTTGTTTGTTGTTATTAGAAATCGGCCACGTCAACATGTAAGTTAGGCTTTTTACAACACATCTTTATAAACAATGTTCTTCCTCCATTGTAGAGGGTGACACTAAACCGACCTGCAGACTGAAGGGCGAGAGCTTACACGCGAGCACGCCATGTAAACTTGACCGTGGCAGAAACAGTCCTGCCTCAAGTCAACTCCTGCGGATTTGATCGTTTGTCCTTGCGACTTATTTACCGTCACCGCGAAGCACACTTGCAACACCGATTTCACCTCTTTAGGCGTTCAATTTTTAAAAATCCCTCCTCCAGTGGCTGCCTACATAACATAATGAATGTTTCCTCAATGTTTAATGGGACCACGGTGGCTGAGCGGTTAGACTGCTCGCCTCCCACCAATGCGAACCAGATTCAATCCCCTGCCGGTTCACTCCCGTATTTACGCAAGTGAGAACCGCGCCGGACGATGCCGCTGGTCGGCGTGTTTCCTCGGGGTTCTCCCGTATCCCCCGTCCCTTCATTCCGGCGCTGCTCCATACTCACCTCACTTCACCCTCATCGGCTCTCAAGACCCCGATGTTAAGAGCTGCCCAAATCTCTTCATTCACTCACTCACTCACTCCAAATTACATGTTCTTAGGAGCAATGGTAGAGGCTGAGAGTTGATATGTCAGTCAATCTGTTTATATATATATACACACACACACACACACACACTGTAAAAAAATTTCTGGCAAACTTCCTAAACTGTAATGGAAGATTTTAACCTTTACAGTAAATGAAAATAGTGCTACGTGCCAGGCTGAAAATATGGGAATGTTTAGCATCGTTACTATACAAAGTTGGGAACTTCCCTACGCATTTGACTCTTTCCTGAGCAACTGTAGGGTCGTTACCATGCATGTATGGGAGAAATATTTTACCGTTCGCGCTTTGCCACCGGAAGTATACACACTGACATGGCAAGTTTACAAATAATTTCTTAGAGTGTATATGTAGTATGTAATAAAATGTGTGAAATGTTAAAAACCAAGTCTGCCTATGTAGAGATGACATTGTTCGCAGGAGATCGTAGACTGCAGTCTCCCCGACTAGGTATCACGTTTACCGCTCAGTTGGACAGGCGCTTGGTGCATAGATATTGGAAACTGATAAAATAAAGATTCGCTTTGCGTCAGTCAGAACACCTGACAATTGGTAACGAGATCCTCCGATTACGCTAGTTCGGCTGCTGCGACAATTAGCGAGCTCCGTTCGTGATACGGTTTGCTCTTACCGCTACGTATTGGCGCATCGATGTGGAAAGCGTGTCCTGCCTGCTGAGCTCCACGCACGTTTCCAGTTACAAGGCTTCCCACACGGCTGCTGCGGCCAACCAAACGAATTACTCGGCTTTCGGCGCATATACGCAATTATATTAGGGTTATCACAAGTGCTTGCCTGCATTACCTCCTCCAGTAGCAACCGAAAATGGCCATTGTGCTACTAACAATTTCCTGAAACGCAGAGCTATATTTTGACGCGCAGGAAAGTAGAAGAAACAAATTATATTGTGCTTGTTAAAAAGGAATGTGTTGTGTACATGTAGTCTCTTCACACTTTTTTTTAAATCAAATCATCCAAAAATCACCCGATGCATTACATGTTCGACTGTTTCGTAAATATATTTAGTATTATAGGCTGTTCACTGTAAAATGAACACTTTTGAAAGCCCTGCTTAAGATCTACTTGTATGCACGTTGTGTAGTCTCCCACCTTATATAAAATCGACATTGCCATTGGCCTCATCACGTTGTTCATTCGTCGGTGAAGTGAAACAGAGGTATTATTAGAAAGAAAATATTCAACAAATCTGCTAATTTTTATACTTCGAGGCATCAAAAATACGGAACTACTTCCCCTCCATCGTTACCAACTTTACTGACCGTAAGTCACTCAGCGCGCCATCAAAATATTCGCAGGTAGAAGCAGTGATTTTTTTTCTAAGGTTGATTTCAAAAGTGCTCACTTTATCGTGAACAGCCTTGACAATCATTTGACACTGCTGTTAACATAAAAGTATATTATTTGTGGTTAAGTTGTACATTTACTTATTTTATAGCCCATGAATGTAGAATAAGGAGGCAAAGGAATGTTTGCAATGCCTATAATAAATAGTTCTAATGTAAAATATTATTAAATGAACAAGTAAGACTGCGGAGCGTTGTATCTTTAGTGTAATTTTCTAAATATAGTTCAACTACGTTTGTATGAGATGCAGAAATGGCATGAAACTAGAACTTTAGTAGGGCTGTATAAAGGTCAGAATTAACTATGAACGAACTATGACTTCCATAACTCCATGACTTCGAATTTCAAAATATGTGATGGCTTATGTGCTAACGTTTCATAAATTATCATCCTGCTCGTTTAGGTCTCGAAACCACCACCAAAATAAAGAAATGTTTGTTTCCTTTTCAGAGCCTTTTGGCAGCTACAACATTGCTGCGCGTTTTTGTGAATAGCCTTTACATTTGACTTCGCAGGAGGTATTTTGTGAAATAAGTCACGCGACGTATCATGAGCTGGCTTGGTGGGTATAGACTGTTCACGAAAAAGAATGAGCACTTTATAAAGCCCTGCTTAAAATCTGCTTGTATGCCCGTTATGTATTCCTCCGCTTTATGTAAAATTAATATTAACGGGGGCATCATCCCTTTATTCATGTGTCGGTCAAATGAAACTGTGGAATTATTAAGAAAAGGAATACTTTTTAAATCCGCTCGTTTCTACGCTTCGATGCATTAGAAAAAAAACATAAAGCGAAAGAAATAGTTCTAAGTTATCACAAATGGTTGCCTAACAGTTTTTATTCGACGTTAAGGTGTGGAATACTTTCCATCCATCGTTACCAACTTTACTGGACGAATGTTACTCAGTACGTCCCTTAAAATTATATGAATGCAGGGGTAGTGGCATTTTTCTAAGGTTCGTTTCTTAAGTGCTCGCTTTATCGTGAACAGCCTTTACAAAAGGTGAGATGTAGACTCTCTGCATATGTATCAACCGTTGTTTCTACGGTTAAAACCAGGGTGTGCAAGACGATGGAAAGGGAATAATCCTCGGCTATGGTGACCAGGGTGACTACGTTTATGAAATGTCCGCTCACTGTTGTGATTTAAGTGCAGCATGACTGGATAAACTATACAACTACGAACAAACATCGTGAGAAGTGTGGAGTACGGCGCTCCTCTGATGCGGTGTTGTGAACGTCGACTGCGAAGCTGAGAGACGACCCACCAGCATGTTACAGTTGAGCAACTCGCCATCCAAACGGATCGGGGGCCTTTCAGTTGCATCTCTTAAACGACAGCACAAACGAGCCCTGTTACACATCGGTCTCGAAAGCTGACAGCTTGCGATTGAAACCTTGCTGACGAGTGTTCATCGGTGGAAACGTCTTCAGTTCGCACGAGAATACCAGGACTCCACCTCTTCAGTATGACAAAGGGTTGCCTTCTCTGAAAAGTCAAGTTTCTTCTCCATCGATCGGATGGACATTGGAGAGTCAGGTGAGAAACATCCGAGAACAAATAGCCTGCAAACCATTGTGAGAATAACACACAAGCTTAATACCTACGGAAGTCAAACTCATCTGGTTTGATTATCCATCCATCCTTGGAAATCATGTGACTCATACACTGTCTTCTTTGGGGCAGATAGGGTCTTCCAACACGGCATTGTGACGTATCGTATGGCCAAAACTGTCCGAGAGTATTTACGGGAATACGAATAAGACCTCCAAGTACTTCCTTGACCTTCTAATTCCCCAGACTTGAATCAAATAAATCAGTTATGAGACCACCTCTGTTGTGATGTTTGCTGTATAGATCTTCCGCCAAGAAGCACACCTCAACAGCTGTCGGATGCGCTACAGCCTGCATGGCTCCAATTACACTTAGCAAACTTCCACCATATTAGTGATTAAGTAGTACCACGCTGTCTATTTGCAGTCTGTGCTGCACAGTGCTTTATTGTGAATATTAACTTGTGGTCATAACAATGTGACTCGAAAGTGTAGGCGTATACAGTTATAATGATAAATCTATTGATGGCCTCTGCCCGTCTATTATGTGTCAGAGCGTTGCAGCATATGTAAGACACTTCGGTTTTTTTTTTTAACAGTGACTCCACGCGTATAACAGTAGCGCAGCTGCTTGCATGCTACACGACGGAAACACTGCTTAACTCGGCGCCTCGCTTGTAAAGGTGACAAGCATGTGAAGCCCTCTGCAGTGTCGTTGTTAAATAGCCCTTATAGCTGCTGTTTATCGAAGTTTAGTAGTCCCGGGAAGGTTTGCGGCAACTCATTGCAGCATCAGTGTACCGTGTGTATAGCTAATTAACGTGTGTGTAAAGCAATCGAGATTTGCTACATTGTCATCGCACCCAAGAGATGGTTTGTTACATGGTAGCCACTGGAAACAAAATTGTTTTACTTTCACTATAAAATGCGTGATTAAAATAGATACTGCCCTTCATTTTGTTGCATCAAACAAAGTTTGTTTGGCGCAATTAAATTAATTGTTTGTATAGAAGTAATGAAATATTTTGGTTGTTGAAACCAAATTATTTTGATATTCATATTTGGTTGGCGCAACTAAATATTTTTTTACGCTATTAAATAGTCCTGGTTAATATGAAAAATGCTTTGAGCCCGACTGAGATTTAAACGTCTACCAGCTGCCCGAGAGCTCCTGGGCAACCCTAGCCAAAGTTACCACTGACGATAACGGAATTTTTAGTCACTTATATAAGGTTCAGTTATGCTGCTGCAGTTTTTTTATTACTGACGGTAGGCCTATACTTAACTTAAATGGTTGAGTCGGATCTGTCTCCGCCGAGATTAAAATTTAATTTATTAATACTACGCCCTTTAAATGGCCCTCCCTTTGTCTTGAAGGGCTGTCAACCCGATGATCGTACACACTCACACATACACGCGCGCAGTTTGTTACAAAGAAAAACGACAGATTCTTTACAACTATCGGCTCAGACCACAGTTCGATATTCTAAACTTGAAACGAAGGTCGAGTGACGTCACGAGTGGAGTTGGAACTTCTCAACTGCTCACGAGCAGGTGGCAGGCCAGAATTTCGTAGGTAAACCAATATCGCGGGCGTTGGTATGAAATGTGGCCGTGTATTGCAATGATACGGAAATAAATATTGTGTAGTATAAAGTCAGTGCAGCAGGTGCTTGTGTTGTATGTAGTTATAATTGTCCTACACGTACATCTACGACACGAATAAGTATGAAATATTGGTTACAACTATTACAAACGTGCGTCACACACGTCTGTCCTTATTAAACATTGCTCACGACATTATACAGACTATTTTACGTGTGGGATGTTATCACAAGCGCGTAACTGTACAAATACTAACTTCATTCAATAAATTACTATTACCTAATGTCAAGTAAACATTTATTCGCCTCTGTAACAGCATATGTTCGGTGGTCTAGTGGTTAAGTTTTGTGTGATTCGTTATAGTACGAGATCGAAACTCCCCTCCTGTATAATTTTTACTTTATTTAAATATGTGAAGTACAGTTATGTGATGTTGTGCGATAACATTTTTTTTTTTTAGAAAAGAAATCTTATAAAGTTGTGTACATTTGTATTTTGGCCTCTAATAGCCTACAGTTTGGAAATTTTTTGGCCTGGATCTGTTATATTATAGTCTATTTCATGTAAGTGGGGTAAATTTTGACAGTTCTGGAAAAGTAACACGGCCACAGTTTATCCTTCCACCACAGCTGTTTTGTCAATGAATAATAAGATGGTTGTAAAGAAATATTTGAGTCCAATTCATACTTGCATTTTCCTCTTTCCTCGTGTTTCCTGTCATGACGGGAACTGAAAGACTAACGCTATCAACTTCCGTCCAGTAATTAATGTAGGATATTATAGCTAGGTTGGCATTCCAAATTCATTTATTTTGGCAATTACCAAGTTATATATGTTGGGGTTCCGTTTACTTTGGTTCGAGGGAAAAGGAAACAGCGTTGCTTGGAGGAAGGTAGCTTTAGATTCAGATCTGTCGTGAGACGACATTATTCCGATGTTCTTACGAGTGTGCGGCATTTGGTTTTGCAAATTAAGTATTTTGATGGAGCAGTGGAAAATTTTGCTGGTATGGAAATAACATTCAAATGATTTAATTCCGAAAATTTTAACTTTTATGAAAAACAAAACGCGATTCATATACATCGATGTTCGTATTCGTATAGACGCAACAACACACACACACACACACACACACACACACACACACACACACACACACACACACACACTTGACCGAAGTTAACCTTACACTCGTTGAATTTACGATATAGACAAATAAACAAATATTATTCACTCACTACAAAAATATGGAAAGTGCGGCTTTTTCAGGCCACGTGCATTTCAATAATTATATTCACGGTTTACAAAGACATTTACAAAACACGCAAACTTACAGTTTTTAAAATTCGCAATCACTTGAACACGAGGTTTTCCATGGTTCTGCAGTACACTTCGGCGGACACCAAGGTTAGGAATATTAATATAACCGTCAAAAGACGTGTACATCTCTTTGTTATTCAGGACAGATTTACGTGAAATCTATAATTGACATCTGCTAACATTCCTCCGCTTAGCCTTGGCCAAATATTTTCTTTTCCACGTACACAAATAGTTTACTAAACACACGGACCTCGTCCATAACACGTAAACATCTATATCTCACGAAGGGTTGGGGGGGGGGGGGGAAAATTCTTTTTAACATGGCTACCAACCATAGTTTCTCAAATTCCTCACAAAATCAACGAAAACGGTGCACTACTATTTTCTTATAAAACGCTTATTTGTAATCATGTAATATTGTTTATGAACTAAAAATATATAAAGTTTACTGTTAGTGTCTTTAAGTAATGTTTTTTTCAACAGATTTGTGAGATTTTCAAACAAGCAATTCTAGTAATATTTTGTTGGTACGTTGTCGACCGTGCACAGACAGACACAAACGATCGTCTGACTTGGGGGGGGGGGGGAAGTCTGTAAACCGAAGATGCGCGATTGCGCCCCTGTGCCAAACGACTGGTAATTCTGAATAGCGTTTTGGATCCGACGATAATTTAGTCTGCTGCGAGACAGTAGGTTGATGACGGTGTGGGTGGGTATGGCCGACCAAACTTATAATAAGCCCCTAGGAAATGAAGACACGAAGGACGCAGTGAGTGTGAAGTGCCACGCAATTGCAAGCGAAGAGGAATACCGCCGTTACTTGACGCATAAGTTCAGTGTGTATCATCTCTAACGTCGCCTTGACAGGAGGAACAAACTAAATAAATCGATTATGAACTTCGGAAAGCTTGCGGAAATCGTTAAAACAGCAATTAGACGCAAGTAAATAAATCAATTTCGTGGAGGATAACCCTTAACATTGCTCTAGAAAGCTGTCGGACTTCGAAATGTCTGCATTTTTTTTTTTTTTAATAAAACATAGTTTATAACTAAAAGGCTCTGTGTAATAGGAATCTAGACTGAAAAAAGCCTTTCGGGATATACTGCTTTCTTTCGCAGGTAAACATACAAAATTTCGTTTCAATAACTCTAGTTTATGCTGCATAGCAGCCTGTTTGTGTTAAATATGTTATGGCACAAACTAGGAAATTGACAAGATGGATATTTTTGGACATTTGCTATTGCGATGCAGATGTCTGTCATGAAAAAACAGGACTGAGCACGAAAAAATACTTTAAATGGCACAGCCTAATTTTTATTTGTGTAAACATTAATATTTGGCATTTGGCTGAGTGGGAAGTATTTTTTAAATATAATTATTGTTAAATGTTATATAGGTGTGTGTGTATATATACATACATATATATAAGGAAACTTGTAAGAAACGCGTATCTTTATCTCATTTCCAGGAATACATTTTTGGACATAGAGTATATTTTAATCTTGAATTTGTAAAATTCCCACCGCGAAATAAATTGGAATTGCTAAAATTCCAAATGTAGTCGGTATACAAAAATATCTACCGGAATACATATAGATGTTATTATACACTAAGGAAAACATTTTGTTGCAGATACCAAATAGATGTGTTTGAAAGTACTTGTTTAGAACGAAGATTACTTTGTTAATTCAACTAAACTGGTGTTGCGCCAAACATCTGCATTCGTTTGTGAACAATTATTTCGTTGTTCCGACACCATCTGTATGTAAAGGAAATTCGGTTATCGGTTATTGTGGACCCCACCCCCCTCCTTTTTTTTTTTTTTTAAAATTCTTGTCAGAAACTAAATTAGAAAATCTACATTCGTCTATGGAATATTACAGCTTGATATTTCGATATACGGTATACATACGGCTAACGCATTTAATTAAATATTTTGTACTTGATATAATTATACTCGTACAAGTCGGCAAAGGTTCACTATGCCCGTACTGTTCGGGTAAAGTAGAACCCCGAGTCCACTTTGCCATTCTAAATATTGTTAAAAAGTCTATATACCAATTTTAATCTATTGTATGCAAGTGTTTATTAGTGCATTTGCTGTTGCTCAGTAATAATCTAAACAATCCCAATGAAACTATTTCAGAAGGAAACAAAAAGTAAAGCTGCGAGACTTGAAACAATCTACTGTCCCATATTAAGAGTGGGGCTGGGCCCCTGCGTATTCTGTGATCTAGTTGTTTTCGCGAATTCGCGTATCTCGGTAAATAAATGTTCTGCTAATATTACTTTTTGTCAGAAAATACAAGAAACTATTATCCATGCCTCTTTTTTATTTTTTGCTTTTGTCACATTAAGTGTATTCTTGGAGAAAAAAAAATCGTGAACGTGGTAAAATATCGCATTTTTAAAGCTTGCCTATGCAGTTTGCTTAAGCGGCAAGAGAAAAGTACACAGATAAGAGCGTAGTTCTATCTGTGGGCTTTCATCGCGTGTAATAAAATCCCTATGATACAGATCACATTTTCACACTACAGCGTCACAACGGAAACACTGCACGCCTTGCGCGTAGGAGCGATGAGGCACTAGGCGTGCGTGTTAGTGTCGCCCCTATCGCTCCCCCTCGCTTCTTGACCTTGGTCACGGGGTTCCCACGGGGGTCCATCCCATTCGTAAAACATAATTTTTTTTTCAGATATTGTAATTCCGTCGCGTTAGCTGAGGTTGCTAGGGCTCGAGGTCAATCTGCGAACGTTTCTGATTCGAATCCTTTCCTTTATTCTTATGCTAAACGAAACTTTATAATGTACGTAGGGCAAAACAAATATTTAGTTGAACCCACAAAAAGGTTGTATTAATCAAATTTGAAGAACAAAACACTTTGGTTTCAGCAATAAAATATTTAATTTTCTGTAAAATATGTGTATTTAGTTGCTTCAAACGAACTTTGTTTTATTCAACGAAATCTTTTTCTCAGTTTAAGAAAAAATTTCACGTGCGCCGTGGGTCTGTTCGTTTTCTTTCGCAAATTATGAGCACTTTAATTTTGTCGTTTTACAAGACCACATAGTGAAAACTCCCAGATTCGTATGTAACAATCATTTAAATTACTAATACGCTGCTCAACCGCATTGCCATTAAGTCTAAATGTCGAGCGACAAGGAATTGTGCGATATGGTTATCGCCTTCTACGCGCGTGTACGGGGTTACAGCCGTACGCGTGGAAGAAGTCGTGCACAGTATGTTGGCGTGGGCCTGATCCTTGTTAGGACACTTACCAGCCGTACCATCGTGAAACCGTAACACTAACGCCACACTGACACGACGTATCGTGGCCTATAAGGACGACGGTGTTAGTTCTGACTGATGTTACAGTAAGAGGCATGGAGTTAGGAATAACAGCAGATGTCATGCTATGGCGTCATTGAAGTTGCAATTTTGTCCATCGCCATAATGTGCAACCCAAAAATAAGAAATTGTTGAGGCAAGTTTGTATATTTTTTTTTAAGGAATAGCTTGTAACATCTCAATTTTCCTAACATCGTGATAACGATATGAATGTCCGTAATTTTATGTATTTTTCGTAAGTGTTAAATGTGCGAGTTATTTTGCATAGCTTTTGTATGTAAGATGTTTTATTTTAACCTTTATACTACTTAATAGTGAGAAATTGTTATCTCAAATGTAAATTATGTCTATGCAATTGAAAGTTTTTTGTCAGCCAAATACTACATAATAATGCTTTCTGTCAATCACGATACACCAGCCAGAAACAACAACCTTTTGTTTCTGGTAGGAAAAATGTAGCTGTCATTCATTCAAAATGTAGCTGTCCTGATGTAGAGATGTTTACATATGTTAGTAAGTTAATACATCCAAATACTATAAGAATGCAAGAACAATAATATTTAATGAATGAAAGCTAAGAAGACATAATATTTTCAAGATAGTTAATGAGCCCGAGTACGATGATACTATCTACAAAATTCACCCAAGTTTGACGACAGGAAAAACGGAAGATAAGCTGCAGATCCCAGAGACGATACATTAGGAAACCTGAGGGCGTTTCCAGCCAAAGAAGGAGGTCTACGCCGTTCCTGAGATTGGAGGATCGACTGCCTGCATCACAGACGTCTGGAGGACCAGCCCGCAGTTCGACGCCATGGGTCCAGCTGAGCAGTTCGACATCGGGATGCCTTCTGCATGCTGAATTGGACTCGACGCTGAGGCTCCTGGTTTCACGGAGATGTGTCAGGACATTGATCGCCCGCTGGACCAGATGCAGAGGGAAGGTGGTGCTGGACTTCAGTTTTCGACGACAGCTAAGTTCTCGTCCACAAAGTGTTTATGCTTGTCTATTTAAAAACACTTGTCATATTGGTAGTTTGGAAGATGTACGGCGGTAGTTTTTTTTCTGGTTAATGTATCGACGGTGGTTAGTATTCAAATTTTTAATAATTAATGTTAGTATAATTTAGAAGTTCTGGTGTTCATATGTTTACTTTCCTTGTGGTATGTTAGTTGGTAATTTATTTCTCAACTTTGAATGGCATGTTATCTAGATATACGAAATTTCGATAAATACACTTAATATAACTGAAACTAATCTTGGTACTATTGTGATGTTTCTTAATTTAACCTGCCATGTGTGATTGTAAGGTGTTTCTCTAATTGATTTTCAAATGCTTAATTGATTGTCTTTTACAAATTTTCAACAGAAATTCTATTTCCCCATAACCGAGGCATAAACATACATTCATACATCGCACACATATTTCGATAGCTTTGCATATTCCAACTCTTAAAATAAATGGTGTGGCAGCATTGCGTACTGTTATATATTATTTTAATTGGCACCAACCCAGAGGCCAGTAACATTTACAAGTGTTACATACTAATGAAGTTAAACTTCCAGGCTAAATTCAAACATGCTCTGATACAATAGTGTCAGTATAATTGTGACAGGGTAGGTTTTGCAATGTTTTGGGTGTAAAGACGTGACAGGCAGGCTTCATTATCTTATCATGCACATCCGCAGACAAAGTCACCCCTTGGTAAGAGGTTCCGCGTGTCTCTACACCGAGAAAGATAATATTGTTGCGCGCGGTAGCTCACACAGGCCAGGAGTTCCCGTCACATGCAGGCGGAGTAATCCTCCTCGCCATTCATCTTCCCTCGCTGTTAAACATTTCCCTATATTTACGGGATGTTTTACCGAAATATGCGGTGTATATACGGAAAGGCAATCCGTAATGACGAAAAAAACGGAGTTAAGTCCGTAAATACAAAATACGGAAAGTCTCCGTATTCCTTTTGGCTTCGAGTTACAGGGACGAACAATGCCGATGCATCACGAAGCTTTTTTCGCCACTGTAACAAAAAAACTCTCGTTTTTGCGGCAGTTAAGGTTATCCACGCGACTGTGGCCTATTCTTTAAAATATTAAAAATTAGCACCAGGTGTCTGTAACATTTGGCAACACTAAAAATACACTAGATTGAATAGAAACTGAAATTTTGCTTTTGTCTTTTGGCTATAAATATAAAAGTTATACCACAGCTTACGAATCCGAGTTGTAGGTGAATGGTTAGAGTCGTAGACTGGTAATTTTTTTACTCGGGTTCAAATAAATATTTTAACTTTTTTAATATAAGTTTTTTATACACTGTAGAAAACCCACATAACGAAAATTAAAGACATGTTCATTATCTCTTTTTATTTTAAACGAAAAGTACAGAAAACTAATTTGGAAATTAACGGAGAGGTTCCATGAAATTTACGAAAAGTCCGTTTCTGAAAATCAACGTTTCCGTTATTTTACGGAGAGTTTACGGACACTTCTGGAAACATTTTTACCAGTACGTTTCCGTAAAATGAAGGAATTTTTTTTTAACGGTGCTCCAGCCGGTTAGCCCGTCGCACTCTCCGTCTCCTGGCTGGCGCCACAGCCCCTCCTCCTCCCCTGCTGGAAATACCGACAAAGGTAGCAGAGGCGCAAGAATATTCTGGGAATTAGGATAATCTTCACAACTAGGGAATTAGTGAAATTTCCGGATGGTGGCCTACTGCCCTATAAGTGCTGCAGCGGTCGAGCAGCCAGCAGTGTTTGCAGGAGCCTTAGGGCTGAGTGCAGTAACCGGGACATCGGTGAAGAGCACGAACGATGACGGGAGACTACGAGGCGGCGGCGGGCGAGGTGTTTGTGGCGCGAATAAACGAGAGGGCGTGAAACACGGCAAGTGAAGTCTACTTTGTGCGAGGGCACTCGGAGAACTCTAGTACATTGCGGACTGGCGGGACATGGACAAAACTGAGGTAAGACTGAATGGTTATATAATACGGACTTTATTGTAATATTGGAACTGTCAAATATGAAGACATTCGCTGCACGCGTGCCAGCTTCGTTGGGCGTTGATTTATTTTAAAAATTGGAATCGCTCTAGCCACTGGGCCTCTACGGACTCACTTAATATATTTCTATTCACTGAGCCAGTGCGGCCTTACTCGAGAGTGCTCTAGCCACTGAGCCACTACGGCCTCACTTGGGATTACGCTAGTCACTGGGCCACTGTGGCCGAACTTGATATATTTCTATCCACTGAACTGCTGCGGCCTCACTTGGGATCGCTCTAGCCTCTGGGTATCTGTGGCCCCACTTGATATATTTCTACCCACTGAGCCACTGCGACCCCACTTGAGAGTGCTCTAGCCACTGAGACACTGCATTCCCACTGGGATCGCTCTACCCACAGGTCTACTGCGACTCCATTTGACGTTACTCTACCCACTGTGCCTCTGGAGCCCCACTTGATATATGTCTATAGCTCTATTAAAGATTGTATCTTGCTAACAATGAAATAATTATAACGCTCGGTCCTGCAGTTTTGGTAGAACATACATAGAAAGCAGCCAAGCAGCTCATTTTTCCCGACTATCTTCACTAATACCGTTAATGCTCAGCTCCTATAAGTGCTACGGCAATTTTAAATATACGTGAAACTTTCTCGACAAATGCAGATCATAACAGTTAAAACCGCATACAAATCCGTTCAGAGGTTCTGGAGATTAGCGTAGTCATTCAGAAGACGCGCGCCAGGGACTTGCTTTTGTACTACGTAGTGATATTTTATAAATGAATTGAATAGGTTTTGATACACCATATATTGGTATTGGGACTGATTTTTAATTAATTAATTACTATGATTTCTTTGAGGTAGTTATAAATTGTATTAATTGAACTCATTAATTGCAAACAGCAAGTTATATCAATTTATTGTGAGATGCTGAGTAGAGAGAATTTTTTTGTTTGTAGTTACTGTAAATAAATTTATGAAATCGTAACTAACTATTTTATTTAATCAAGACCTCCATCCCTAAACGAACTCGGTTTAGCCAACCGAATTTCGAGAGAGAAATTGTAACAATGTGCTTTTTGGAACTGTATAGACTGGTAAAATACGGGCAGCCATATGATGGATTGTATAGGTTCCATCTAAATATGGTTAACATACTTAGTAATACCAACAGAACTGTGTGCTTTATTCCTTTCTGTGATTGTGTCTACTATACTGTTCGTGTAGTTGATTCAGCACAGCACTGTTTTCCTACTGCAAAACAAATAGTATTTCCAACGTTAAGACTTCAACAATATCTCGTTTGTTCCCACAGCAGTTAGTATTGTATTGACCTAGCAGAGTATTCTGTCGCTAGCACTGAACAGTTATGTTATCGGGTTTTGAAGGTAGCAGCAACAGAATATTCTACAATCGTTATGGTTATGATGGTGGCACCAGTGTGTTTTAAATCGAGACGCTGAGATGAAGTTTACTCAAGAAGTATAGTAAATTTCGTTCATCGAAATATTTTTTCTCAGTTTAGTCTTGTGATCTTTATTTATCCTGTGGAGGCGGCAGTCACAAGTGTCGTTGATATTTCCACTTTTTCCCTCATAAATAATTTACCACGGAAAAGTGTATCTTTCACCCAGTACACGAAGATAATTTATCACGGAAAAGTGTATCTTTCACCCAGTACACGAAGATAATTTATCACGGAAAAGTGTATCTTTCACCCAGTACACGAAGATAATTTATCACGGAAAAGTGTATCTTTCACCCAGTACACGAAGATAATTTATCACGGAAAAGTGTATCTTTCACCCAGTACACGAAGATAATTTATCACGGAAAAGTGTATCTTTCACCATACACGAAGATAATTTATCACGGAAAAGTGTATCTTTCACCAGTACACGAAGATAATTTACCACGGAAAAGTGTATCTTTCACCCAGTACACGAAGATAATTTACCACGGAAAAGTGTATCTTTCACCCAGTACACGAAGATAATTTACCACGGAAAAGTGTATCTTTCACCCAGTACACGAAGATAATTTTCCCATAGGCTTTCACAATATTGTTGCTAAGAAACTTGAAGAAAAATCGACCTTTCCAATTGCATGTGACAGAATAGTGCAGAAATTTCACTGTAGGCCAAAGGTAATTGTGGCTAAAAGTAATTGTAGAATGAGAGTAACACGGTATGTAATAATGTGTAGGCTGTTCGCGGAAAAATTAGCATATTTGAAAGCCCTGATTAAGATCTACTTGTATGCACGTTGTGTATTCTTCCACCTTATGTAAAATTAACATTGTCATTGGCTTCATAACTTTATCCATGCGTTGGTCACTCGAAACTGTGAAATTATTAGAGAAGTAAATATTTTACAAATTTGTTCATTTTTACACTTTGATGCATTAACAAAAAAAAAACATAAAGCGAAAGAAATAATATAAGTTATCACAAATGGTTACCCAGCACTTTTTATTTGACGGTAATATATGGAACTACTTTCCATCCATTGTTACCAACTTTACAGCGGGCGTATGTCACCCAGTGCGCCCGTTAAAATATATGTGCCACGCAGGGGCAGTGACTTTTTTCTAAGGTTGATTTCAAAAGTGCTTACTTTAACGTGAACAACTTTTAACACGTATGTCTTTAAGGTCCTTTTAAAGCTGATGGTACCTATGATGCTATGTCGCCAGCACTTAGCCGCATATTGTTACGTACAATTTTTTATTAGCAACCTATGTACTGAGCAGACTTTTGCCTCTCTGGCTCATTAATATAGTCGTATGACGTTTGTGTAGCAAGCATGCAAAATAAAACCCTCTCTGCTGTGAGTCAGCGGAGTTTCCACATTGAAACACGCTTTGTTGCCGCCTCTCTCCGCCTGCTGTCAGATCTGATTTGTAGCCCCTTCCTTGCACTCTGCTGCAGAATACCCTCGCCCCAGGCCGCTTTCTACCGATGGAATATTTGCAACTGAAGCTCGTTTATCCGCTGTCGAACATGACTCGCGGCTGATCTCTCTTTTACCTGTTGTGCCTCAGGGCTGAAGGGACCGTGTTTCAGCTAGAGTGTGTAAGCCCCACTCGGTAATGTTACAGGCTTCCTTTTTATCTTCGCGTGCCAATTGTAGGAACCTTTTGAAGACGTTGTATTTTCTGCACTCTAAGCCTCAACAGTGAGAACTGACCGATTGTAAATAAGTAGGGACAGGTGTTTTTCGCGAAACGATTTTGAGATCAGCTGTACTCCAAAATACTTTTTTTTATATGCACTTTTGTGATTGAATTCTTTTTAATGTCACGTGCCTCAAGTGTGTGTCCGTGAGTCATGGACGTTCAGTATCGGAGTACTTTATTACAATTGGCCCAGTAAAATAGGAGCATATCTTCTCACGTAGACACGTGGCCAATACCCAAAGGAAGTTTGCGGTTTCGGATATAGGTTATTGAAGTCTATCAGGGTCATAAATATTTTCGCGAAAAACACCTGTCCTTAATAATAAGCGCAAGGTAACTAATTAATAAGGTGGCTGAATTTCACCATGGAGGTATTAGTCTATGGAGTGGAAGCCGAGACACGAAAGCGAAGTCGATAATGAAAGACAAGGACCGGGCTAGTAGTGGCAAAAAAAGGTGCATGTTTTACATTGCTTGCTATGTAACTTCATAATATGGCGGCTGACGTAAACAATCGGTCTGCGCATGCGCAGTTGAAAGAAGTCAGACAAGGCATCGGCTTCACTTGATAAACGTGGAGAAGATAGGCTGCTGCCACTCCATCATTTACAACCTCCATGAATTTCACTGATTTGTTTGTGATTCCCACTGAACGTCGAGAATTTCACTGCCGTAAGTAATTTGTTCCGAGTTTATTTGCTTGATTCGCCAGTTGTCAGCAGCTTATCGACCGACTTTCAGCGATATCACTGACTTGGCTTTTGGAGTGTGTAATAGTTTACTTAAAATATTTTACATACTTTTCTTATTAATTATGGTGATTGCAGAAGTGGAGTTGTGGCCGTTTTGGCAGCATAAGATCAGGTAACCTGAGTTTTAAGTAGGTGCGAATATAACGTGTAACGTTTGTGATATACGTGTCAAGCAGTTAAATAATTTATTCATGGACAGAGTCAAAATAATTGGGTGTGGCTGTGTTGGGGACACGGCCGTTTGTTTTGCGTGAATACGTCTACGTTGACGCGCTCGGACGACTTGATGTTTTTTTTCTTTACGTTCCCGGCACCGCTTCACTCCATAATATGGGGTTTTATGGGTATCACTGGATTACTTTTGAGATACTCTTTCCAACCGTACACGATTTCTGTATTTCGATTTGGCTTTCTGACGAGTGCAGGCCGGAAGCCGGGGGTTCTTCACATTTTGCCTTTTCCCCTGCTAACAATAACCTACTCACGGTACTTGAAAGCCCGCAATTTTATTTCCTATAGCACCGGAAGTTGACACAAAAAGTTTTGAACTCTCCGCTGCAAACGAGCTGTAGTACATTAATAGCTACTTCCGACTTTACTGAAGTCCTGTTGAATATTTTACTTTCACTCCACCCCTGTGCCTCACGCAAACAAAACTTCATGAAATCAATTACATCAACGGGACAATGCATCACATTCGCCCGCCCTCGGTCTAACAATATTTAGCATGATAACTATTTGTTACTGGGCGTTACCAACGCACGTGTCTCCTCTCTATTTTCATACATAGTAATTATAAATGAAATGTTGTAGATATGATGTAAGTTAAAATTCAGTTTAACAAAAAATGAGATACAGGCTGTAAAGTCAGCCCTTTTGAGGCTCTAGTTACTTTTCTCCTATTAGTAATTTTTATTCCTTTCACCACTTTTTAAGATAAATATTGGCGTTGAAGCAATTAACACAGTGTATATATTTCACCGGACTCGAAAGTTAACGTCTAAGGCTAGAATAAAATATATTTGTTGAATACACTCTAATAAATATTTCTGGTAATCTTCCTAGACTGAATTGGAATTTTTTAACCTATATGTATATCGTATGGAAATAATACCACATATCTGGCTACAGATATTGAATGTTTAGTATCGTTACTATATATACACTATCTACCAAAGAGTAATTGGACACCCGTGAAGACAGGTAATTCAGTACGTCAGTTGACTTGTGTTTCACGGCCTTCTGCGTAGGATCGCTGGTGTTTGTCCGTGGTAGCATGGTCACAGAGGCCTATTGTAACACTCTGGATAATGAAATGCTCCCAACATTGTGGCGTTTTTACGGGATGGACGCGTGTTACTTCCAGGATGACAATGCCAGGTGCCATGTTTCAAGGGCTACTATGCAGTGGTACGCTGATAACAATGTTCGCCGAGTGGACTGGCCCGCCCAGAGCCCCGACCTCAACCCTATAGAACATCTTTGGGACGAATTGGATCGCCGGGTGAAGGCTCGTCAGGCGCGGCCAGAATCCATTGCTCAACTCATGGAATGTTTGCAAGAGGAATGACGACGAATCCCCTTGGATGTCCTGCAAACACTCGTAGAGAGCATGCCAGACAGGGTGGCTGCTGTTATAGCCGCAAGAGGTGGCCCTACGAGATTCTAACGGGGTGACAACCACGGGGCAAACATTGTGGACAGGTGTCCAATTACTTTTTGGTAGATAGTGTAGTTGGGAAGTATCCTAATAATTTTACTGTTCCCTGACCAAATGCAGGAGCACTAGCATCAATGTGTGGAAAACTATATTACCATTTGCGCTTTCTCACGCCACGTACACACTCGTTGCAGTAAATTTTGCGAATAATTTCGTAGACTGTATTATTTCCAAATGAAATGGCTCCCAAAAGTGCTAACTTTACCGTGAATAGCCTACGATTTATTGTTAAGGCTAGCATAATACGTTTGTCGTTGTTGTTGATGGCGTGTTAGGAAACAACGATCGATACCCGTCATGCATGGGGTGATTTTTCAAAGTGTGTAGATACGAAAGGTAGGCCATATCTGCCGCATCCTTTAAGAAGCGGCCAGTTAAAGGAGCGTTCTCGGTCTTTTACAACGAGGTCCCTGTGTCTGGGTCTTGCTGCTAAAGCTGTAATTAGGGCGACCGGCTTTAGCTCGACTTCGAAATTGGCTCGTAAATTTCAGTGCTGGTGGCGTACGATTAAAAACTGTTCCTAAGGGCAACGCCATATTTCGCCTTCGAAGAGAAATTGCTTTGCTTTTTTTTTTTTTTTTTTTTTTTTTTTCCCGAACTGGAGGAAAATAAATGCAACAAGGCAGAACGACACAAGTTCCTCTCTTTAAAGTTCTGAAATTTCTTTCTCGGAATTTACGAGATAAATTCCGCCGCGCCACCGAGGGACGGTACTAGACGAAGAAGCAGTTTACGGAACTAGCGGTAGCAGTGTAATAAATTCTCGCTGGCAAGAAAAGTTGTTTTCTTTTATTTTTATTTACATTTGGCGCAGTTTCCCTCTCTGTATCCCCCTCGTTCGGAAGACGTGGGCTACCCGGAACTATTACCTGGATAAGAGATGTGCCATCCACCGTCGTACCCAGGAGCCCGGGATTCGAACACGGGATCTGGGAGGATGCATTATTGAGCAGGGTTTGCTCCACATCTCCTGTGCTCTCGTAGCTCGCTTTAGGAGACACCGTCTGCACGGTTTGCCGTGGAGGGTGGCAGGGAGGGAGGGGGGGGGGGAAAGTACGATGGACGTGTTCCAAGGAGAAATGATGCTCGCAGGAGAAGCTGGCTGCAGTAAACAAGCGAGCAGAGAGCATGGAGGTATTAGTCAATGGAGTGGAAGCCGAGACACGGAAGTGAAGTCGATAATGAAAGACAAGGACCGGGCTAGTAGTGGCAAAAAGATGCATGGCTTACATTGCTTACTATGTAACTTCATAATATGGCGGCTGACGTAAACAATCGGTCTGCGCATGCGCAGTTGAAAGAAGTCAGTCAAGGCATCGGCTTCACTTGATAAACGTGGAGAAGATAGGCTGCTGCCACTCCACCATCTATTACCTCCATGGCATAGAGAACGCCGGTTTGCCCATGGAGGTAAGAAGTAGGGGAGTTGGCGTTTACAACCTTTCCAGCGCATATTACTGATGCTCTAAGCTGGTTCCACAATGCTGCGATGCGATGCGATGCGATGCGATGCGTTGCGTTGCGATGAGCGGTAGCCAATCAGGACGAAATAGCACTCCGTCGCAGTGCTTTGCGCGAGTTTCTAGCGTTGCCATTGTCGGCGACAGCCTGCGACGGAGTTGAAGTAGAGTAAGTAATTGTTTACGAAGATAATACAAACATATATTTTTTTTTTACGTCTTGAAAATGACTATCGCGTTTACGCCGACATTTTTGTACGTATTTATTTTTATTGTTGCTTCATGGATGTACAAAAATATAAGACGGCTTCTTATACATATGGGCAATGTCATACAAATCGTTTATTAACAACAAAATACTTCTTCGTCTTATCGTGTTGTAAAGATATGAAATGTTAAATATGTTTGCTGATATTCAAAGTTATAATCATGCATGCATTCCATGCACTTATAATAGTAAATTGGCGTGAGACACAGATTCATATATGCACTCCAGTTAGTAGCGATAATTTCGAATATGTTTTGTCAATTCAAAACTGTTTTCCTAGTAAACTTGAAAACTATCTTTTCGGAAGGAAACTTAAAAGTTTTATTACAACATCCTCCGTGTGTAAAGACAAGTGCTAGAAAAACAAACTTCTGAATGTGAGAACTGTTGAAAAAGAAAGTTGGTAGAAGGAGGGTTCGACAGGGCGGTTTTTGGAAAATGGATGTTTAACAAAAACTCCATGGTGACGGCTAAATGAGTTTGAAGCTGCAGGAAACCGAACTCCGAGGTTCCAAGAGCTGCCAACTGGGATGTACGACGTCGGAGTACTTGATTTGGTGACCCGAGGACGACTGAACTACTCGAGATACTCTGATTCCGAGGTGCGAAAAACTGGGATTCCTGCATCGCCTCATCGAAGGATGATGTAAGCCAGCGTCAGAGAAAATTCTCTTTTCCAGCACAATTTTTTTCTTCCTGCAAGTTTGATTTTTATGTCAGTACATGAAGACGCCCTGGAAATATTAGGACGTACACAGATATAGTGCTCGAAAACTTAAAAACATAAAAGTTGTATTTTTTTTTTTTTTAGAATCTCGCTTGTGTGGTTCTCGAGTCGTTTAAGGACATAGGAATTAGTGCTTCCGGCGTACAGCTAGCAGAACTCATTTAAATAATTTTTTTTTATGAAACTGAGTCAACCAGTAACCAAAATGTGGTTTGCAAAATAAATTTGTAAAACCCATCATTTTACTTTAACAAAGTTTTCAAAACTAACTTAGTTACGTGCCAAAACATCATATTGTGGTTAACATCAAAGCGTATGCCAAGCCGTTGCTCCAAATATTAAGGTACCTGAGATAACATACAAGGCAATGACCGTATAACAACGGTGCGTGATAGGAAAAACAAGCAACATTGTTTGTAAAAATTAAAATTCGACCTTTTTACGGGTACGGTTTGAAAGTTTAATTGATGTGATTATCTCCCGACTGTCGACTTCAGTGCCCCTAAGAGCATAATGATAGCATTGCCAAAGAACGTACCTGGCCTTGCATTCTGACTAGGAAAACTTTTTGAGTGATTTTATATTAACATCTAAGTTAAATTAAGTTTTCAAGTAATATACCGTAATTAACTTGGTTTCCGTTAACCACATACGTGTAACCATAATTAATCGGCGGACAGAAAACAATTAAACAGTGTAAACCACTGACTTTATAAAGTAAAGATTTTTTGTTCAACGCGTTTTTTCTCCCATGTATTTTGACAGATACTGGAGTGAAGCTCTGATAAACATTATGAAATCTGCGTTCAAAATTAAATTTTGGTAAAAAAAGTTCAAATTAAAAAAAAATTTATAAATACGTAACTTTCAGAATGTTACCGTGTTCGTCACTATAAAGTAAAGAAGTAGAACTACGATAGCTTAATCTCCGGAGAACTGATTAACAGTCTTCTTGACCAAAGTCTCTCATCGAGCGGTTCAGAGTTCTCTCTAGCAGGGAAGCAGTTTTAACAAGAGAGGAAATAAACGCCGCAGTTTAAAAGCTTGATCGTTGATGCCGTGGGATGAAAAGCGCCAGTTATCCTCGTCTCACGTCGGACAGCGCGTCAGAGAGAGAGAGAGGGGAGAGAGAGAGAGAGAGAGAGAGATCTGTTAACGGGAACTGCTCTCTTCGCTTCGCGCGAGTGTACGCTTTAAGCGGGTTGGAACTTGGAACTATGCATCGCCGTCCATCACTCTGGTTGATTGGTTCGTTACTACCTCTGACTTTCAATGCATCTCGCATTCTCTCTGACCGGGCTACATCGCGTTGTCGCCCCCATGGCTCGCTACTCTTCAGCCCTTCCACAACCAGATCACTACTCCTAGCTCGCCGCACTGTGAGTAAACCCCGAATAGACTACACTAAGAGACACCTGTTTGTTTGCGAAAAGATTCCACGACTACAGTCGGTTCACGACTGGAACAGACTTTTGAAGAACACCTTAGTCGTCAGCTGCATGCATCGTTACTACAAGCAGTGACTGGAGCGGGCACAGTTATTTTGGTAGCACGGAGAGAGAATATAGTTTGAATGTTTTAACGTATTTTTTGAAATCTATTCGAGAAAGTCTGTTACAGTTGTGAACGGACGTAGTTGTACTCAAAAACACGTTAGTTCAGAACCTGCATCGTTGTTGGATGATTTTAACTCACGTATTTAGAGTCTGCAAACCAATCACGGACGTTCAGTGACATAACTTTACTCTGATTCGCTCTGCCGAGTAGAAAATATCTTCTCAGGCAGAGAAGATATTGCTATATAAATTGCTGTATAAAATTAACAATAAATTGTTAATTTTATATAGCAAAACATTTCTGGTAATATCTCTGAAACCGAAATTTTGACGCGAAAACGAAGAATTCCTGTATAACATACGAAACCGAGCCTAAAGCTTAGTGAATAAGAATGCAGTGCGTTGTCCCTTAGGTGTAATGTTCTAGGCTCCGTTAACCCTCTCATGCCCCAGTGTAGACAACTGTCCACATGTTGCACAGGAAGGTTACATTTGACCGATACTGTACTCTGCGAGGCTCAACACCCAATTATCTTCCTTGGATGTAACTGATTCCTACCATGCTACTGTTTTTCGTTAAGACGTTCATAATCACTGATCACCGTACACACAAGCCTACGTCTTAAGGCTCGTGTACAAAATCAACTTGACGTAAAATGGTAAACGCTAAACGTCGCCATAATAAAACTGGCATGTCTACAATCGACGTTAAGAGGAATAAAAATAATGTTGTTTGTAATTTACAAAAGCCCGTTTGTAAACAAACGATTCCGCATACTGAATAGTTATACTTAATTATTTGTACATGCGTTTAGCGTTATTTGTGCATTTATTCCGTATAACGTTAAGAGGAATAAAAATAATGTTGTTTGTAATTTACAAAAGCCCGTTTGTAAACAAACGATTCCGCATACTGAATAGTTATACTTAATTATTTGTACATGCGTTTAGCGTTATTTGTGCATTTATTCCGTATAACGTTAACAGAAAAAAAAAACGTACGGTGATTGTGATGCCATCTGTTACCAATCGTTTGTATCATTTATCACTTTTTTCTGACGTATTGAGTTCTGATTGGCTGGCGTTAAACGTTAAACGCAAAGACTTGAATGTTAGCCGACTTCTAACGCGTTACGTTTGACGTTTAACGTCTCGGTAACGTTTTAAGTCGATTGTAGCCAGTGCCATTACTCTCAATGGATTCATGAGTTATTGTACCGTCAACGCGATTTCTGCCTGTCTGTAATAACTAGGGATAGGAAAAAGTAGCGTCTTAATTTCAGGACAAGATAGATTTGAAACGCGTGTACACTGACGTCGCCTATCAAATTTGATCAGAGTTTATTAGACACGCCCTGGATGACTCTGCGCCAATAGTCGACTTGCAAGGGAACAAGAAGCGAATCCCGTACTGTCAAATGTGTGGTAACACTGGGGCAACAGCCAATGAACAAACATCTGAGGTTTGACTATACAAAGGATTGTGGAATCTAGCATACAGGTCATTGAACTTGAGAAATTTTCCTATCCCTAGTAATAACAAAGCAAGTTCATTTCCAGTTTAAATACAGAATACTTAAAAAAAAATCTTGTTCGCAAAACCATAAATTATTATTGAATGTGGAGGATGGAAGAGTTAAGCTTTGTTTCCCTGAGGCGGAGGAATATCCCGGAAGTAGAACTTGAGCAGGGCTTCAGAAATGTCGGTAGTGGTCTTGACTGGACTATACGTAAGTATACGGAGGTGAAACACGAGCGTAGGTACAGCGTTGCAGTAGTCGCGGAGATTGGAAAATTACGACGCCCTACAAGACCAACCTCACCGTCGCATCAGAGCCTACGTCCCCGACGCCATCTCACGCAGACGACTGCCATCGGCTCAGCAATCGTGTATGTTAGTGCATCTATTAATGCTTAACAATCGTATAAACACATCAATAAAACAATGTAACAAGAAACTGACATGTGAGACTGATGTAAAACTCGAAATATTCGTTCTCACACGTTATCCAATATTTGGAATGTAGGTGTTTAAAAGCTTTCGGTTGTTCTCAATTGTCACATTAGCTGAGGTTACTAGGTCTTAGTGCTCGGACGCAGGTGTTCTAGGTTCGGAACTCGGTCGTACTTGTACAATTTTTTATATCGGCCCAAATTGTTTAATGTGCGTGTCACCAAACATATCTTTAGTTGCACCAACCAAATCATACAGTTTGGAGTAACGAAATGAGAGAACAACAAAATAATTTGGTTTCAGTAACAAAATATTTTCTTGTCCCTATACAAACAAATAATTTGGTTGCACCAAACAAATCTTCTTTGATTCAACAAAACATTTTTCTCAGTGCGCACCCTGTGTGCGATCAGTTTAAATAATGATCACTGCGTTATAGGCTGTTCGCAATAATGTGAGCACTTTCGAGGCCCTGTCTACTTATTTCTTTCAGCCATTTTGCATCCTTTAACCACCTTTTCCAATAAATTTGGCTATGTAAGTAATTAGCACATTGTGTATGTTCCACCGCACGCATAAGTTAACCTATAAGGCTAAAATGAAATATATTTACTGATTTTTATTTCAAATAAGGGGGCTTTCTAAAGTGAATTACGTATAGGTAGTGAATTACCACAGCCGCCGTGCGTGGTTACCTTGTGCGTGTGTGTGTGTGTATTCCACGTTCTTCGATTTTCATCAACTTCTGTCATTTATGTTATTTATGACATTGTATATTTTAATGTGTAATAAAATATCACCCAAGAAGTATCATTATTAGCATTAAGTCCTTAGGTAACTAGGGAATTTATGTTTAATAATTATATTTTAATTGATTTAAAAAAAAACAAACTGGGTTTTAATTTTTCCCAGTGAAATGTATTTTCGAACTGTTTTCTAATTGCTGTTTTATTTTATTTTATTATTATCAACCAAAAAAACAGGTGAAACTCCCCTGTAACATTTCGGGATGTCATACGCCAATCAGCCGGTTGTGGTAACTTACTCGCCAACCGGCAGCCCGGCCATTAAAGATGAGTCTCCCGCATCACGCGATGGCGTATCAGACCCAAGGCCTCTTCGAGAACCGCGCGGAATGGATGTGGACCATTCATTATTTGTTCCAACATTTCTGAGTTCTACTCTCTACTTTCAGGATATTCCTCCGCCTCAAGCAAACAAAGCTTAACTAGATCCAGAAAATCACACCAAGGGCACCACGCACCCCCTTTCTTGCGCACTCAGTTAATATGATATTATTTGTAGGAACTATTTCTTACTAGGCATTACCACCACACACGCCTATTTTCTCTCTAGTTATGTTCGTATAAATTATAAATGAATTATTATAATTTGTAGGCGAAACGCAAGTAAAAGTCCAGTTTAATGAAAAATGTGATAAAGCCTGTTCACGATGAAGTGAGCACTTTTGAAATCAACCTTACAAAAAAGTTACTGCCCCTGCCTGCATATATTTTAACGGACGCAATAATTGACATGCGCCCAGTAAAGTTGGCAACGATAGATAGAAAATATTTCCATAACTTAACGTCGAATAAAAAGTGTTAGGTAACCATTTGTGATAACTGAAATTATTCATTTCGCTTTCAGTTTTTTTTTCAATGCATCGAAGTGTAAAAATGACAAATTCGTAAAATATTTCCTTTTCTTATAATTCCACAGTTTCACTCGACCAACGCATGGATAATGTTCAGGTCCATGGCAATGTTAATTCGACATAAAACGGAGGAACACACGACGTGCATACAAGTACATCTTAATCAGGACTTCCAAAAGTGTCCATGCTACCGTGAACAGCCTATACTCTTATGTTAACAGAAGTATAAACCGCGTGCGATACGTGAAATATTCGGGAAACAACCCAACACGTCATATGAGGGTTGGTTTTTCAATGGCTTGATTAAAAAAGTGCTAGGAAACCGCGAATAGACTATACGCTCACATCAAAGGAACACCCACGTCATCCTGACGCTGTGCATTTACTTACTGTGGATAGTGGAGAGGTTTGGGCGCCACTCGACATCGAGGTCTTGAGAGCCGATGAGGGCGAAGTGAGGCGAGTATGGAGCAGCGTCGGAATGCAAGGACGGGGTAAACGGGAGATCCCCGAGGAAACACGCTGACAAGCGGCATCGTCCGGCACGATTCCCGAGTGTGAAAATCCGGCAGCAACCCCGCCGGGAATCGAACCAGGCTCGCCTTGCCTATGGGGGGGGGGGGGGGGGGTTTGTAATCTGACCACTGCACCACAGTTTCCCTTACCTGCTGTGTGGCGGACGTCCCTGCTTAAACCACAAGGTGGATTCGACGAGACATCTGCTCTCCCTATATGTTCGCGGAAATTCGATCCTAAAGCCGCTTCGCAGAGGCAAGTAAAGTTCTCTCAACCACAATCTACTTTGAACTTGAACTTCGCGTCGTAAGTATTTTCATCATAGCGACTACCAGGCTCGCAAACTGGAGCGAGAGAGAAAACCTGGGCTTCATAAAGCTTCAAAGATATGCAGAGGCATTGTTTTGTAGTAGGAGCATCGATATTCAGTTCTACTTAATTTAGGATTTGTGCTTTAAAAAATAAAGTATGGTTTGCATAAGCGCAAATATTATCTCGGCTCAATTCTTCCGCAGTCGTCTTTGCTGCGGACATTATTATATTTCCGTAGTTAAAATCTAAACACTTCCGTTATAAATTCTGAAAATATTTTATTATTTTTATTTATTATTGGTGATACTGGTTATCTTTTCTAGTATATACTTTGTCCCTTCTATGTGAAAGACACGTGTCAATAATCAAAGTGAAATATGCAGCGCTTCAGTTACAACCATTTTTCCAAAAATGGTGAACGAAAATATTAGGAAATATATTTTTTATGTCGGTTTCTGTTAATTTCCTCCTTGCTGTACCACTGTAATACATTTATTTGTTGTGCAATTATCTTTACTTACTTGAGTTTCTAATCGATACGTATGGTGCATTAAAGCACTTTAAAAATAATTTTTATGGACAAAAGCAATTAATATGAGCACTAATATAATTGAAATTAAATACTTTGCCATTCTGTAAAGGCAGTGAAACTTCAACAAGAACTCCACTATTATTCACTATAAGTTCTTAATGTTTCTGCTCAATGGTTTTTTATTTTGAAAATCAGTATGGCGTGAAATATTAATGAAATTGTGAACATTTAAGATGAAGTTACATTCTTCCGAAAGAGGAGATTCCTGTCTCAATTCTTCCTCTCACTGCAATATCGCGAGAGAATGTAAGAATAAGCAAAGTTAACATGAACACATCTCTTTCAGTATTCGGTATTGTACATACTCCCATAAAAAAAAAAAAAACAAGCATCGCTTAAATACTGTCATAGAAACGGTTTCACTGTTTTATTTCGTTTGAATGAATATTACTGCAACAGGTTTTTTGATTGCATACACCAACATTGGTGAAACGAAACCTTAGAACAGTAAAAAAAAAAAATTCAGTTTTGCGCATTATTAGTTAGTGGGGGAAAAAGAGTTTGTTGGAAAGCACGACGAAAATATAGGTTGTGAGTAGATACCCTATGATTTCGCGATACAATTCTCTAAAGACTCTTCACAATAAAGTTATAACATGCGCCCAGTAAAGTTGGTAGCGGTGGAGGGGAAAGTAGTGCCATATATTAAAGCTGAACAAAAAGTGTTAGGTAACCATTTGTGATAACTTAAATTATTTATCTCGCTTTCCGTATTTTTTAATGCATCGAATTGTAAACATGAAAAGATCTGTACAATATTAACTTTTATGATAATTTTACAATTTCATTTGACCGACGCACGAATAAAGTGACGAGGCCCATGGCAATGCAAATTTCACACAAGGTGGGATAACACGCAGCGTTTTTAAAAGTATATCTTAAGCAGGGCTTTTAAAGGTGCTAATTTTTCCGTGAACAGCCTATATCAAAGCATACGGCACATGAGTTAGTTTCACTTGTGACATGGGACATCTGACCTCTCGCGGTGTCTGTTCGAGGCTCTGTGTTAGGAGCATTGATCACGCGCCATAAGCAATCTTTTGTTGTTTGGTCGGGGGCAGGGCAAATCTGCGCTCCCTTAACAGCTACAGGATGCTGGCCGGCTTTCACCACTGTGCAACTAGGTTGCCTACACCAGCAGGCGAGGACGATGCGCCGCCACGGAATAAACAAGTCCACAGAGGCGAAACGGCGTGGCGGTCCCTTTGATGTGGGAGTATACATTATTCTCCGGCTGGATCTGCGAGGCTCTGTGAACGGTCCTGGTGTCTGATTGGCTACCGCGTGGTGCGGAATGTTCTCTATTGGTCGGGATGCCAGCTGGCGAGTAAGTTACCAGACGCCGCGCTAAGAGGATAGCCGACGAAATATTTATCTTTATAGGACCAAAAATATATTTAGTTTTCCTAACAAAATATTTATTTTAGTAAAAAAATTAATTTTGAAAACAACAGAATTAATTTTCTTTATCTGACGAAATACACTCTTGCATTAAAAAAAATCTCTGTTTTGGGCGAATAGAAATTAGACTGTCAGAAAAATATTTGGTTGAATCAACTGTATATATTTGTTTGGCCACTCATTTGATTTCCTTCCTTCGAAAATACAAATTGAGAGTTTGATTGTATATTTGTGATAGTTAGGATATTTTTATATTATTGCTAAGAATCAATAAATTATATAAAGATCGGAATAAGACAAATTCAAGAGGAAACGAAAAAGCCAAGCTATAAACATTTTAATATATATTTCCGCACATTTTTCAGTGCTAGAAATGCGTGTATTTTAAAACATTCAAATTTCACACGTAGTCACATTAACTAAGGCTGCTAATATGTAGTGCTCGGGCGTAGGTGACCCGGGTTTGAATCTCAGTCACGCTTTTTTTTTTTTGTATAAACCGAAACTGTTAAATATACGTAGAGCGAAACAAATCTTTAGTCGCACCAACCAAATACTGGTTTGGGGCAACCAGCTATGAACAACAAAATAATCTCGCTTCGACAACAAAATACTTCATTGCTCCAAACAAACTTTAGTCGCATAAACCAAACATTTCTCAATGTGACTGGCGAAAGACTTTCCACCATTTTGTTGGCATGTGGGGCTGGAGTTTGGCGAGATAGGTGGCTGTATCATCCCCGCATACTGAAGTGCAGTGCGAAGCCGCACCGCTACAGAGCAGGTAAGAATACAGAAGCGAGACAGTCGATGTCTGAACGTCGATCGCCAGTCATCGCTTTGTATCCTACTTCCCAGCCGGCAGCGGGCAGTTATCCAATCAGACACGACGTCCGTTCCCAGAGCGTGCACTCAGCCAATCAGTGATTGGATTTGCACACGCCTGACGAACCGCCGTGTCTTGTCATCGATATGTACTTAAAGGCTATTCACGATTTTAATGGATGCATCGAGTGACATACGCCCAGTAAAGTTGGTAATGGTGGATGGAAAGTAGTTCCGCATCTTAAAGTTGAATAAAAAACTGAAGGTATCCATTTGAGATGTCTTAAATTATTTCTTTCGCTTTCTGTGGTTTTAACGCACGTAAGTGTAAAAATGACCAGTTTTTATATAATAATTACTTTTATTATAATTCCACGGTTCCACTTAACCGACGCATGAATAAAGTGATGAGGCCCATGGCAATGTTACTTTTACAGAAGACGGAAGAATACACAACACGCATTGAAGTAGATCTTAAGCAAGGCTTTCAAAAGTGCTCAATCATACCGTGGCAGTTTGTAGTTAGTCCGTGGCGCAGAGAAACTCACCCGCTTATGAAGATTTCTCTAGTGCACAATCAATAGTTTTTTTCTACTCAGGTTGGGAACAAATCAATATTATTTATAAGAAATTTTTGAAGGCAGAATTCCCATCGCAATGAGCTGGTGTTCCGAAGAGGTCTCCTTTAAGCTGGCGGTGAATGGAGAAATTATATTTCTTTGTGTATAAAAGATTTTTGTGTCTGGTGCGAATTATAAAAAAATAACTACCCTTGCCAAAATATTAAGTGTTATATTTATTCTCTAACTATTATTCACGCCTTGCAATTCTGTTTATAGGCTGTTCACAGTAAAATGAGCACTTTCGAAAGCCTTCCTTAAGATCTACTTGTATGCACGTTGTATATTCTTTCGTCTTATGTAAAATTAACATTGATAGGGCCTCATGACTATTCATGCGTCGTTTAAGTGAACCTGTGAAATTATGGTTACCTAACACCTTTTATTCGACGTTAAGATATGGAAATACTTTCCATCCATCGTTACAAACTTTACAGGTTGCATGTCACTCACTGCGCTCGTTAAAATATATGTAGGTAGGGGCAGTGACTTTTTTCTAAGGTTGATATCAAAAGTGCTGACTTTATCATGAACAGCCTTTAAAAGAATATGAATAGCCTTCTCTAACGTGACCCAAGCACCTGCAATTAGACCGTTATTCCTGGGGATGGCCTCTCAGTAGGCAGGAGACTCGGGATACGTAGATACTACAGTTGGTAATACCCTTGTCCGTAAGTACGACAATCCCGTGCGCCTTCGTCCACCTAGCCAACGTTCTGATGGCCGGTTGTACTAATCAGTTTTATTGCTCGTTCTGATATCATATTCGCACTTGATCTAATATCGCCGCAGTAAACTGTTGCTCCATTCGGTTCAGAGCGTGACTGGAGATCGAAGCGAACTTCATTTCGAACCGGCGAAGACGGTGGTTCGAATTCTTGCTCCAAGATCAGAATGGTGTCTAAAAACATTGTTAAATTTATTTATTTGCCGTAAATTAACTTTTTAATGTGTAAATCTTTTAAATGTTAATTTTGTTGTAGTTTGCACTTGTAAAATATAAATTGAGACATATATTAATTAATGAGATATTTATATTTTGTGAAGAGATAGCGAAATCTTCGCTTATCCCTCCGAGCAGGCACAATTAGAAACAACCCTCGAGTCACCGACTGTGTCTTCTCAGGCCCTCGTAGCTCCGTCCACACTTCTCGCCTCACCACGTGTGTTTGTTGTCGTGATAGATTCTGATTAGTCCCCGCCGTGCTCTGTGGGTGGAGTCTTGTCGAGCGGTAAAACTACTGAGTTAGCTGGACCCACATATTGTGGCGCATTTATTTAACTGTTTACACTCTTGGTCGAGTGTTTGGCTTCTATGTTTTCTTAACTAACTTTGTCCTCGTTACTGCCGCTTTACTTACTTGAAACCTTGTGGAACGGGTGCACGGAGGGGGTATCATAACAAAGAGCAAGCAATAAACATACAAATGGGTTTGGCAGTGAGCGTTCATAAACAATCTCATCTTAGTGGGTAAATGTTATGAATTCTGAAGCCTTATAAATTTAGGTGTGTTCGAAAAGAATTTTACTATTAATTTGTCACATTTAAATAAAGCAGTTATGTCGACCAACATTTACCTAAAACCAATTTTACGGCCGTGTATTAAACAACACCTGGTCGATTTCGTTAAATGTTTTCTGTGGTTCGAGGAACAAAGTTTATTCGTCACGTAGGTCCTGGCAGAAAACAAAACGGGAGATCTGACACAATTATATATATTTTATAAAAATGGCAAATGTCCTATTTGTTTACATACAAACTGGAAGAAATCCAGTTCACATGTAACACTATTGAAAACTCGCTGCAAAAATTGTACTTATCAACAATTATCATAGAGCGTTCCAACCCCAGGAGAGTAAACCTTATAACATACTGTTCACGATAGAAAGAGTACATTTGAAATCTACCTTAGAAAAAAGTCACTGCCGCTGCCTGCATATATTTTAACTGGTGCACTGAAGGACATGTGCCCAGTAAGGTTGGTTACGCTGGAGGTAAAGTAGTTGCATGTGTTAACGTTGTATTAAAAGTATTAGGAAAACATTTGTGATCACTGAAATTATTAATCGTGCTTTGTGTTTATTTAAGAAATAGTACAGGTGTTAGAATTGTAATATATATATATATATATAATAATAATAATTTTGCAGCTTCACTTGACCGATGCATGATTAAAGTGATGAGACCCTTGACAATTCTAATTTTTACACAAGGAGGAAGATTACACAGCATATATCCAAGTAGACATTAAGTAGGGCTTTCAAAAGTTCTCATTTTACTGTGAATAGCATTTAGCAGAATATTTATACGTGAGCTCGGAGGAGGACCCTCGAAATCTTGGCTCCATTCTGCATGTGCCATGTTCTAGGAGACCAGTCAAATGAAAGCTATCAGTCTGTGAATATGTCTTTGTTTTCTAGCGTGTCTCGTTCTTTCCATATGAGAGATCGAGTAATGTGTCAACGCAGCTCCTTCGTAATTATGGTTTTCCAAAAATTCCAACCGCAATATTGGGATAGTTTTGATGATAAAAAAACTATACTTTAAAGAACTCAGTTTAATAAATAGTGAACCGGAAATTGTAAATATAATACATAATATCTTGGAAAAAAGTTATTTCCATTACAAATAAAATTTACTTGCACAGCAAATTACAAAATTGTTTCCACTGAAGCAATTCATTGATACATTTTTATGTAGATTGATTCTTGCAAAATGATTGAGCATGAAATTTTATGTACAACATCGCCTGTCGGACTATCCTGCAGTTTACATGTTCAGCATATGCCATGAATCTTCTTAAGGTGGAACTGTAGTGAAAAATAGTGAACTACTGCCTCCATAGATGGCACGGTGTATGTTAGCATAAAGACAGTTTTACTCTTGTATGTGGGCGACCAGGATGCCGGGGGATCGTTACTTGTCAGTCTGCTTGAGGAGAAAGGGACTGGAATACGGCCAAGGTTGGAGATAGCGAACCATACATCTCCGGGAGATAATGACGTGCCACTCAAGTTATCGCTACCCATGATATCCACCTAGTAAAATGGCTGTCCTTCATCAGCTAACGAGTAAGCCACTGAAGGGTATTCCCAGCTTCTGGACAGCACCAGTCCACTGAGAAAAGTTTTATTCAAAGACATGGAATGTATAGTTTCTCTACCGTGTTGCTCGCAAGAAGTAACTGATAACTAATGAGCCTACTTTCCTCTTCATGGGCGCAAATAAATTTTTTGTGAAGTTCTTGAAAGCTTAGACGGTGGTTAGTCGTTGACGTCTCATTGACAGCAATATAATTAGAGAAGAAACCAGAAACTTGTGAAACAATACAAAGACAATTAAAATACACGAGCGACTTACCTGGGATTCGAATTCAGAGGAACTCATAAAATTACGCTAACTTGCAATCAACTGCACGCCATTCAGAAAATAAGTGATTTATATACTAATACATATAAATTAATATGGCCTAGCACAGTACAACTTCTTCGCTAAATTTGAAAGAACTCTATTGATGGTTTCCCGAGATACGGTATAAAAACTATATTATTTCACGTGGGGCTATCTTACAAAATGGGGGAGAAATGAAGTTTCGCATTCACAATTATTATAGATATAAATAATACGGTCAGCATACGAAGTTAAGTTGAAATTTGTTTTGCAGTTTCGTAAATAAAAAATTCGGAGCCCAAATGTTTATATGGCTGCCATTTTGAAAATATGTTCATCTGACCCTTTCAAAACTTATCAGTTTACATAGCCTACCATAGAGTTAATTGTTAGCCAAATTTGGTAATTTTTTTTGGAGATCACGCTATTTTATAGAAGTGATACTATTTTACAAAATGACAGACAAAAGAGATTTTGTACACACATTTGATTGTTGTAGTATATACACCCATCATACAAGGTTTCGCTGCAATTACTATCATAGTTTTAACGATATAACATACAAAATTTAAATAGCTGTACGGCCGCCATTTTGAAAATAAGTGTCTGACATACATATAACATATCATTCACCATTATCTATCGCAGTACTACTTGTTTGCCATATTTGGTGGGAATCGGCTAATGGTTTCCCGAGATATGACACAAAAACTTTATTTATTCGTGTTGCACAATCTTACAAAATGGAGAACAAAAGAGGCTTCATATAGACACATTTGATGTTTGTTTTGTATACACCCAGCATTCAAAGTTAAGTTGGAATTGATTACATGTTTTCGAAGACATAGCATACTATGCTAATATAACCAGATGGTTGCCATTTTGTAAATAAATGTCTGGCATACTTGAAACTTGTTTGTACTTATCAACTGTGGCAGTACTACTTTACTGCTAAATTTGTTGGGAATCTGTCAGTTGTTTCCCGAGAAATTATACGAAGGCTTGATTAATTTATGTAGCGTTATCTTTCAAAATTGGCGACCAAGAACAATATTCACCCCTGAATTTAATGCTAACAACTTGCGTTTTCAGCAAACAACATTTGTTTTAAATCGGTTGAATGGTTCCTGAGATATGACATATCGCCCGGCGATGCCGAAAACTATAAAAGTCAGTTATCCTTACTTAGCACTATATGTGTAGGCCCAATGAGTTTGGTGAAATTCGGTTCACGCGTTCATAATTAAAAAAAGGGGGGAGGGGATGACACACGCGCTTAGACGCACACATATACACACAAAAACACATACAGAAAAATTATCTCATAAGCCTTTCATTCTTTCGGAAAGTAATCTAAAAAAGATCTGTAGGGACAAATAAGCAAGGACAGGTGTTCTTCGCGAATAAATTTCAAGACCATTTGTAATCCAAAGCACTTTAGTTCATATGCACTTAGGTGGTTCAATTTTTTTAATGTCACGTGTCCGTAGTTTCTGTCCGCGAATTATGGACGTTAAATATCGGAGTACTTTATTCTGATTGGCCCAGTCAAATAAGAACATGTCTTCTCACGTAGACGCTCAGCCAATAAGCAAAGGAGGTTGTAGTTGTGGACGTTAGGATATTGAAGTCTAGCATGGCCATAAATATTTTCGAGTTAGCACCTGAGCCTACACATAAGAAGTAAGCTTTAACTTTGAGTCATGTTAATATTTATAGGATATGACAGCAGAATGTTCTATAGCGAACGACAAAGTTACTCAGTGTAGACAACTACATAATGGGTGTACCCATTCTCTGATTGGCTGCACGGGGGTTTTGGGAACGGGCCTTGCTTCTGATTGGCTGTTATTTGCTGAGAAAAAATTCCTTATTGCCGTGGCCGTCGGCTGGCGAGTAAGTTTTCTAGGTGCTGATTGGCGAGCGGCGTCCCAACATTGTACTGGCTAGTGACGACATTTTGCTGGCGTGTGCGGCTGTAGTTGGCAGCATTGGCTGGTGTTTTACAGGCTGTTCACAGTAAACTGAACACTTTCGAAACCAGCCTTTGAAAAATATCACTGCTCCTACCTGCATATATTTTGTACGGGAACACTGAATGTCACGCGTCCAATAAAGTTGTATAATAACAGAGGTAAAGTAGTTCCATATCTTAACGTTGAATTAAAACTGTTAAATAAACATTTGTAAATACTGAAATTATTTATTTAACTTTCTGTTTTTTTTTTAATGCACGGAAGTGTAAGAATTAATGAATTCGTAAAGTGTTTACCATTCTAATAATTTCACTACTTCACTTGACGGATGCATGCATAAAGTGATCAGGCCCATCGCAATGTTAATTTTTAAATATGCAGGAGGGATACACTATGCTTTCCAAAGAGCTCAGTTTACCGTGAACAGCATTTACCTCTGTTTACTCACCTGTTCTGTGATGCAACCGCGATGTTTCATTCTCACGTACACCATACATTACACAACTGTAGTGGAGAGTGGAGTTGAGATGTGTGGGCGGCTCTTAACCCTTTCACGCCTACTTTAATTTACCGTTTCAGGTGTTGCAAACAAAAACTTTTATGATTCGTGCTGTACTTACATTGACATGACACTTGTTTCGATGTCACAGCCAATGAGCTGTAGGCTCTATGTTCAGCTACAGTAATATGAACTAATTACGACCTAGACCAGTAAGGCGATTTGCGAATCAATTACCCACATGGAAGCCCATTGGTAGTTGAACTTCGCAGCGTGCTGTACACACCAAAAATTACCCACACGTGCGTAATCTACACAATTGTGTACACTGGGTCTGAGTGGGTTAACATAGAGGTCTTAGGAGCCGATGAAGAGTGAAGCAAGGTGAGAATGGAGCAGTGCCGGAGTGCAAGGACGGGAGATACGGGAGATCCCCGAGGAAACCCACTGGCCAGCGGCATCGTCCGGTACGATTCCCGCATGTGAAAATCAGGGAGCGACCCCGCCGGGAATTGAACCCGATTTCCGCCTAGGTGGGAGGCGAGTAGTGTGACCACCACACCACCGCCCCCACCCCCAGTATATTTACCTAACATAGGACTCAGTCGTCTTGATCTCAGGCACAAAGTGTGGCTTTTCAACTTGTTTACCAGTTTTACTAATGTAAGCTCAGGTTTACTATAGTATGTAAGTATACAAGACCGCCGAGTATATTATACTGACATAAGTTACGGGTAATTACTGCAAAATATATGTAAGCGCTCAAAGCAGGTCTGTAATATTTATTTATCTTAACATTTATGTTAAACGTTTGTTATAAAATAGAAGCTAGACAAGTATATTATTTTACGATAGGAAAAATATAACATACAACAACATCAAATGTTACAAAACGAAAGTATAACTAATTGGGCCTATATGTGCTTGAAAAAATACAGTATCTAACGGTTATTTCCTTTCCGGCTCGCTCCATATCATGCTTATTATTTGAAGTGGGACGGGAAACAACATTTAAAATCCCGTATTGCCCGTTATCTAATATTTCATACTTTGGTTTTAATGTTTGGTGCTCTAGAAGTGTAACGTAGTAGCTATGTTGGCAACACTGTAACCTGAGCTGTTAATCCAATAAAAAAGTACCAGATATTATTCCTAGGATTGCCCTTGGTGTTTCATTTTTCTTCATTGCTTCGTGCTGGAAGATTGCTTGGGACCCATTTCTCGAGGTATTGCGACATAATTCCTTTTTCGAGTTTTCTACACACCTCGCAGTGGTTTCAATTTAATAATTCTCTAGTTACAACAATTCTGAAATGAAATTATTCAATTTGGAATTATTTCACTGGCAAGTAGCGCAGTGAGATGAGATTATTCAATTTGGAATTATTTCACTGGCAAGTAGCCCAGTGAGATGAGATTTCGTAACCTTCTTTGGTCACTAATAGTTATTGAATAATGACAGAAAATATTGATGCTCTCGATATTTTTGTAAGTGTATTAGAGAAGTTGTAAAATAATGATAAATAACGCAATGATTATGTACGTATTTGAGTTAAATGAAAGGTTTTCTACGCATTATTTTGCTAATTAAAAATAGGTTATGAAGCGGACAGCAAGGAAATCTGCACTATATATCGATAACATTTAATTAAAATAACAGGTAATGGTTTACTCCTTCGTAATTTTTAAATACTGCATTGCATTTCCACTTTGATAATGATAGCTAATCTTGAAGCACGAGTCACAAACACAATACAAGCATGTGGGCACCAAACTAGTTCTACAATGTAATGCAAATCACTGTGAAATGTCAATAATTGAGTCAGTTAAAGGCTGTTAGAAAGATCTAGGAACCACTGATGTGTATGTAGACATGACGTAACATACATGTACGTCTCTGCTGCATTCGAGCAAGTAGGTGCTTCGATATTCTGTATAAAGTAATTAAATGATTAGTATTTATAGACTATTTTTGAATCGAACCTTTGAAAAATCAGCATATTTATGACGTATTCGGTTGTTTCCTATGTCATATATCTCAAGTGTTTTACACTCATGTGAACATATAAGTTTCTTATTTTTGGTTAAATTGAACTTTTACTTTCATGTTATATATGTATTAGGTAAATTAATACATAATTATATAGTTTTCATTCATAATTAACATGAATACAAGCAGCGATGAAATATATGTATCGGTAATCTAATGCCTAATAAAAATAGTTATAATGCAAAATATTGTTAAAATTGAGTCCACATAAATACGGGGCTTGGTCCCGTAGATGTAATTTTCTAGGCTTGTTTGAGACGGAAATATAGCATGAAAGTATATCTTGAGCACTGCTCCAGAAAAGTTGCAAGTTACCATGAATTGACTAGATACCAGCATTCACGAGGTAATTTTGCTTTACTATTCAAATTTAAAAAAATAAATTAGGAAATAGTTAGACTCGAACCTTCGTATACGTGGATTGGCACTCTTATTACTCTCTTCGCTACACTATTACGACACGTAGGTAGTAGTATTTTCTAAATGGTTTTAATAAAATTCACAAATATGTAGCAAGTCTTTCACAATGTAAAAATTTTTTACTCTTCACAAGTAAATGTATATCAGTGCGCTAAAATAGACTTATTAAGTTTAAAAGTTAAGCTAAGTTACATGCGGATCAGTTTTTATAATTCATAACTAGAGCTGGTGATTTTTCGCGAATAAATATTAGTACACAGTAGATTTCAATACTATAAGGACCCAACACCAGTTTGTCAATTGCCATTGGTTGCTGTCTGCTTGGAAGGAGTTTTCGTATTTAACTAGGCCACTCAGGATTCGGCAAAATTGGCTCAGCTCCTACGTGATTCGTGCGCAGACAGCTAACAAGTGAAGTAATTCGGCCAATCAAGATACATAAACGACGCTACAGTGTTTTGGAATGTATCAAGCGAAATTTCACTACCCCCAGACATAACATAGTTACGCCTGGTTTCCAATTTACGAGGTCATCTCTGTTTTCAATTAGCGGTCATTTTACAATGGTACGTATCTGGGAAGGCTTACAGCGAACTTATAAAACACTGTTAATTTCAGTAACTTCAATGTTTAGAAAGCTGGTGCACGATTTTTTATATTTCTTAAATCAATCGACTTTCTACTAGAGTGCGTTCAGTGAGCAAAACAAATGCGATGTTCGTATCGCACTTAGGCCTGGCGTTTTACCTCCGCATTTCGAAATTTGTACGCAATAGTAGTTTCTTTTCGAAGTGAGATTGCGGCTTCGAAATTCAAGCGGTGAGATTCGATGGTTCGGAATAATTTAGAAACAACTCAAGAATTGAACCCCGAAGACGGGCTACAAACTAAAATTACATAAATTTACGTACAAAAACCATGCACATAGTCATGACTTCTCCGGGAATAGAAACCGGAAGCTTACAATACGAGGGTGACGTATGTGTGTACATAGTACGTATGTATATACGTACGTAGGTGATGTTCAGTATGTGGCATTCGCGAGGTCAATGCCCTGCAGGCTAGACTGCACAGTGGTATGTACAAACATGTCCGCTGTCACAGTGGAAGGCGACGATTTGGCCAGCGTCCCTCCAGGAGGAGTCAAACACCGTGTGGTCCAATGGCTAAAGTTATATAAACACACGTGTTTTGAATTCTGACTTGTCCCAAAATGAATCCGCGAATTCTTCAGGTCTCTAGTAATAATACAACTTCAGTTTAGAAATGAATAGACACGTACTAAATTCGCGGCATCATTTGGTGAGAGGATAGACTCCACTGCCTTATAAACAAGTGAGCACAGTCCGTGGTTTCATTGGCCATTGGACTTTAATCAACGTCACTCAAATGCTAGATTTCCTTAGAAGAGATTGGCCACTCCGCAACCGCACTAACATCACTGGCTCAAGGGTTCTCCGAGGAGCGCCAGTCATATTTCCGGCTGAAGTCAGCCAAACGCACAGTAACTTGCAATCCAGTCTGTCCTTAAATAATAACGCAAATTTTGCAGGTCTTTAGAATTGAACAGCGGGCCAAAAATGTTCCATCACACGCCGATACGTTTCGTCGACGTATACGTTTGTAAAAATGATTTCTATACATTAATTAGAAACTATTGGAAATTCAGACTTCTGAGTTGCGGAGTTTCTGAAGAAGTTTTATAAAGAATGTACTGTTTTAGTTAACATCAATTTTCGTCATTATCGATGACGGTTGTGCGTCCAGTGAATTAACCAGATAAAACTGGGTACTAAGTGCGCCGTGAGTGCTTCGCTAATGACGCGGCCGTTTATCTGAATTCCCGCAAACGCTAATGTCTAATAGCTGCGCTAATACGTGTTGCGTGTTTGGAGAGGGGAGCAGAGCTTGGATGTGGAAGGAGGGAGGGGGGATTGTCCCTAGATAATAGCCCGTAGCTCGTGGATATCTGCAGCTCCCATCCGACCGCAAATGACGTGCTCTCAAGTGAAATGGCGGCTCTCATTTTGCATCTCCTCCCCCCGGTAGTCAGATGTAGTCACGTTGCGTTTTTTTATATTCAATTACTTGCTTGAATTCAGTTAGCACAGAATTTGCACAGTCTGTTCGAGGGTAACTAAACACTTTTTGAAAACCGTGATTTAGATCTACTTGCACCCTACTTTCGTATCCTTACGCTATATGTAGAGATAGGAAAATTTCGCGAGTTCAGTGATCTGTTGGCTAGACTCCACAGTCTTGTGTACACTCTGGCCTCAGATGTTCGTTCATTGGCTGCTGCTCCAGAGAGTAGCCAGTGTTACTCCACACTTGGCAGTATGGCACCCGCTACTTGTTTCCGTGCAAGTCTGCTATTGGCTTAGAGTCATCCATGGCGTCTCTAATGAGCTGTAATCCAATCACAAACGCGACTTCAGTGTACACGTGTAGGACGGCTATCTTGTCTCCTCACATGAAGTCGCGAATTTTTCCTGTCCCTAGCTATATGTGGCATTTACATTGCCATTCGCTCGATTTTGCCTCTTTTGCAGAAATGCTTCATTTTCGTGTCATGATTTTAATTCCATTGTAATTATTGAGAATTTCTTAACACAATAGAATTTATAATTTACAAGTTGTTAAATATTTTTGAGATTAATTGTTTGTTACATTTTATCTGGTAGTTGTGAAAAGACAGGGAGATATTGATATTTTGAAGTTCATATAACGCTATTTGTGACAAAATTTTACAATGATGGTTTGGATTTCGTATCTGTCTGCAGAGTAAGTCCAATAAATGTTTGTCTATAGTAGCAAATTTTTCTAATATTTACTTCGCAAAAACTTAAATTATCAGCAAATGAAATAATTTGACATAGTGGACGATGCCGAACCTTAAATACTTTATTCATGCGACAGCCAAGTGAAAATTTGAAACTCTAAGGGAGCCAAATGTATAATTTAATTTGCAAATTTGTGCCTTGCTGTCTATTAAAAAACTAGTTTCGCTATAAATGCCAGCACTTCCCTTGACATGTAGCGTCAATACTGAGAACTGTTTTACTTAATTCTCTGTCGGCTTAACTAGGGGTCCTGCATGTCAGTGTGCTGTAGTAAACGAAGGCTTCATCAACATTTGTCTCCAGAAGATAATTTCCCACTGCTTATTTGGAGAAAACATATTAACCTTACAAACACCAGTTTGAATCGAAAAAAAAGTGCATCAGGAATGAAAGGAAAATGAAATGAATTTCGTTATAGTTTTGAATTTCCTGTCGTTGACCTTGGTTGAGACTTTGTTAATGAATTTTCTGCAGCGAACTGTAACGGAGGAGGGAGAATTTTAACTTTCACTTCCCAAACGTCACAAGTTTTATTTTACTACATATTTTTGCCACGGCTAGCTTCGGAACCTTTCAGTAGTGAGAAAATCAATTCCTCTTTCAAGTGTATGCAACACTACCTCATGTAAAATAGACATAGAGAGCGTCAATAGGACAAAGGATCCTAACATATAACTAAAATGCAAAAATAATGACATTATTTATTAATAACCCTTCTTTAAATTACTAACGGAAAGGACTAGAATGAGGTGAATCTTTTCGAAAAATTTTAGTGGGTATCAAAAAGAACAAATTAGTGTGTTCTCTTGATCAAATCTTCATGTGAACAAAGTGAAATATGTTCACAATCCAAGCCACATTCAAAAGCAACATTTATACTAAAATAACAATTAAGAGACGACACGACTTGTTGAAGATTAGATTAAAAATTATAATTTTTCGAACATAGTGAGAGGAAACAAAAAGCATCCATTTTGAAAAAATTATAAAACTAACTTTCTATTGACCTTTAATAAGGCACACGGCCATATAGAACCTTGTATGGAATACCGCCTAGAGATGACGATGATCGTTCTTCAGTGGCCTTTGATCACTATAGTTCTCTGCTCGAACATAGACAAGTCCCTGGACTTCCGCTGTGGCTCTAAGTGTTGGTAGGCCGTTACACTCCAGACGCAGCGATAGATCCCTAGTAGTGACATACGATTGTCCTTCTTCGGGCCGTCATCAGTTCCTGGATTGAAGTCATTTCTTCACGGTACTTCATTGAATCTTATACTGTCCAATTTTAATATCGATAAATGATATCACAACCATCACTTCTATAAATCAGGACTGGACATAAGAACAAAAATTATAATTTTATCAACTTTTCAATATCAGTTGGCCGACTCCTCAACATTCGTTTGCCCTTCTGAAGACGAATAATAATAATCCTAACAAAACAAAAACAAAAGCTGATCAAAATCGAAATTTCTCATTAGAAGTATCGCCTCTTTACATTTGAAATACATTTCCAAGTTCGTAGAGATGAACGCAAGCGTTCCTGCATCAACAACATAAAATATGGGAAGCATAAGAGTTTCCCTAGCATGTAGAAACCGTTCTGTTTATCATATTTACACACCTCGCTATAATAACTTTGAAAGCACAAAGAATTTCAACATGTCACTCACTAGCTTATCCTATCTGAAATTAACAAAACAAGTACACATAAATATTTACAAATGATCAGATGTTACAGAACCAAAAACCTCCGAGGCAGAATCCCGAAAGACGTGTCAAGGCCATTAAAACATTGGTTACTTCAATAGTACAGTAAATTTCACGTCATTGGAATAATGACATAACATCACACAAGTACACTTGGATATAATGTTAACTATAACCGTTTAAAATTTTTTTCTTTTGGTTTTGTGACAAGTTACTAATGGTAGCTTCATAAAAACATCAAGCCATTATAAAAACATCAAGTCATTATAAAAACATCAAGCCATTATAAAAGCATCAAGCCATTATAAAATTACATTCATCGTTTTTTAAAAGTGCATAATATAATTTTATTTTAAACTTATAAGTTATACAAATTATATTTCAACGCAAATTCTTTATTTAGTGTGAAGTGTGGATTCAAAGGAATGTACATGTTGCAATTTCTTTTTTATTTCGACCCTTGATTTGCCTGTGGTAGGTATTTAACTACTAACTATTTTTTTTAATTTTAAATTTGGTCTCACAAGTTAAAATTCAAATAAGGATGATAATACAAGGAAAACTGCGAGTTTACAACTACGTCGCAGACTTGATTCTGCCAAAATTGGGTAAAATCAATATCGTGACACAAATACGATTTCGTAGTTAAGTAATTATGTTTGTACTGCTGTATAAGGTGAATGGGTATTTGGGTATAGAGAAGGCTACTTTCACAATTTTCTTTTTCATAACACAGACAAGCTATAACGGCAAAGTTCCACTTAAAACCTCTTTCTAGCTGACGAATGACTGCATTGCGGACATCTACAGGCTGTTCACGATAAAGTGAGCACCTTTTAAGGCCCTCCCAACAGGCTTCAACCACTAATAAACATATCTTATTGCAGCATCAGGCATTAAATTTTGAGGGTTGTGAAATGTATACACTGTGTTTATTCGTCGCAAAGCAGTGTTTATATTAAAAAGCAGCAGGAAGATGGAAATAGGATGAAAGGAAAAATTTAGAAGGGCCTTAAAAAGTTCTCACTTTACCGTGAACAGCCTATAGTAGAAAACACGTCATTCAAAAGCTGTTCCGTATTTTGTAGTGCTGTCTAAGCTCTGGAAGCGTTCAAGAAACGTTTCGTGCCCAGAAGCAAGTTTCAAATTGTTATTTAAACTCCTTGTATTATTTTTTAGACATGGAAATAGCTAAAGCTAGTGTTTGCAAAATCAGTTTTAGCTGCTAAATGTTCTGTATAGGAAGTTCGGAGCTGTCTTTAGACACGCGCCATACTTGTATCGTTATTAGCGTGCCTTAAAAATGTAGGGTGACTGGTTCAAGTCACGTCCAGGAGGATCTGCGTGCAAGTTGATCGCCTCGCGCGTAGAGGCGATGACGCAAGTGGTGAGTGAGCGAGAGTCGACCTTATAGCTCGCGCGGTTCGAGGCCTCGAACGCCGGAGATAGCTACATGCAGACGGACGGGAGCTTTTATACACGTCCAAGAGACAGAAGTAAAGGTACCTATACGGGTGACACTCGCACGCACACCTAGCTCCTCATCGCCCTTACCTGCATGACGTGCAGTTTTACTGTCGTTTTGCTGTACTGTTGTATGGTTGTACTTTTCTCCTACCTCTTTAGGAAACTACACAGGCAAACTTTAAAACTGCAATAAATTTTAACCATTTTTCAAGTTTTTTTTTGGCGTGAATATGTCTTTAAATTTGCAACCATAGAGGGGGGCAATCCAGAAAATGTGATGATAACGAAATCGGGGGATACAGTTTGGCATTGCAGCTCCGAATCTATCGTCTACTTTAAAAATTTAATTACGCCAACTCACTTGCCAAAGTATCAAAGAATACGTTACGTTGAGTGAGGACTGAGAAGCATCGTGCGGTACCGTGGGAGAGGGGGGGGGGGGCAGGGCACAATTTTTAGTTAGTTTCACCGCGTCTCATAACTTCTGCGTAGTATAACTTTTGACTAGGAGTAGCTACGACGCTGGTTTAGGTTTCAATCGACGGTTATCGTCAAGATCAATCGATTGCATCTACAGAAAAATGTTTGTGGCGTGGTTATGGTGAAATTGTATGAGTTTAACGTAAAAAATTAAGAAAACTTAACAGAATGTCGGTCTATACTCGTAAAAAAAAAGCCAAGTCGAAATACAGAAATCGTACACTGTTGGAAAGAGCATCTGAAATGCAATCCTGTGATAACCATAAAAGCCCATATGATCGAGTGAAGTGGTGCAGTAAAAAAAAAAAAAAAACAAGGTGTCCGAGCGCGTCAACGTAGACCTATTCACGCAAAACAAACGGCCGTGTCCCCAACACAGCCACAGCCCATTTTTCTCCTTGCAAACGCTTAATATGATAAAACGTAGATTCATACGAGCTTAGATAGAGTGAAATCCAAATAGTAAATAATGCACAGATGTTCAAAACGCTTCGGTAGAATCCGTTGCTACTGGACGAAGCGGTGGGGTTGATTAGTTCAGTGGCGACAGCGGCCGATATAGGTTGGGCGAGAGCTGCTCTAGAGTGTATATAACCTGTAGGAAAAAAACGTAAGTCGCGTAGCGCGGTATTTAACAGAGCGGTAGTAGAGAGCAATGTTGTCAGTTTGGTGTGTATAGCACCAGCAGTGTCACGTGGTTTCCCTCTCTCCAGCGGCGAAGAGCCCTCCCGTACACCGCCTCCCCTACCTCCCCTCCCTTATATATGTGCCAAAATCATTTTCTCAGTACTTTTGAAATAAACCTTAGAGAAAAGTCACTACTCCTACGTAAAGTTGGTAACGATGGAGGGAAAGTAGTTCCACATCTTAACGTCGAATATTAAAGAGTTAGGCAACCATTTGTGACGGCTTAAATTATTTATTTCTCGTTCTGTTTTTTTTTTTTATGTATCGGAATGTAAAAATGAGCAGATTTGTAAAATATTTATTTTTATAATACTTTTAAAGTCTCACTTGATCAACGCATGAATAAAGCGACGAGGACCATGGCAATGTTAATTTTGCATAAAGCGAAATACTACACAACGTGCATATAAGTAGATCTTAAGCAGGGGCTTTCAAAAGTGCTCATTTTACCATGAACAGCTTGTATAATAGATTTGTACCCTTTTCTGGCAAAAAGTCGCAATCGTAGAATATTTGTTTACGGAGTTACGTGCAGCCACGCAAACAACGAATGAAAAAGAAATCAGGACTACCAACTCTCATACAATGACTTCCCGTTCCTTGCGCTTCGCCCTCGGTTCGTGCCCGTCTGAACGGCGGTACAGCTTTATTGCTCCGCGCAAGACGAAGGGAACTACTTTCGTGCTCGGACCCAGGAGGAAAGAATTGCTGGTTGTTTATTATTCACAGCGCAACGGCAACGGAGGGAGACTTCTCACGTTTAGCTTACGTGGAAGGGCATAAACAAGCACTTTCACCTTGGATACCGTCCTGGCTTAGTTACTCGTCTAAACAAAACGTCTACCTGCAACTTCTCTTTCTAAAGTCAAAAGAAAATTAAGTAAGAATTTCTTTCAGATACCTTTTTTTTTTTTTTTTTTTTTTTTTATTCTGCGTAGTCCAAAATAACACTTATTTGCCACGTCAAATTGCCTGTAAGAGATTTTTCATTTCCTTCACGGTAATTACTGTTCAACCGACGTTTAATTAGTTGATGTACTAAAAAAAATACCTCCTGTAGAAGTGTATCCAAATTTTTGGATTTGTTACGAAGGACTTATTTGTGTCCGTACTTTTGTGAAAGAGAATCACCTGACAATTACAAAATGTTTTAAAATTTTATTCGTGCATTAGTTGTTAATTAATATATACCAGGGATTTTAACGGCCCGTTATTTTTTGTATCCTTGGTTAGAAAGAAATTGTCATAGATTTTGTGTGCAGCAGATCGAAATCAAACAAAGCTATCGTTTTCAATTCAACCGCGCAGGAAATGTTTTTTAAAACACAATAATTTTGTGTGGGACTTATTAAAATGCACAGAATTATTAATTTATTTTCGCCATAGCTTCACCAGCCTGAAATTTGATTTCACAACTGAATTTCATGAATGCAGATTAAAATTATGCATAAATTTCGCCCGTGAATTTTGTTCAAACGGAAATTGTTTTTATTATCAGACCCTTTGTGTCCCGCAGATAGAATTATCAGTGTATCCCCAAATCTGCTACATAACAAGTTCAAGATGATAAAATATTGGACTATGAAATACCAGTTCAAAATATATGTAGTAATACGAGAAAATCTCATCGTATTACCAACATAACGTGAAATCAAGTCAAAATAAAGAAATTCGATATATAGCCTGTTTGCGATAACTTCACACTTTTTAAATAAAAAATTTAATATGTTATCCCACGTATGAGGTTTCGTAAATATGTCATGTATCGTATACTTTTTATTGTTTATATGAACATAAAAGTATCTCAATTTTTTGTTCAATTATATTTCATACGTAAATTGTAATCCTAGTAAGAAAAATTTATCGTGCAAAATATTATTAAACTGACTACACACGAAGCGGTACGTAGTCTCTTTGGTATCATTTTTTACACTTTGTTAAGATTTATTTCTGCATGAGGCGAAGTAATAGCTTTAAATAAGAATTATAATGGGGCTTCAGAAGAGTTGGTATAAGCTGTTCGCTGTAAAATGAGCATTTTTGAAAGCCCTGTTCAAGATTTACTTATATACACATTGTGTATTCGTCCGCCTTATGCAAAATTTACATTGTTGTAGGTCTCATCACTTTATTCATGCGTCGGTCAACTGAAACTGTGAAATTGTTAAGAAAGGAAGTACTTTACAAATCTGCTCAATTTTATATTCTTCGGTGCATTAGAAAAACAGCAAGTGAAATAAGTAATTTTTATTTATTACAACTGGTTACCTAACACTTTTTATTCGACGTTAAGATATGGAACTACTTTCCATCTATCGTTACCAACTTAAGTGAACGAATGTTTTAGTAACTATGAATTAACTATAACAACAATTTAATGCAATTCAATAATGACGCTAGCTTTGAAAAATATCCCTGTTAGAGAATGCGTCAAAATAAAACAACTGTTTAGTTTTCAATGCTCAGCTACATACTGCTGTATGTGTCAGTATTTAAGGTGGTTTAAAGCCTAGGAGAGAAAGAGAGAGTGAGAGGGTGTGTGTGTGTGTGTGAGAGAGAGAGAGAGAGAGAGAGAGAGAGAGAGAGACAGGTTTGGGTGGATCTTAACATGGGGATATTGAGCGGTCTAAAACATAGTTTACAATTAAATATTAATGGAAAGACATTATAAATACTTTTCATTTTAGTTATTTTACATATGTAACACTTTAAACGTCTTTAATATTAGCTACTGTATATTACACGCCATGTCACTTGTACAGTACGTATATTTTCAGTTTAGTTGTACAATCTTTGCGCATGAAACAAGACATTTTGAACTGTAGGTAGTGTTATCACAATACTTGCGCAAATATCACTTTTTTATAAACAAAAGTAATTTGAAAGAACCTGCCTGTAGAACAAGTACAAATCTCAGTGACAGCTAAGTTTTTCAGCCCGCTAATGTTTGTTTCAAGTGTAACATACAATACTATCGCATATTATTATTATGTAGAGACCTGAAGTCAAGTTATAATTCAAAACTTGTGTGTGTATATAACATTAGCCATTGGTCCACACGGTGTTTGACACTTTCTGACACTAGCCTGCAGGCCAATGAACTCGCGAATTTTTCAGGTCTCTATTAATATGCACATTTCGTACAGTTGGAGCAGGAAGCTACTGGCCATCTCTCCATCATGTTATTGCCTATGTTTGAGATATAGTTTGTATCATATGATTAAACCAGCAAAGGCATTATTTCCCTGAAAATTTATTCGCTTTGGATATTACTAAACGGTTTAGCTCACGTTTCGTAAATAATGGTGGGCATATTTTATTCCGACTAGTACTGCATCACTCTTAACAAAATCATGTCACTACAGAGCATCCTCGGATTAAAATGTTATAAATATTAACAGGCGAAAGAAACAGTACACGTCAGTGGCTACGAATAGGCTATCATCAACTAAATTCTCAATGAGGCGACACGAAACATGTTCTAGAATTACTGCAATCTTAGAATTTTCTGACTTTTTCGATTTAGGTGGATTTTCTTGTCATGATTATTGAATTTTTTTTCTGCTCTCCCATTTATAACCAGCGTTATGCTCTTGTTACTTTCTTTATACCAGCCATTTCTTATCATTCCGCCACTTTTTAAAATAAATATTTCCATGTAAGTGATAAATAAAGTGTATATATCTCACCGGACTCTAAATTTAACGTCTAAGGCTACCATAAAATATATTTATTGACTGTTAATTTCAATGAGAGTACTTCAGAAAGTGCTCACTTTACCGTGAACCGCCTACACGTGCTCGCTGCTTCCTCACACCCCTTGCTCCGTTCAGGTCGCGAGATGGAAGGGATGTTTGGAGGTCAGGCTGGCGATAATCCAAGAAGCGCGCTAAGTTATAAAGGCGCGCCGCCGCGCTTGCCGTCGCGATACGCTCTCCTCAACCCGCGCTCTCCTGACCTTTAGCGGATTGGATTTCTGCGGTTATCGGAAAGAATGTTCTGGTAGATGCCCTAGTCTCCCTCTGGGTGGTACTCGGGGTGCGGGGAACCTTCCAGATCGGGCACGTGAGACTATTTTATGTTGAAATAAAGTAACTGCCTATGGAGCACTGCACCCGACAATACAACGTGAAGAACTCATAAAAAATAAGCACAGATAACATAAAAATTGTCAGAAAAGTGTAATTTATGCTGTATATGAAAGAATAATGTATATATTTGGCAACATTATAAAATATTTTACTAAAATATACATTTCGAATGAAAAAATTAAATCGATCGATAGAGTCTCCGCATTTTTATCTTAATTTAAGCGCATCTCCATTCGGGATGCTACAGAAAGCAGAATTTGCAAGAAAATCTTCGTCGTCATGGAATATCGTCATTATGTTTACTATTATTGCGTGTAAGATAATTGTAATATTAATGTAGGAAATCATTTTTACAATCGATTTTATGTGCTTTTAATTTTCACAAACTTTTATGGCTGAAACTGACGTCAATAAATAAAGTTAGTTATAACATTCATATGATACATTATTGCTACGATTTTATTACACATGATCAAAGTAAATATTATGACGATCTTTCTTGAAGAAGATTTTCGTGTAAATTCTGCTTTCCGAAGCATCCAAAACGGAAATGCACTTAAATATTGTTAAAAATGTGGACTCTATCGATCAATTAATTTTTTTACATTTAAAGAGTATATTTTAGTAAAATATTTTATAATGTTGCATAATATATACATTCTTCTTTGATATACAGCATAAATCACACTTCTCTGACAATGTCTATGGTGTCTTTTATGAGTTCTTCACATCGTAGTCAGGTGCAGTGGTCCATAGGTAGTTGCTAGTCTCACCAGAACATTCTTGCGTCGTCGCTAAACGTATCGGAAACTCTAGCAGGCGAGAGGAGGTCTGTGACGTCAGCAAGTCCCGCCGCTGTCGGCATTCACAGGATTCCTAGAAAAAAAGGGGGCGGGGGGGGGGGGGTATAGCCACGAGCGCATCGTTCCAGGAAGAGGGGAGGTAGAGGTGGGTGTCCGATTACGGTGCGGGGCAGCGGAGTCGTCGCCAACTGCAGCGCGTGACAATTATTTAATATCAGTTAACAGTGTGCCCCATCCCCGAACGTATAATCATTCAATATCATGTTAACTGTCTCTTATTATTGTACATGTTTCAAGGGCTAAAATAAACCCCCTCAGTCACAGTGGAAGCTCTGCCATTATAATAGTAATTTCAGCTACGCCCCTAGCCCCTTCTTGTGTGAATATGATCATAAGTCATATTTACAACAGCGTCCACCAGTTGCTCGTCCCACGACTGCCTGGACTGGCAGCCGTGCAGCCCATGTGCGCCCCTGCGCTCTGAAATAATGGTCAAATTACCCGACAAGTGTAAGGTAATATTCCCAAACTTGTAAGGGAATAATAGTTTTCCTTACGTGTAAGGTAAAATTGCGGCACTTTGGAGTAAAATTCACGTACATGGTAGTGAAAAATCCCATACATGGATGGGAAAATCACCTTACGGCGCGGCGTATGGAACTCCTAGTCAATTGGTAACTATTTGATAATTGTATAATATATATTTTCTACCTTAAAGTTAATTTTTATTGACTAGTAATACAAGCTGTCCAACGTGCCTCTTTATATGTAAAGTATAATTACCGCACTCTGGAGTAGAATTCACGTACATAGCCGTGGAAAATCCCATAAATGAATGGGGAAATTACCTTGCGACGCGTGCATCTCTTTAGCATTGTCTCTACTGCGAAGTGGGGGGACGGGCGGAAGAAATAATCCTTTGACACACTAATATTCACTGTTGTTGTCATGTTGTTGTGGTGTAATCGTGATAGAGGTCCATGGTTCGCGCCCACCCTCCGGCAAGTGTCGAGAATTTTAGAGTTAAGCTTTGGTTACTATTCGTCTGGGGATATAGGTAAAAAAAAATATTAACAGTACTAATCCCCGTGTATTTTTTAATATAATTTTATTATACAATATAGTTAATATTACCTTACTTCTATGGGATTTCCCCCACTTTTGTCAGGTACTTTTCCCGTGCGATTGGGGAATAGTACCTGACTTATAATGTAAATTTACTCCACATTTGACAGATAATTTTACGTACATGTAGAGAGCTTCCCTTATATGTAAAGGAATTTTACCTCAAAATTTTTTTTACAGTGTGGGTTTACTTTAATTCGCTATTTCGTGTACCACTGTTCAAGGATAGTTAGTTGTCTCTGTAGGACTATGAATGCAAATTTAATGTTGTAGTGTTGCTTTATTATCGCTATATCGCTTGCGTACATTTCAGTATTAGGATTAGTGCTTGCGTCTGATCTTGGGATGTCGGCTGTGTAAAGACTGTATAGAAGAGGAGGAAGTGCCAGCCATTGCGGTGCTTATACTGTTGCAATTCTAGTATTAGAGTCTGCTCCAGCTAATGTTATGTGAAAACGTCTCTTATTTCAATAGTGTGCTGATGAATTTACATAAGTTGCTGGTAAGTTGTAGTTTATTTGTTCATATATATTAGTCCTGGGAGCCAGACTTTATCGAAAGCTTCTTCTGCATCTGGGAATGTTATTATTGTATATCGTTGTTCTTTATTATTAAATCCATCTGTGATATCTTGAACTAACGTAATTAGCGGGTATATGGTGATGCGCTGGATTCTGAAACCATGTTGGCTTGAACATAGAATTGTATATTTTAAAGAGTTAGTCTAGGGAATTGAATGGTAATTTCTTTACGGCTTCATATTTTATCCCGTGTGGTCATCAAAATTTATTGTTAGAGCGTGTTTTAAATATTTTTAGAAGTTCTTATAGTTAAATTAGGTCATATTCCGATGTTTCCTTTAGGTTTAGGTATTCGTTTATGTCATTATTTACTTATTGATTGAATTGTCTATATTGTACATATTTATTGGGGGGGGGGGGGGAGAATTGTTTCTCTCGGCTGTCGGCTATTGTAGAGCTTTATCCTTCAGTGTGTTTATATATATATAAACCTTGGGCGTTTCTATTGCCGGGGTAGTTCGTTTTTTAAGTTTTCCTGTTAATGCTTTAGTTAAACGCCACATTACTATAGGATTGAGCTGCGTTTTTTGTGGCTTCGCTCCAGTTTTCAATTTTTAATTCTTCAACTTTACCTTTTACCTGTCTTTTAAGCCTGTTGAGTTATTTTTTAACTACGGGATTTCGTGCTCTCTAAAAGTTATTTCGTACTCGGCGTTTAGAGGCAACTAGATAATTTACTTGTGGGTAATTTACTCTCGTGTATCGCGAGACCCTCCCCCCCCCCCCACGGCCAATCCGCCGGTGTGGGCATGCATTGGCGAGGTCGAACGGGCTGCCTCCTCCGCAGCCCAGCCTGAGCCTAGCACGAGCGCTGTACAAGTTACATAAACACGCGTTGCTCAGTCGAGAGCCCACTTCCCTACTAAAGGCTCTTCGCGATAAACTCATCACTTTTGAAATCAACCTTAGAAAAACGTCACTGCCCTGCATGCATATATCTTAATGAGCCCACTGAGTTACATTCGTCCAGTAAAGTTGGTAACGATGTATGGAAAGTAGTTATACGTCTTAACGTTGAATAAAAAGTGTTAGGTAACCATTTGTGATAGCTTAAAAATTATTTATTTCGCTTTCTGTTTTTTTTATGCACATAAGTGTAAAAATTAGCAGATTTGTAAAGTATTCATTTTTCTAATAATTTCACAGTTTCAATTGACCGACGCACCAATAAAGTGACGAGGCTCCAGGCAATGATAATTTTACATAAGGCGGAGGAACACATAACGTGCATACAAGTATATCTGAAGTAGAGCCTTCAAAAGTCCTCATTTTACCGTGAGTAGCCTATATTCATTCAATCTCAACTAATAACAAAGAACTATGTCCAACCTGCTTTCTCCCGTAGCATTTATATTTAATGCATGCAATAATTCTGAATTATTTCCTGTCGACTGGATTTTTACGGTGTCTATGGCGGTTTCTCTCTCTCTCTCTCTCTCTCTCTCTCTCTCTCTCTCTCTCTCTTCTTAGTTATAGTAACTATAGGTACACTTAGGGAGATAGTCATTGCCCCTATTGCAGGCCATGGCTGCCCAATCCCTCTCTTCCGCGATGCATGTCTCCTTGCATGATTTCCCTTCCTTGTAGGTGTAAGGGATTCACCCTGAGACGCAATTAGCTCCCATCCTACATCCGGGATACACTTAACACTTAGAAATAGGGTAGTTAGAAACAATATAGAAAGATAGGCCTACGGTGGTTTGGCAGAGTAGAAAGCTCGATGCAATCAGAATCAAGTTTCTTTTAAATTGAAAGCAGCTGTGATATTAGAAATTGTTTACTGTAATTCACAAATAATTCAGGAGTGGGGAGGGCTGCAACCCTGTAGCCCTATAGCAAGGACCGCCACTGAAAATACGGTATTATTTACTACATTTTTTATGTTCAACGCGTACGTGTTGTGTAGGGACATCCTCTCCGTATATATGTGTAGGAAATGGCCATATTTTATTTAGTGTCGTGTATGTCAGGCCTTCAGCCAACAGAACTGAAGGAGATTAGAAAAAGAATAAGGGATATATTGCATTCAATAGAATATCTTGTTCCTAAAAGAAAACTGAATTTGTTATTATTATTTACAGATTAAAAACTTTTATGTTGTGTGTAATAATTACCTGATTTTAATTTTGTGGTCTGTTATATTTTGTATTATGTTATTGACAAATCCTGTGCAGTAAATAGTCTACTGACAGAATAAGGATGCAAATAAAATGAAAGGAAATGTTATTTGCTAATAAATCACTATTTCAATAAAATCAATTTAATTTCTAGTAGTGTGCGATTGGTTAAACATATAGGGAGTGCATTAACTATGAACCACAATTTTTTTTAAACGTTCTATGCAGACGTCTCTTACGTAAATAAAATTTAAAATGAACCGATCCCTAACGACATAACGAGAGGAACATTACCTTACTCATTTGTTTGCTGAAGTCTGCTGGAGTAGAAGTTCTACGGAAGTGCCAACGTTGGAACACAGAGTAAACTACAAATGTACCTATACTTTGCTATGTTAGCTAACGAAGTGCTTGATGTCGCCAGCCTTTTTAATTTCACACTGGCCTACGTTTTCTAAACTAAATTATTTATTGTATGTCATTTATCCACATTTATTTTATACCAAAAGTGCATCTAAGAGGACCAGAATCACAACCATGAAATTTAAATACTAATTAATAAAAATTTTCAATATAATGTATTCACGAAAATACACGTGGTTAAATGAAATGACGCTTGTGGATGCCACACAAACGAGGAACATTGTGCCACCGCCAACAAAATGAAAATATATGTAACCAAGCACATGGTAAAAAATAACTAAAGAAGTGAACTATATGATAGTTTATTACATAGTTACGTGATCCACAAGTAGTAAATATCCTGTTTAAATTAGCAGGAAATGTTTTGATGGCGAAGTTGTAATATTGTAGAACGTCGCCTTCAGGGATGTTCGGATTCGTTTTCCCTGGTGAGTTTCCGGAGCCAGGTCGAGGAAATGTGTGATGGCGCATTGGCAGCACGTTTGGCCCTTGGACGCGGTGACCGCAGGGATTACAGCGGGGGAAATAGGGGAGGGAGGAGGGGGAAGCTCGTAAGCGAAGGTCGTGGCCAGTCCGGCTAATGACACCGTTAACGAGGCCGGACAGTGGCTCGATGGCACATCGACAACCCAACGGACTACGGCGCTAGAGGGCAGCGGGCCTCCCGAGGGAGAATAAGGCACCATGAGATGTACATTACCGTCCTCTGTGGCTCGCCGCAGAGACTAGCACAGCTGCAGGAAACTGCGTATACGAAGTTCACGGCAAACTGAGCACTTTCGAATACTCTCTGATACGGAATACTAACCAATAAATATACCTATTTTATTTTAGTCGTAGATGCAAACTCACACGAGTGTGGTGGAATATACAGTGTGGGGATGAATTCGACCGACGAACTTCGTGAAGTTAGCAGGCAATACTACATACACGGGTGTATGATGTACTGCATACACACGAGGCAATGTATCGCTACATCGGAATCTAGCGGCATCTTTGTGTGCGTTTTAAACGAAAACAGTGGGTGCTAGGCAGTTGCAACAAAGGAACCATTTTGTTTCGTAGGCCATACTGTTAAACAAACCATCATTAAACGTTTATAATTACCGACTCTAACGAAGTTGCCGGCTATAAGAGGGTGGTCACCCCTATTATTTTTGTAACGGGGGTGTTGCTATTGTATTTTTGCTCTGAGGTAGAAGATCCTAATAACATAAACAATGTTCCGCGAATTGTACTTTCATCTCGCCTGGTTTCCGATATTTCGCAAAAATAGATTCCAAAATCTCTTTTCGGGGACTGATTACGCCCTTAATATTTAGTTCAGGTACAAAGTGTCCTATATATTTGACACTTGATTTTACATACGGAATCACCTCACGAAGTTTGTCGGTCGAACTCAGCCCTATCATGTATACACTGTGTTAATTACTTACACGGCAATATTTATTTAAAAAGGTGGTTAAAGGATAAAAAATGGCTGAAAGTTAAAATGTAACCAGGGCCTCAAAAGTGTTCACATTACTGTGAACAGCCTATATCACGCCGCCTGCAGCTCACAACTGCTATCATTGAGAGAAGCGTTTTATTCAGCCGACAATACACGAAAATAAAACGACACAAAAATTAAAATGTTGAATAAAATGTTAGCTCGGTCAGCAAAAACCCAAGCTTTTATAAGGGTTTGCGAGTGTTTACAGACGGCTCACCAAAGCGTGATAATTATTCTGCGCCAGCAGGTGCGGTCCCATTTATCAGTATTTTTCAGACAGCTCGCGCACAATTAGCCACGGCAGAAACATTACAATTATGACAGATTCAAATATTGCAATACACACGTGTTACTCTACTGGCATCCACACATTTACCGTGCAAAGTTGCACCAAACAGAAATTTTGACTGGGCGGCCGAAACCAAATTTAGAATGCTGCGGAAAATTGCGCTACCCTATTTACCGTGAACTATCCCAACATGATACCAGTTTAAAACATTGAAAACCCAGAAACAGAAACCCACCTGTAAATTGCCCTTCGGCCATTGCGCGAGTATCAACATGCCACCAAGCTGTCAAGCGTGGCGAAGACAGAAGTCGACGAACATAACCGACAAGGCGGTCAGGAACATGAAGAGATTTGGACGGCTCTTAACATCGAGGTCCTGAGAGCCGATGAGGGTGTGTGAGGTGAGTATGAAGCAGCGCCGGAATTAAAGGGCGGGGGAAACGGGATATCCCCGAGAAAACCCGCCGACCAACGGCATCGTCCGACTCGATTCCCACATGCGAAAATCCGGAGTGACCCGACCGCGTATTGAATCCGGACCGCCATGGAGGGAGGTGAACAGGCTAACCGCTCAGCCACTGTGGCGCCGCGGTCAGGAACAGCTAGTTGCAGAACAGGAACAGGTACAGAGTTGAAGTGGCAGAGCCAAGAGACCAACAGAAGGCCGAGCACCAGCATGATTACATTAGCCAATAAGGGATAACTGTCTACCGCGCATGCGTGGAAAGGTGAGGATCCAAAGAGCAAGGAAGGGAAAAAAGAGCAGCAAGCAACGTCGGCGGAGTGAGAGGTGAACTGTCATAGTTAATTACGAGCAGCGTGCTCTGAACATCAACGTGCAAAATTCACGTTATCTTTGGGTGAGAGGATAGACTCCACCGCTTTATAAACAAGTGAGCACAGTCCGTGGTTTCACTGGCTAATGCACTTTAATTAACGTCACCAACATTCTGGCTCTCCATAAGCTTGAAGTAAAGCAAATGTGAAGAAGTCGTAAAAAATTAGTACAGGCACCATAAATGTGTCAGAAAACTGCGATTTTTGCTGTATATGAAAGAAGAAAGTATATATTTTGCTACATTATACAATATTTTACTAAAATATATTTTCTAAATGTAGAAAAATTAATCGATCCATAGAGCTCGCATTTTTAACAAAATATTTACTGTGATCATGTGTAATAAAATTATAGTATTAATGTATTGACACGAATTTTATAATTAATTCTATTTACGCCAGTTTCAGCAGTAAATGTTTGTAAAAAAATGGACGCACATAAAATCAACTATAAGAATGATTTCCTATATTATTATTATTACAATTTTCTTATATACAATCATAGTAAACATTATGCCGATATTCCATGACGTTGATTTTCTTGAAAATTCTGCTTTCTGAAGTATCCAGAATGAAAATATACTTAAATTTTTTTTTTTAATACAGACTATTTCAATAGATTTTTTTTTTCACATATAAAATGTATATTTTAGTAAAATATTTTATAATCTTGTAAAATATGCACATGCATCTTTCATATACAGCATAAATCGCACTTCTCTGACAAATTGTATGGTGTCTGTACTACTTTTTGACGAGTTCTTCAAGTTGTACAGTCGGGTGCAGTGCTCCATAGGCAGTTGCTTCACGTCAACCGCGTGGCCACTCAGCCGCTGAACTAATATTACTGACTCAAGAGATATCCCAAGGGTGCCAAACATATTTCAAGCCAATGACTGAAGTTGGTCAAACGCATATGAACTTGCAGTTTAGTCTGTCCCGAAATAATGACACGAATTTTGCAGGTCTCTAATTACATATTTTTTTAAATTTATAGCAAATATGAATAAAAACGTAGACAAAATAGGTGTGATGGAAATTCCTAGCAAGAAATAGTTATTACGCAAAATATTATTACTAGAGACCTGAAGAATTCGCGGATTCATTTTGGGTCAAGCTAGAATTCAAAACACGCGCGTTCATATAACTTTAGTCATTGGTCCACACGGTGTTTGACACGGCCTGCAGGACGCTGGCCCAATCGTCGCCTTCCACTGTGACAGCAGACGACCAATGTGCAGTTAATATCCGCATATCTGTACATAAGACCGTAGAGTCTAGCCTGCAGGTCTTTGAACTCGCGAAATTCTTAGGTCTCTACTCATTGCACGAACGCGATGCGTTGGCTCTGTGGTGTAATTTTCTAAGCTGTGTTTATAACAGGCGGAGGAATATCGTGGAAGTAGAACTTCAGCAGGACTTCCGGAAAGTTAGAAGTAACCGTGAATGGAGTATATTTATAACTACCGGCAAAGTATTTTGTTAAGTTAACAAAACTTTAAAAGCAAAAAATATATATATATATATATTGATTTCGTTTATCTAACAAAATGCATGCTTGAATAAACAAAACTTCTGTTGGGCCAGAAAAAAAATTGGACTCTCGACGACATATTAAATCGAATAAAATGTGCATTGGAATAAGGATCCCAATAAGACAAATTCAATAGGAAACTAATGTGTAAGGCGTAAAACTTGAAATATTTATTTATATTCAATGTCCGATTATATGGTTAAAAAAGATGCGTATTTCGTCAGTAATAACTTCAGCTGAGGTTGATAGGATGAAGTGCTGAAGCGCAAATGATCCGGGTTCGAATCACGACCGTGTTTTAACTTTATTTAATAATAACTAAAACTGATCATATATGTATACATAGAGCCAAATAAATATTTCGTTGCACCAACCAAATTTTTGTCTGGGGTATCCAAATAAGAACAACAAAATAATTTGTTTTCACAAAATAATATTTCTTTGCGTGTATAGAAACAATTAATTTCTTTGCGCCAAACAAAGTTTACTTTATTCAGGAAAACGTTTTTCTCAGGGTATCCCTGGTTCTCAGCTGACACAGACGTCGTTTTGGGTAAGGTGTTGGTAATTTACGAGCGTCGGAATTATGTTGTTCCTCGAGTACAGCCAGAATTACAAGTTGTTACAAAGTACGGAAAACCTTCGAAATCTGAAGCGTGTACATACTTTTTATTTTTTTAATTTTTTAAAATTTTTTTATTCGTCCGCGACACACGATTTTAAACAAAGCCACCGAAACTCATTTTCGTTCTTTCCTTTTGTCTTTGCGCGGGAAGAAAACAGTACGTTTTTATTTTTTGCGGAAAATTCGTAAATGAACATGTCCTCACGGACATAAAAGGGGAATTTTTTCAACCAAGCTCTTTCTTTTGATAAATAAAGAATTCAGGTGACAGACGTGTTAATTCGTACGTATTCGTTGGTTATTATGAGTGAATTATTAAAATCCGCGCACCTTAAAACAAATTGGCAAGTGAAGGCTGTTCAAGGTAAGAACAGTGTTTTAAAATGTAACTGGTCTTGAAATATTATCGCGAAATTCCACTACCCCTGGAGATTATTTATCGTTACGAGAATTGTATTATTTTATTGGATTGCGAATTATCTTCATCTGCGAGCACACGACCTTATATTTACACTGAGACTAGAAGGCTTGGCGTTTCCTTAATTGCTGAGTAGTGACGCCATTTTGCGGGCGTGCGCGGCCAGAGGTCGCTGGATAAGCAGGTGGTTCACGTCTGTATGTACGCCGTGACTTCAAGCTGGTTTCACAATAATCCGTCGCACCCGTCAGTAGTCCGTAAGTCCGGCGGTTACCTTATCTTCAACCAATCGTAGCGCAACATTTTTGATTTGAATACGTCTTTAAATTTGCGACCATGGTGGGAGGCAATCCAGAAAATCCGATAACAAAATCGGGGGATACAGTTTGGCATTGCAGCTCCGAATTTATCGTCTACTTTCAAAATTCAGTTACACCACACTCGATTGCCAAAGAATCGAAGAATATGTTACGTTGAGTGAGGACTCAGAAGCATCAAGACGGGTAGGAGGGGAGGGGGGGAGGGGGTTGGCGGAAATTTTGAGTTATCTTCTCCGCGTCTCATAAATTCCGCGTAGTATAACTTTTGACTAGGAGAAGTTACGACGCTCTTCTGAGTTTCAATCGACATCTCTCGTGAAGATCAATCGATTGCGTGTATAATAACATTTGTGTGGCGATTTTTTAAAGTGAAGTTGAATGAGTTTAATGTAATAAATTATAAATTAAGAAAATTTAACACAATTTTCGTCTACACTCGTCAAAAATCCAAGTCAAAATACAGAAATCGTACCCATAAAACCCCATATGATCGAGTGAAGGGGTGCCGGGAACGTAAAAAAAAATCATCAATGCGTCCGAGAGAGTCAAGGTAGACGTATCCGAGCAAAACAAACGGCCGTGTCCCCAACACAGCCAAACCCAGTTTTTTTTTACTATCCGTCCATCCGTCAAAAATTTCGCTCACTTTCAATGGACGGATGGATGAGCCACCACCTTGTGACCCCTTTGAAATAAAATGCAAGGCGGTGGAGATGTGTTTATTTACCTTTGGTGGTAAATTCATGAATTTGAAAAGCAGACAATAATTCTGTTTAAATTATTATCGCGTAAAAAAATTATTTCCCCAAAATTTCCTCTCTTGAAAATTTATTTCCATCCAAAATATACCTCCAACTAAAGAAATATTACTATGTTACGTTGTCACATTGAAATTGTGCTGTACAGGAGGATTGACGCACTACGGATTGTTGTGAATCGCTTTGAGTTGATGGACTGGAACACAGACGGATGACTGCCGGACGGACGGACGTCTGACGGATGGTTGCGAGTCCAGCCTTACCTCAGTTAAAGTTAGTTCTATTCAAGTTAGTTACAAAACGAGGTTTCTTATGAGAGAGTTTGACTTAGGGGAGATTTCCGCCACTAGGTGCGCAGTGTTCCAGAGAGATCATTTTTAATTAAAAATTCGAATCTACGTGTATAATGAAAGATAAGAATTTTACTGAGTCAAAAATTTATTTAATATTTTATTTATGACTAGCTGATCTCGGCGAACGTTGTTCCGCCTGCTGTGTGCTCGCGGTTATGTGTTCACGACTCTTCAGTTTGTGCAGCGCATGTTCACGTTCTCAATGCGTCCTCTCTATTACGTCATGTACGTCAACCGATGTTTGACACTGGCATTGCAGGTATTTTTTCTCTTTTAGACCAACAAACATGAGCAAAATCGGCACATAAATATAGAAGTTAGACTCCAGCGCCACCTATCGGAACCTAACCTACCGAATGCAAAGCACAATAAAACAATTTATTTTAGATCAACAAACGCTTCCTGCAAGTATGAGCAAAATCGGCCCATAAATATAAAGACTCCAGTGCCACCTATCGGAATGAAACATAACTAAAAACCTTACTCGCCACCTCAATAACATATGGTTGAGTATGGACTCAATTGGTCGAGTGGTTTGTCAATTAAGATGCGGTTTAGCCACGCACAATGGATCTATATATAAAGATTATTACAAATATCCTGGTATTTTTTACGTAGAAAATAAAGAAAATCTGGTATAAACATGCGACACTAGCGCTTACCTAGTGGCGACAATTTTTGGTTGCCAAACTTTTAACATTAACCTTCCCAACCTGAGTAGAAGTAACTTTACTAAGTTCAGACCATTGAAAATAAGGATATTCTTCAACATAAAAAAGGAAATATTTGTGTTATTTACCATTCCACTAAACGTCTCGGAAAACAATGTTGTTAATGCTTTCACACCAACATGCTCCATGTTTATATGCCAGCACGATAGCCGCGACCTACCAGGTTTCCGCGAATTATTACTGAAGCCAAATCCTGAATCCATGAAAGGGTAGCGTTGATACAAAACATCGAAGAGCAACTACGCTTCAGAAATTTATACGAGATGGGATATTTTAGTCTGTCTACCAGTTGATGTCCCTAGGAAAGGGTACATCAATTTTCTATACAACTTATCGTGCATATGTCCATGAATAATTACCCCGGAATAAATTTAACATCTTAAAAACTGTTCTTCCTCTAAAAAGGTGGTTGGCCCAAGCTTACAAATAGTTGATTATTTGGTTCCAAGATAAGCGTGTCGCTAGGCGGATTAAGTGTAGGAATAAGTTATCACTAGAGACATGCGAAATTCGCGTTATTATTCAGCACCATGCTGTCCGTACCGGAGCCGGCGTCGTTTCTCCATTGGCTGCTTCATAGATGTGAAGCCACGCCCTTCTGATTGAACTGCACGTGATTGGGGCACACAGTTGTGAAGTGTTCATTTATTGGCGCAGAGTTATCTAGGTCGTGTCAGATCAACTATGGTCCAATAAAGACTGTCTTGCAAAGGTACACTTGTTAAAAGTTTAACTTGTCTCCAAATAATAACGCGAATTTAGTTATAAATAGTCTAGTCGCGGTTTCTTCACCCTTTTTGAATCAAACCTCTGAAAAATCTCCTAATGTATGACGTGTTTAGTTATTACCTAAATATGCCATGTATCACAAGCGTTTTATATCTACTTGTGTTCATAAAAAAGTTACCTTTTTCTGTTAAATTGAAATGTTATTCAAATTTTATTTATAAATTATAATGCTTCATTTATACATAATTTGGGGATAAAATAAATAGGTATGTTGGTAGCGCCTAGTGAGAAATAGTCCTTATACAAAATTCTGTTACACTGAGTGCACACGAATTCGGTGCGTTGTCCCCCTGGTGTAATTTTCCAGACTTAGTTAAGCTTAGTTTGCTCAAGGCGGAGGAATATACTGGAAGTATAACTTCAGCAGGGCTTCAGTAAAGGCTGAAGTAACCGTGAATGGATTATATCAGTATTTTGTTACAATTTACTTTACAGCTGTCTTACTACTTGTTTAATAAACTCAATGATAAGATTCGTGTATTGTGCGTGGAAATGCACTCAGCAGATTTTTGTATTCATTGTAACAGGAGAAAATTGATCTACAAGACCGGTTTACATTTTGTTGTGAGAATGAATAACTAAATAGTTATGAATTAATAACCAGTGGTAATATCTCTCCATTATAGTTAGTGAGCACTCGTGCTATGCAAATATTTGGTATGGTTGACGTAGAATCTGGTTTTCAGTGGCGCAGCTGTCATTTTAATAGCCTACCAAAAGTTTCCGGAGTATGAGTTTCAATTATAACTGCAGGGAAAATTATTTTAGTATAAAACGAAACAGATATTTACCTTTTCTCGCCGACCTGTCTCTGACTGACGAAGACCTTAGCAAACAGATAGTTAATTTCACACAGAAATGAAAATATAAAATAAAAGGCGAAACTTTTATGTAAGTTTCCGTACAACTTACTAGGTAGTATTTTTTATTATTTTGCAGTCTGTACACATAAAGTGTAAATAGCAAACTGTATCAATTACCTTACTGGATGTCTTGAAGATGGCCTAATATACAACCCACAACATTTCACATTTGTTTACTAACAATATAAAGGTTTCCTGTAACTAAATATTTTCGAACGACCTGTCGGATATACTGAATGTTGTTCGAAATTCCGTTTCGTATTTTAGTTTTAAATAGCAATTACAGATGTTCTTTTTCAATTAAGCAGACTAGAATTTTTATTACAAGTGTCAATAATTCACCTTCTTATTAAATAATTAAAAAATGAACTGCAAATTATAATTTAGAGTTTTGCATTTAGTGAACAGCAGTGTCATTGTTTATTTTTAATGTATGGCATTTTTATTAAATTTGGACTATCGTAAATCATTAAAAATGCTTGGTAAAGAAATAGTTTTCTAATTAAATTGATTTTATGTTCCAGTAGGGACAGCGTCTCTTAACATACCGTTGTTTGGAGTCTTCTGATGGTTCCACAGTAGATAAAAAATTGCAGTCTTGTTTTCAAGCTCAGTTCTAAATGTCTAAAATTATCTCATATTTGCGTGGTTAGGGCTACACATTTAAATATAATTTTCAAACAAATTTTCACATATTGATCTGGCTCAGTCCACAATATGGTTTCAGCCAAAATAATTATACTGTGAATTAATTTCGTCACGTGTAATATTGCATTTGTTAACGTTAAAACTTAGAACTTAAAAAAAAACTAGATTACATTTACATCAGTTTTTCCTGCTCTGTAGTAGACACCCTATCTATGTTATCTCGTCCCAAGTGTTTGCAGTAGACAGATCACGGGAACACAAACTTTTGTGCCAGACAATGGGAACACGATAATTGAACGAGCGGTATGAACAGCGAAGGGTAGGGAGTACAAAGAAAATAAGAGGAACAAAAATCTTATCCGTTTTCTCTTACCGACGGAAAGTTATCCATGAGAAACGTATTTGTCCGAAAATCACAAAACGGATGTAGAGTTGCAGCTAAACCAGGTCTTGTTTTCTATGAAACGCGGAGTAATTTCATGCTGCTCGTTGTGGGATTCCGTCTTTTGTGGCTTGAAGAGCCAGGAGACCCCCCCCCCCCCTTTCTCTCTCTTTCTATTATCTATTCTCTCTTTCTCTCCGCGTCGCTGTCTTCCTTTCACAAACCTTTTGTGCACGCGGAACAAGAGCAAGTGGAAGCCTGCGGGCGTCTGCAAGACAGGAGAATATTCCCCAAGTAAAAGAAAAAATCAGCCTTTTCTGCTGAATACTTCCTATGCAAACATCCGGTACAAATCGATGACGTATGAGACGGACGCAGGGTCGTGGGTGGGGAGGGAATTTTTTTTTTTGGGGGGGGAGAAGTTGGTTTGGTTTCTTTTGGTAGGGCCACGTGTTTTCCGCTAAGATATTTCACAACTAGTTATATTCCAAAACACGTTCGTTCCGAACCAATATTGTGGCTGGATGATTTTAACTCGCACATGTCTTAGGTGTCTGTCCGCGAATCGCAGACAGTATCGGAGTAACCTAATTCTGATTGGCTAGTAAAGTAAGGAAATGTCTCCTCACAGAGACATGCCGCCAATCAGCAAAAGAAAACTGCTGATATGTCCGTAGGGTATTGTTGACATATAGCATGTGCGGAGATATTTTCGCGAACGATAGGTGGCCATATCTTAGTTTAATGATAGGCCTACATGTTCCCAAAATAAAGCATACAGTCTATGATAATATATCTTTTCTAGAATTGTCTGTGCGTAAACACTCACAACTCAATTTTTTCCCCCCGGGATTCAAACCCAGAATAGCGCACACCAAAAATAATTTGCATTGTGTACTAACGACTTGTTTCAAATTTGGTCTGACGGTAGGCCTACGCCAAGGTGACAAAGTGTGATATGTCATTTTATTGGTCTATTTATATTTTTGCCCTTCATTTTTCCAGCGATCCCTCAAATCCCGCTACGCCATCGTGAGCTCCTTCACAGTTCTTTAAGCCCACCGGCATGCATGCTAGTAGCTAAGGGGGTTGGAGATTGGGACGCATTTCAGAGCAAACCCTACGCGTCTTAGGTCGGGTTTAAATGATCAGATTGGGCGCTTGCATTGCGGCTGTAGCAAAGTCGTCTGGTTCCATGGCCGCAATTGTAGCCATGGTCGCACACTGAAAGAGCAAGTGTCTAGACATAAGAGCACAGCGAAGTAGGCGAAGCGGTGAGGGTATGGGAACATTTGTGTGACAGACGCGCAGGAGAAAATATAATTCCTTTATTGGATTAAGGGTTTCGGTTCGCGAAGATAGGCTTTGCGGGGTTAAAGAATGGTGATATGAAATGTGTGGAGCCGCTGCTGGATTGTTAATAAGAAGGGGAAAGGTGGTGGTGGGGGCAGTGTACTGTAATGAAATGACAGTGCATTTGTGCCTCGACATATCCCGCCACCAGCTGCTCCAGAGAGCACACGACGCCTGGAGCCTCGGAATCGCCAAAATGCGAAGGGACATACATACATGCAGCTCTCGGATGAGAAGAGTGTTTCAGCACGTATGTTTCGCAGGGCCTAAACCGAGCCAGAAGCTGTGCAGCGTATGTTTTGCCGTGTTCTGTGAGCACGTACGTGCTTCGCATCCTTGTGTGTTGCAATGCCAGCATCACCGCCCGTCTCCGCACTCAGGTGCGCCATTTTCTTAGCTGAAGCCAGAATACTTTAGAATACAGAGCCACTTATACTGCGAACTCAACGCGCACACGGTGTTGCCGCTGGCTAGCAGCATGGCGTGGCTCCATTCGCCAATCAGTGCCTGGTAAGCTACTTGCCACCCGCCATCCCGGCCAATAGGGAATCTTCCGCATCTCGTGGCAGCCATTCGGGCAAAGTATCCACTTCCAGAGCCTCGTTCAGCCAATTAGCGAATCAGTACTACTACGTCAAAAGAGACGATGAACAGTTTCACTTCTGTAAGGGCTGTTCACGATAAAGTGAGCACTTTTGAAATTAACGTTAGAAAAACGTCGCTGCCCCGACCTGCATATATTTTAAAGGGCGCCCTGAGTTACATGCGCCCAATAAAGATGGGAATGAGGAATGGGAGGAACATAGTTCCGTATCTTAACGTCGATTAATAAGTGTCAGATAACCATTTCTGATAACTTAAATTATTTCTATCACTTTCTGGTTTTTTTAATGCGTCAAAGTATAAACAATTCCAGATTTTTTAATATTTACTTTTAAAATAATTTTACAGTTTTACTTAACCAAGGCATGAAGAAAACGATGAGTCCCATGGCAATGACAATTTTACATAAGGCGGAAGAACACACAACATTCATACAAGCGGATCTTAAGGAGGGCTTCAAAACTGCTCATTTTACCGTGAGCAGCCTATATGCTCACATATTCTATGGTTAAGTGCTACTTTATTTTCACAAGAAAGGGGCCGCGGTGGTGTGGTGGTCAGGCTACTCGCCTCCCACCTAGGCGGAAATCGGGTTCGATTCCCGGCAGTGTAGCTCCCGGGTTTTCGCATGTGGGAATCGTGGCGGACGATGCCGCTGGTCGGCGGGTTTTCTCGGGGATCTCCCGTTTCCCCCGCCCTTCCATTGCAATGCTGCTCCATCCTCACCTCACTTTACCACCATCGGCTCTCAAGACCTTGATGTTAAGAGCCGCCCAAATCTCTTCACTCCACTCAATTTTCACAGGAAAACTTTATAGAGTCTATGGAAATATATCTATTTCAAACTTTTGTGTGTAAAAACGCCCTTAACTTAATATTTTTACCGGGTATTTTTACATGCATCTTGCACCGTGAAACTAGCATCTAATTAACTTCGCAGAAGATATCGGCTTACCTACGATAGCTGTGAATCTCCTGGAGTGTAATGCTCATTGATAATATTTTGATCTGAGATTAAAACAATATCTTTAGCTAATTTAAAAATTGTTCTAACTCAGCTCATTAAGAGTTTCCAAAGATCAATCGCAAAGTAAATAACACAATTGTTAATTCCTACTGGCACGCCCTAGCTGTTTTATCGTCCGCGCCATTTTGGGTTCGTTACTTCCTGACCCGCTTGTTGTAAACGCACACCTAGTCTCGTTTCAGTCATTCATTTTCCTCGACACAGGGCATCAGTGCAGGTCATACGTCATTCTATTTCCGATTGTTATGGCGCACCAACTGCACTCGGTTTGAAGCTTTTCGCGGCGACGTCTCGTTAGCGGGGCACGGCGCTTTCTTATCTCTATTTTTAAAATTAATTCGGTGAGCGTTTATTAACCACTTGACATACAGTATAATCCAGAGTATACTCGTTACGTCTGACATGTTGCAGAATATTTGAAATCATGGTCGGTGCTGTACAGTGTAAGAATCCAGCACCAATAAAACCAGCGCCTTTCCCTGGCCAGTGTTACTGGCTGCAGCTGACATGCGACCTCTTTTATGATTGGTTGCTTCATGTGACACGGATCTACTGAAACACTTCCCATTGGTTCCACAGTGTCAGTCGTTATAAAAGACATTTGTAGGTGCTTATCACACCATTTATATCGTCTTTTGCTAAATTTGACATGAAAAATTGATATGTATGTTAGGGGGTTATATTGCGTTAATTGTGTTCTGCGGGGGGGGGGGGGGATCCAAAAAAGCAATGCCGTTAAGTGAAAGCCGATGAAGCGAAAACTGTTTGAAGCGGTAATTTTCGTTGCAGTTGTTTTTGTTCTACACGTCCAATGAACAAAACTCAGAATAGGCCGACTGTGTAGCTGGGTTATTTCTTTCATCTGTACTGAGAAACAAGAGCGGGAATATAATTAATGTGCTTACTGATACAGTATCTCATATTTAGTTACTTTCCTTTAAAGTCATGTTTATTTTTTTTGTTTGTCAGGATAAGATTGCACAGTTTAATTTAGCAGAATTTTCAGTTTCACTATTGCTTCCGCCCCTTTCCCAAAAAAAAAAAATATGTTGTGTTTTGTTTAAATATGTATTTTATGTCTCTCACAGCCTATATCACTTTGCAGCATAATATATCGAATGCTGCTGTGCTCGCATAGGTGAAGATTTCTTGGTTTGTAATTAATTTTGCATATCTTCCACAAACCGGTATTTTGAGAATGACATTTTCTAAGGTAATGAGTTTTTTTTTTGCAGTAGAAACTTCTTTCATTTACAACTCATACGATATTCGACTCGCTGAAAACTCTGCCTCTATGCTACTTTTTCGTTCATGCACAGGTGGAGTAACTGAAAAAAAAAAAATCATTCCCTGTACGTCCCGGGAAGAAATTTGTTTTCAAGATTTGCTCTTTAAAAGTTTTATAATGGTAGTTTTATAATGGTAGTTTCAAGGTTCGTATGTAGAAGTGGAATTACTTGTTAAGTCGCTCCTTTGATAGTTTAAAATTCGGGGATTACGAATCTGCTCATGTGAACGGAAAATGCAAAACTTAGGCTCCCGCCTATCTGCAACTATTTTACGCGTCTGATGCAGAGGAACGCGGGAGCAATAAGGGCCACGCTCTTCAGCTCATCAAGTGCGCCATCGCCACTAAGCACAAGCCTCTGAACAGGCGTGCAGTATTATCGTCGTGATGTGTCTACCTAAAGGATGTTCACGATAAAGTGAGCACTTCTGAAATTAACCTTATAAAAATATCACTGCTCCGGCCTGGCATATATTTTAACGGGCTCACTGAGTGACATACGCCCAGTAAAGTTGGCAACGATCGAAGGAAAGTATAGTTACATATCTTAATGTTGAATAACCATTTTCTTTTAATGCGCCAAACTCTTAATAATGAACAGATTTGCAAAATATTTACCTTTCTCATAATTCCTCAGTTTCACTTTACTAACGCATAAAGTGATGAGGCTCATGACAGTGTTAATTTTACACAAGGCAGAGGAATACACAACGTGCATATCAGCAGATCTTAAGCAGGGCTTTAAAAGTGCCCATTTTACCGTGAACAGCCTATACACGACTGTAACACTTCAAGGACTACGCTCGAGTGTAGATCGAGCAGAAATATTTTAAAAATGGCTTTGTCATTGAAAATAGAACTAGCATTTTAAGGTTGTCGTTGTACTGTCTGTGTTTAGCGGGATCTTACAAGAACTCTACAGCTCAGTAACAATAACTTTCCTGACTACAACAATATTTTTGTTACATCTCCTCAAAAGGACAGGCGTGATAGTAAAACATCTGACACACATAAAGACAATTGATTGGGACAGAATCAACTCAGCGCCTTAGTTGTGAGAGACAGAACATAACCTGTGTCCCTGCAGTTGGGGATATTAGTAACTCACTTCTAACTTGTTCTGGTTGTCTTGTAAATGTCTGCTGACCTCAAAGTGTCAAGCGGTGGCCCTATCATTTTATTGGAAGGAAGCCTGTAGCAATGTTCAATGAAGAACCTTTCAGTATTTCTGTGCGTATCTGACGCGTATATTTCGACCTAGATTACGGCTATTTGAAAAAGCCGTTCCGAGCCATGTTGGAGCGTTCCGAAATTGAAGCTCTCAAGTAGTGTGTGTTCTTTCCGTAGATCAACTCATTAGACGCACGTTTAACAGTTTCGCATAAAAGGTGTTCACAACCCATTAATGGTTACTTCCAAATTTTCTGGAGCCCTGCTGAAGTTCTACTTTCAGATTATTCCTCCGCCTCGTGCAAACAAAGCTTAACCGAGTCTAAACATTGACGCCAAAGGGACAATGCACCTAATTCGTGCGCGCTCACTTTAATAATATTTTGCACGAGTATAAAACAAAGTCACGGTTCGCTTGAATCATCTCCTTTCCTTGATTGCCAAGCCTGTCTTAATAAAGATTATCCTTTACCGTCATCTGCACCGGCAGAAATATTTTTTGTGCTCTACCAAGTGCAAAGAAATTATACAATAATTTTGTGTCGAAAGGTTTTTACGGTGTCTGCCAGCCTCCCCACTCCACCCTTCTTAACGAAGGAAGACAAAGAGCTAAGAAAATCAAAACCCGTTTAGTATTATTGACAATCAGAAGCTCGCTACTTTTTTTAAATTGGTCCTAGCGTTAAATGACATCTCCCAGAAAACCATGTGTCAATAATAAACATGCAATAAAATGTAGACCAATCACAGGCTTTCCTTGTGATAATGCGAACGACGTTCCGAGATGTGGTCGGACAGTGACGCCATTTTACCAGTTCGCGGTGTAAGCTGCTGTTGTTCCACCTCTGTATTCTTACGTTCTCTGTGCTCGAGACGGAGTGATGCCCCGCCACTTCCACGGACTTCTGACTCACAACTTTGATTCTCGAGGAGGCCGCGGTGTTATAGTGGCCAGACTATTCGTCTCCCACCTACATGAACCGGGATCAATTCCCGGCGGAATCACCGGATTTTAGCAAGTGGGAATCGTGCCGGACGGTGCCGTTAATCGGCGGGTTTTCTCCTCGGAGATATCCCGTTTTCCCCGCCCCCCCCATTCCCACGCCGCTCCATACACACTTCAATCACCCTCATCGGCTCTCAAGACCTCGCTGTTAAGAGCCGCCGAAACATCTTCACTTCACTTGACTCAGATTTACGGTGTTTTACGAAGGAAAGGCACCTCGGCTAGAAGTGCACTGAGAAAAAGGTTTCGTTAAATCGAACAAGATTTGTTTGCTGCAAACAAATTAATTGTTTGTAAAGGGGCAATGAAATTTTTGTTGCTGAAACCAAATGATTTGGTTGTTCTCTTTTGGTTGCCCCAAACTGTAAGATATGGTTGGTGCAACTAAAGGTTGGTTTGGCCACACGTACACTAAACAATTTGGGCCGATATAAAAAATGCACCACTTTGACCCCCCTTCGAACCTGGATCACCTGCTCTCGAGCGCTACGCCTTAGTAATCTCAGCTAATGCGACAAATGATACAAAGGAAAGCTTTTAAATAGATATACTTCTAATACTGGGCAACGTGCGTAAACAAATATTTCAAGTTTTACAGCTTTACTTGTCAGTTTGTTGTTGCATTGTTTTATCAAAGAGTTTATACGATTTTTAAGCATCAATAGCTGCATTAACAAATACGGTTGCTATCCTAATAGACACAAAAAATACAAACAAACTGTCGAGTTGTATTTTCGAACGAGGGCAGCCAAACGAGTGGCCAAACAAATATATACAGTTGATTCAACAAAATATTTTGTTGGCAGTCTAATTTTTTTTTTTGGCCCAACATAGAGATTTTGTTTACTCAAACATATATTTTGTTAGACAAACAAAAGTAATTTTGTTGCTTTTCGAATTTCGTTTGCTCATCGATATATTTTGATAGGGCAACTATATATTTGGCCCTATACAAACAAGTATATTGTCGGACTTTCTCTGAGTGTGACGTAGAGTGTCGTCTGTCCCGGGATGGCAGCGCCTAGATGGCGTGATTGTAGCCTGCATCCAGGCGGCTACAGCCCTCTGAATGTAGAATACTCGCTGATTAACGCCGAGGTCTGCGGCCGGCCGCCTGCATCCGCAAGCTAACTGACCCGCAAACGGCCCCGGCGAGATCCACCGATGATTGCGCGATTAATCTCGGCGACGAGGGGACACAGCGGGTAATGATTCGAGCCCTGCCTCTGCCATGGGTAATAATTTGTGTGCCAGTGGTTCGGAGCCCACCGTCATCAACTAGCCGTCCTGCGCGCGACAGCACGACGTTTATTACAAAATACGACTTTTTCTGCTAATTGACGCCTACATGGCTACAGGATCACCGGGTGAGCATTGTACAATTGATTAACCGGGTTTGGGGTAAGGGGAGGAGGGGGGGAGGAAAATGTGTACACGTTTCCTTTTGTCGGTTTAGTTGAGTAAGATTTCGTCGAGACTGCAGTTTATTATTTATCACTAAAGATTTTGGGAAATTACATCGATTGCGTAATCTATAATAAATTGAGGTGAAATTCCCTTACATGTAAGCCAATTACCTCTGCATATAAGGTATAATTACTTCTTAAATGTAGAGTAAATTAAAGTACTATTCCCTAATCGCACGGAATAAGTACCTGACAAAAGTGGGGAGAAAATTCCATAAAAGTAAGGGATAATGTACTATATTGTATAATAAAATTTTATTTAAAACTACCCCGGGTATTATTACTGCTAATTTTTTAATTACCTATATACTTTGACGAACAGTAACCGAACCCTCAACACTAAAATCCTCGACACTTGCTGGTGGGTGGGCGCGAAGCATGGCCATCTATCACGATAGGCCTATGCGCTATCCATTACACCACGACGACGGCTTCAGATCATCACTGAAAATTAGTGTGTTAAAGTATACTTTCTTTCCCCCCCCCCCCCCTTTTCACCAACTTTCTGTTGAGACAATACTGAAGAGATGCATGCGTCTTAAGGAAATTTTCCAATCCTTTTAAAGGATTTTCCACTCCTATGAACGTGAAATTTACTCCAGAGTGCTGTAATTATAACTTACATAGAAAGAGCTGTGTTGGAATGCTTATATGACTAAACAATAAAAATTAATTTTAAAGTTATATGTATATATATAGCAATTACCAAATAGTTACAAATGGACAAGGAGATCCACACATCATAAGGTAATTTTCCCATCCATGTATGGGGTTTTCCACTACCATTTACGTGAATTTTACTCTGGTTGCGGTAATTTTATCTTACCCGCAAGGAAAACTATGTTTCCCCCAGAAGTTTGAGAATGTTACCTTACACTTGTCAGGTAATCTTCCTATTATTTTTACAGTGCAGCTTGCTATTTACAATTATGCTTGTTCCTAAAACACTTTCACTCTAGATTTACTTTACTATCGGATTAGCGTTTTGTAACTCAATCATAAAGAGCTGCGAAATTGCATAATTTCTTCAAAACTTAGCTGTCCGAAAACACGACAGGGAAATATAGCGTGAAGCTAATGCACGCAAGTTTTATCTGTCGCGAATTATTAGTTTGTTGATAGACACTTTGATCAAAATATAAAGGCAATTTTTATCTACAAAAGTGAGATAAACTAAGATGTGAAATTTTAAAGTAAAGAATGTTGTGTCGTCATTAATGATTCTGAATTAGGCTGACCTTAAATTATGGTTTCACTTTTTTGTGACGCATTTTTCGTTCTGTTGGCTTTCTTTCAGGCGCCAAAAATTTTTTTAACCGGTTTCCATTTTTAAATTTAAAATGAATATATAATTCGTTTGATTAGGGATTTGCAAGGGCTGTATTTACACGCACGCAAAGTTGAGCCACACAGTAGATAACTACACAGAGACAAAGTGGCGTAGCGGTTCCTTTGATGTGGACGTACCCGTTCTTTGATTGGCTACTGCGTGTTACGAAACGTTCCCTATTGGCTGGCCTGCCGGCCGGCAAGCAGGTTAACAAGAGCTGATTGGCGAACGGTCAAGCATCGTATTGCTAACCAGTAACGTCATATTTGTTGGCATGTGCGGTTGGAGTTTTTTTCCGAGAAAAAAAAATCCACTGTTTTACACCTGCATTTGTAAGTATTCTGTAACTAGTGCTGATGAATACGTACTCAAATGCAGTGAGAGCTTATTGCTCCTCGATGTTTCGCTTTGTACCTGCAGCCTTCTGGGAAAAAAAATTAGGTAAATGTTTTCTTATCACCATATAAAGAATTAACAATCTGCTGAAAATTGTGATTAGGGATGGGACATTATCATATTTTGCCGATACCAACGATACCTATTCTCAACTGCCGATGTCGCCGATAACAGGATGCCGATACCAGTTTTGATGAGCACAATCGTAATTCCCAATTCCCAATATTTGGAATTACTTTTTCTTTACTTAAATTTAAGTATTCAGTTTAGTGAACACTTTAAGCACTTTGTATTAGGTATCTATAGCATAGAAATTAAATACAGCACTAATTTTAATAAAAAAAATTATAAGATAGACCATTTAACTGGGTAAATAAGAGACTTAACAGTCAAGGAAAAACTTACCAGACAGTACAGCATTCATTACAAACAGAGTTCATTAAAGTCAAACTTCAAAACTTCAGGCAACATAATGCGGACTGGGATTTTTGATCTGAGAAATACCATACATAACCTAAACATGCATGTTTGTTTAAACCAACAGTCTAAATATGTCATTAAAAAAACTTATAGATTTTTTTTATGAATATTTTCGCTTGTAATCCTTCGTCGTCCGAGCCATACTCAATCCCTTGGTTAAAATGACAACTAGTATATTTGCTACAATTTTTGCCAATTATTACTTGCCGAGTCTTATTCAGACCTTAACACTATCCAAAACCGCAGTCGACAGTTTCTAATAAGAACTACGCCCATCAAAATCTATTGTATTTGTTTTCATTTTCCATTTTCAATGACAAAGTGTCATAGAATGTATGATTCGTTTTCATTGCCGCTAACCTACGAGTGCAGTAAACGTAAATGAAGAATATGAATAAAGGTTGCTTCTCATTGTCGCCAACATACGAATGCAGTAAAAACAGTAAAAACGTAAGAAGAAAATAATACAAAGAACCCTTGCGGGATGTAAACAATACTATCGATAGCACCAGTTGTCGATTAACTGCATTGTTTTGCATTCACGTAGTGTCCAGAATCCGAATGATGCACACAATTTTTGGCCAACGTACCAACAGAAAATATGGTAAAATGTAAACAACGGCAACAAATCATCGAAAAACAATTGTTCCGAATATACATTGGGTTTCGGACAGAATATCTTATTGATGAAGGTGGTAAATTAATGCTGTATGAGATGTAGCAAGCCGGGTTATTTAACATTGTGTTAAATAAATTAGTTCTACTAATCGGTGAATAATAATCGGCAAATAATGTTCAGATGCCGCCGATGCCGATGATCGTAGTATCGGCCGATAAATGGGTATCGGCCCATCCCTAATTATGATTATTTACCTCTTATATTTGTTGGTGTGCTGAGTTGTCATATATACAGTGAAAGTATTGTATAGCCTGTTCGTGGCTACTTCCCTACTTCCGACTTTTATAAAACCATGCTTAAGTACTAGTTCGAGTCTATTGCTCTGCTTCGCGCTAGGCATTACCAACTCACATTTTCTCTCTGTGTTTATTCATAATAACTGTAATTGAAATATTATAATTTATAAATAAAATATCTGTTTAAGTTCAGGGTAACTCAACATAAGACACTTTTTGTAAACACGCGTATTAAATGTTTGCGATACATGGCATATTTAGGAAACAAATACACGCATCGTACATGGCTAAATTTTTCAAAGGTTCCATGCAAAAAGTTTGAAAACACTTAGAATATACAATACTGCAGCTTATGAGCTGCAGTTTATTTACGGAGCGCTATTGGGCAGAGGTACAATCTCTCCGGGTTTCATTCACGATACATAACAAAGCCGCCGGGCAAGGAGAAATGATATCCTGCCACAGATACGCAACTTGCTGGCTTCGCCTGTAAGTTAATGGTCTGTCCTTTCTTTCCTTCTGGCTGTGGGATCTGCCCTTTGTCCGTAGCAAGGAGCTTAGAGCGAACAATAACATCAAGCCGTCATTTTATTTCGCATCGAGGGGAAGACATCGCCGAGGTCTTATAACGATTCCAGCCTGACAAACGGGTGGGTGGCGGTGGTTGGCATCTGTGGTCACGTAGTCCTATTGTCTGCATTGTGAAAGGCAACAAACTCCTTTCTCTTCCTCCGCCTTCTGTCGCTCGTTTCATTAAGAAGACGACTTCTAATAGTTTCGCGCACGATGACAATGGCAGCGTATTTCGAGAGTTGCTAGGACGATTCTTAAACTAGAGAGTATTTTTCCCCTCGCGAAGTTGCGGTTTGTTCATAAGATGTCAAGCCGGGGGGGGGGGGGGGGGGGTGGCAAGAAATTTTGTTTTTACTCAAAATTTTAACACTCGCAAAGTCAATAATTATAATCTATATGCGGTTTCTTCATACTTTTTGAATCAAACCTTTAAAAAATTACCTCATGTAGGACGTGTTCAGTTATTTTCTAAATATTCCATCGTATCACATGAGTTTTATTCTTCTGTTAACATAAAAGTATTTTTTCATTAAATTAAAGTTTTACCAATAAATTATAATATTTCAGATACAATAAATATGAATAAAACAGGGAGAAAACATGTGTGTTGGTAACGCCTAGTAAGAAATAGTTCTCATACAAAATATTATTACAACTGAGCATGCACGAATTTGGTGTGTTGTCCCTTTGGTGTAATTTCTAGTATTAGTTAAGAATTAAGCTGGAAATAGAACTTCAGCGGGGCTTTAGAAAAGTACGAAGTAACCGTGAGTGGATTATAATGATTGTCCCAGTGAGGTCAGAAATGTCTTTTCGCATAGGCTATACACGTGGATAACACCCACAGCAGATTGAACTGTGTACCTCAGATACTGCGTGTAAATGTTTTCGCGATAAACACGTGCGCCTAGCGATGATATATTTGATGCGCACGCCACTGCTAGCATTATAACTACTTATAGCTAGGTGCTGGAAAATTTCGTCAATTTTTGGAAAAGTTAAACCTCAAACACGCGTGTTTTTTTTTTTGTCATGTTCACAATTTAACTACAATTTACCAGCCACGCCCAGAAAAATTCTGAGTCAATAACAGACCTGCAAGGAAACAAGCACCGACTCCCATTGTCACCAGGTCAGAGTTAGGCCTAAAAGTAGTATATGGGTACCTCAGAAATAAAAAAATAAAATTAAAAAAAAGTATAAAACATCCAAAACATAGTTTTTTCAAGTCTCGTTTTTTCATTGGCACACAAATAGTGAACTAGTGAACAAATGTCTCGTAAAAAATTAAACAAAATCAGGCGCTTACGCAGCAAATCAAGCAGATTTAGACCAAATAATACAAGCTAAATCTAAGTAAAAAAATTAAGAACATTTAAACTAAAGTTATGCAAATTAAGCTAAAATCATAATTAATATTATGTTACTATTCTTTATAGTTTATAATAGAAGCTCTACTAACTTTCTAAACACTTCTTCTATATGCTCAAATTCGTCACCTATTTTTCGAAGTTTATATTTATCACCAATATTTCCTAAGAGTAATAATTGTAAGTTTTGTAGATTTCGATGGAATTTGAAAAGTACTTCTCTGACTTCGTCAGACGCATTATGTAAGTCATAGAATGGAGTACTTGACTCACCGCCACCTTTTAAAATGTTAGTCAAGCTACAAGGTAGAACAAACGATTTCATTTTTATTTATAAAGAAAGAAATTTACTAAAATGATAAGTAGATTGTACAAATAAAAATTACACACAAATCCTGCACAAATAAAAATGTTACAAATAAAATTGACACTAGGAGAAAAATCTCATTCGGGTTTAACAAAATGAGCACGATTTTTTCCATTAGTTTGAAATCCTCAAACTTTAAATTATGAAACTGATCTTTTATATCAAAGTTAAGAACAGTTGTTCCAACAGGAACTTCTTTTCCTAAAAATTGCCAATAATTAAAACTAATAGGCATTTTAGGATGTTTGTATGTTTTTATTTAATTGCAAATAATGTGTTTGATTCATAATCAACAACAGCCCACATAATTTCTAATTTTTTAATAACAATTTTACCTGGATCAGCATAACTTTCCTGAACTGCACCATCTGTGTTATTAGTTTAATATACAAATAAACATTTGTTATCAGACGAATTTCGAATGAAAGTAATTTTCTAACGACCTTTCCAGTAAATTTCATTGTTATCACGAATAAAGCCAAAGAGATATCTCAGTGGATAGGTTATTTTATTTGTTATATTACTATGAATAGATTTTACTCGATATTTATTATCAGCACCAGGTTTTTCTAAATAATTTTGTTCACTTGTGGATCTTAACAAATTATTCATAATTGTTGAAGTTATACCTGGATTATCAACAGCCTCAATAATATACACATGTTTTAAGATTTCTACTAGAAAATTGGAAAGGAAAAAAGTTAGCACTATCATCAAAATGGTCTAATTTTGCATATTTTGCCTCATCTCCTTCTCTATCTCTCTTTGGTAATCTAAATTTCTCAAATACATTAGCATAATTTGGGAAAGAAAATCCGCCCCCTATAGGTATATCAAATTCAATCCTATTATTGTAAACATTTAAATTCCCCCTAGTTTGATCAGTTGGAGGGAAAGTTTGCCATTCAAAACTCTCGATACTTTTATAACTCATTTATAAGAAAGAAATTATATATAAATGAGAGATTCAGCAAAGGCAGTTTCTCGAGTCAAAAAACTAATTGAGAAATACAAAAATTATTAAAAGGACCATGAAGCAGATTATGAAAGAAATAAGAAGAGAGAACTACCATTAATTCACGAATTACGAAATATTGGTAAAAAAGTAGAACAAGTAAGTGAAGAAAAAAATTAATAACAACACTAGTTCCAGTTGCAGCAAAAAAATTTAGATTATCCACTAACACCAGAAGAAACATCATATGAAAGATAATTATTTTCAGTACATTAATCTCCTAATTTGGAAGAGCAAATGAGAATTGTACACATAAAAAATTTGAGGCATGACGCATCTGATTCTACTATAAATCTCGGAAAAGACATTTAAAAAAGAATTCGTGTTATTAAAACACAATATGGTTTACGAAGAGATGAGCATAATGTTTACATCGGTTACAGAAAATTAATGATTCATGGTGATAAACTATTTGTTAACAATAAAGAATATAAATTAACAGAAGGGCTTTCAAATATGCTAACAAAAAATAAACAAGTAGATTTTGGAGATAAATTTAGTGATAATGACTATGAAAATTACACAGAAATTATTTTATCAACCAATGCAGCATTCCAAGAATTTAGTCCTAATAAATAAACTCGAATAGAAGTTGGAAGTACATAAATATAATTAAACCAATTTATGATCAGCATATACAAGAATCACATTCAAGATCAGTGCCAAACACGCCAGAAAGAATGATTTCCCCAAGAACTCCTATATATGAAGAAGGATTTAAAAAATACAACCGTTTACCAAAAGAATACATTTGGATGGGCGATGTAAAAAAATTGATTGATAGGTTGTTAGTTATTCATGGTGAAGAAAATGTTGGAAATAACAGTTATTACAATGAAAAAGTAAGCATAATGAATATGTTGAACAATAAATGCTCTGAATTTGTTATTAATAATCATAAAGGAATACCATATCTTATAAGAGTTTTAAATGTAATTCCACATTATTTTTGGAACTCTGAACATCATGGTAGAGATATAATAATTGGGCATTAAATAATTTAAATTTAAATGAAAGATTGGAAAAAAGAGATATTGGAATAAATAAATTAGATGAAGTGTGAAAATATCATGATAATGCTTCTGCAGCTGTTGTATCATTGATCAATTAAGAGATTTGGATATAGATAAATTTTTAGCAAAAGATCAGCTTGAGAGAAAGAATAAAGAATTAAACGAAGGAAAAGGTTTCTTACTAACTTTGTCAATACCAAGACTCCGAAAAATATTAAAAGAAAAATCTGGAAGTGGTTTACATCATGGAGGATTTTTACCAATTTTATTTGTAGCTTTAGGCGCGCTTGGAGCGTTAGCTGGAGGAGCTACTGCAATTTATAATTCTGTTGAACAAACTAGAAAAAATAAAAAAGAATTAGAAGGATAACATAGACATAATTTAGCAATGAAAAATAAATAAAGAAGTGGAGTAATTGCGAAAAGAGGATGACCAAAAAAAATGATTATATACCCATTATCTAAAATTGATATTCAAAAATGTGTAAAAATACAAAACAAGAATTTTATAAATGTTTATATGATTCATGAATTACCAAAAATAATGCACAGATATGAATGTGCTGTGGTTAATTTCGACATTTCACCAAATCCCGGAACTCACTGGGTTTGTTCTTTTAAAGGAAATTATGATGTTTACTATTTCGATTCATTAGGAGGTAATATTCCTACTAATTTAACTAATTACTTCAAAAAGAGAAATTTTTATTACAGTGATAATAGAATTCGGAATTTTAATTCAGTTATTTGTGGATATTTATGTTTAATTGTATTACACCTTTTTATCGAGAGGTTTTGAGTTTCATGATATAATTTCTTTATTATTAAATGACATATATTTGGGGAACCATTAATCAAATTTTGAAATAAAATATCTGATACTAATGTTAATGAATTAAAAACATGCGTAGATTCAAAATACAATATTATTGTTTCTGCTTTACAAAATCAACTAAGTAAAGTTTTTGTTTATACAACAGATTAATATGCTTCATTTCATAATCATATAATTAATAATATGGCTGATCCTATGGATGAACTATTGTGATTCACTTGTTAACTCAAAATTTGAAAAGTGTAATGAAGAAAAGCCTTATATTTTATTTACCTGCAAAGTGGAATAAAAGTAATAACATTTTTCACTTGGATAATAATTAATTTTTCTTTACTTTTTTGATGGATTATACTGCTTATAAAATATTTACTGTTAATCTCAATTTACCTTATTACACTGTTACTGTTATTTATGATTCCTAAAAAGTGGATTATAGTAAGCCTATTGATGTTAACATAGGAGATATTTTACTTTTAGAAAGAGAAAAAGAAAATAGTTAGTCATGATGATGGTTTGATGACCACAATAGCAATATTTGTGAAATATAAAGATTAAATTTTTTTACTATTAAATTGAAAATATTTGGGGCTAGAAGTGTAAGGAAGTTACTAAAAATAATAATATAAAAAGTTAAAATACTAAAAATGGATGATTAGTTCAGAAAAGTACATATTCAGTACGTAATTCTAATAAATCAACATTTTAAAAATAATTGTGCCCAGTGTAAGAGAAAGAATTATCAATGAATTATATAAATCAGCAAGAAGAAATTTTCCCAGAAGAAAAGTAATAACATATGGAATTCATGATTTATGACAAATTGATCTTGTTGAGATGGATACTGGTAATTTAAAAGGCATATTATATATTAATAATGGATATAAATATATTATGACAATTATTGCTGTTTTATTGGTTATATTTTACATTTATATTTTATTCTTATTATTCTTATAATTATAAACATATTTTCCACATTCGCATAATACTTTCTCTTTATTTAATTCATAATGAATTACGCCCTTTTCAATGCAATTTTTTTTTTCAGATACTGTAAAGCCTATATTTTGTGTATTTATTAAAGTAAAAACTTTTTGTGTTTAATACTTCACCACATTTTTTTACATTGCTTACATATGGTATTATTTTCCATTTCAAAAGAGTGTATAGATTCCATGTTTGTTTTATTTACAAGAGCATAAATTTATTAATAAAAAGAGAAAATAAACACATTTTAATTATTAATTATAATTTTTGTTATTCGGAAAAATAAAACTATAAAAAGTAATACTTTTTTTTACTTTATATTTTTCTTAATAAAAATATTTTCCTTTGAATAATACAACAATGGAATCTCTGCTCATCGAGTAAAACAATTCGTATAAATTGACTAAACTACAATATCTCGAAAAAAAAAATGGTATGCTGCTACAGATTTTGAAATTTATGAATCTAAATGCGGAAAAAATTAGCTGTATTCTAGGTAGTAAATATCAAGTTACTTTTCCCTGATCGCTATTTAAAAAGATTTGATAAAAAGGATTTAAAATTAATAAATGAAAAACAATTCGTTATATCATATAAAGGTTAATAAAATATGAGGAATGAAAAAACTATGCATGATGTAGAAAACTCTTTAAAATATATAAATTCTATTAATTTGAATCTAACTTCTATCTTTTAATATTTCTTTTGATTTTAGCATAATTCGCATAATTTTCGCTTTAATTTACTCATTTTTTTGCTTAAGTTTTTTTGGGCTAAAATTGCTTGATTTGCTGCGTAAGGGCCTGATTTTGTTTAATTTTTTGCGAGGCAGACTACGTTCACTATTTGTATGGCAATGAAACAATTTTATACCCATTTTTTTAGTTTTTTTTTAGTCATTTTTGAGGCATTTTAGAGGCTGTTTTTAGGCTGTTTTTTGTTCGAAAGTCGAGGGGGAAAAACCTTGAAATTATGTATAATAATAAAAAAAGCAAATAAAAAAAAAACTATGAAAATCATTGCTTTTATGGCCTAGATTGGATTGTCCTCAAGGTACCCATATGCTACACCTAAAACTGGCTACACTCTGGAGCAGCAGCCAATGATCAGGTAGCTGAGATTCGAAAATACACAAGACTGGAGTGTAGCCTATAGGTAGAGACATGCAAAATTCGCGTTATTATTCGGCACCAGGATAAACTTCACATTACTGTCTGGAGTCGGCGTCGTTTCTACATTGGCTGCTGCATAGATGTGAAGCCACGCCCTTCTGATTGAACTGCACGTGATTGGGGCACACAGTTGTGAAGTGTTCATTCATTGGCGCAGTGTTACTCAGGGCGTGTCAGATTAATTATTATCCAATGACAAACGTATTGCAAAGGTACAGGTGTTTAAAATTTAATTTGTCCCCAAACAATAACGCGAATTTTGCAGGTTTCTACCTAAAACGCATAATTTTCCTGCCCTTACTTATAACGGCTTTGATTCTCCATGTTAAAATTGACTTGTTTAGGCATAAAGTACCTTAATATTTTTTGTTAATCTTTATTTATTCCTTACTATATCTGTGTTAATTCACCTTTACTAGAAAAAAAAACAGTCTAATACTCAGTATGGTAATTAACTGGCGTGAGACAATAGCGCCGTGTCGCCGTGTCTTGCCCCACGTGCTTGCTAGTGAACCTGCAGTGATTGAGAGTCAGTGATGTACTGGCGGCGAGGGCTGCCAACTGTTGCCGTGACTGCTCCCAAAGGTAAAATAACGAGAGCGCCACGCACGCAGGGAAATTTGACGGAAGGCTGAGGGGGGGGGGGGCAAGGCTTGGGTGATGCATATCTACTGTGACAAACATCCCCACTACACGCCGGTGCAACGACATCAACGCACACACCCTCTGTCTAAACGTAAGTACTTTTGAAATGAACATCTGGAAAAAGTTGCTGCTCATAACTACATATATATTAGAGTAAAGTGACATGTATGATCCTAATTAAGTTGGTACAGTGAATTAATGGAAATAGTTCGAAGATTTGATTTTGGATTCCGAGTGTATTTTAAATATATGGCCAGTAAAGTTAGTTGACTTTTTTTTTTGTACGCGTTAGAATTAAAATTTGCATACTTGAAAAATATTTTTATCCGTAACCATTCCATAGCTTCAATGCGATGGGCCAAGAATAGGGCCGCTTTTTCACTTAAAGATTTCAGGACAAGTTGACTTCAGTTCAGAACCACTTTCATGATTGGATCATATGAATAGTCACGCGTCTTATCTAGCCTGCCCGCGAATCACGGACGGCAAGTGTCGGAGAAACTTAATTCTGCTTGGTTTACTCACGTAATAGACTGTATTTACACGAGGACAAGCTGACAATAGTCTAATGAAGATTGTAAGTGTGCACACGGATATTGTAGTCTAGCCTCTATGTAAACATTTTCGCAAAAAACATATGGCCCTACTCATGAATAATGGTGACCAGTTTTATGGAAATGTTATCATTTACATATTATGGCCACCTAGGTGAACCTGGTTCGATTCCCAGCTGGTTCGGTCTCGGACTTTCGCATGTAGGAATCACGTCGGACGATGGGTTTTCTCGGGGATCTCCCTTTTCCCCCAGCGCTGCTCCGAACTCATCTCACGTCACCCTCTTCGGTTCTCAGCGCCCCGATGTTAAGACTCACGCCAGTCTCTCCACTCTACTGTCTTGACTCCTGGTTGGCTGGGCTGACGGCTGGCGACGAGATTACCGGCCACTGATTGGCGAACAGCGTCTCGACATTTTGCTGGCAAGTGACATTTTACTTGCTAATGAAGCCGTTTTGCTGGAAAGTTACGTCATTTTGCTGGCCCGTCGCAAATACTCTCAAGGCTTTGGGTACTGAAATGCCGTTGTGTACAGCACTGGCCATAAATACGTACAGCATGTCCACAATTGTGTACACGGTGAACGAACAGTTTAAATTACTGTAAATTGCGCAATATAAATAGTAAACTATCGTAAATATGTTTATTTCATGCAATTATATAGTTAAATTCAATAAAAAGTAACATTTAATTCCCCCATGCAGTCGACCGTCACTTATTGAATCAGAGAAATTGTTATCATGTCACTAATTCCATGAGTGAAATTTTTTCACTGAAGCAATTAGTTGTTTTCCACTGATTCTAAGCGGAGCCATTTTCACAGATTCGATTAGTTCAGTTTCGCTGCGAATCAGGGGTTTTCTACTGATTCGTATTTAGTGTGCTCAGTTTCTCTAGTCGATTACTTCTAATGAGTGACATATACGTGTATCTCATTTTCAAAGTAAATTCTTCATTCAGACTCAGTGTACACAGTTGTGTAACTCCTACATGATGGACAGAAAGGTTTCAGTTTCGGTCCGTACCATACACTACAGCGTTCAGTACACAATTAACGCCCCCTTGTGAGTAACTGATCAGTAACTCATGCTTCTGTTCTGGATTATGATTGGTTAATATCAGAACGGTCGAACACAAAGCCTACAACTGACTGGCTGTGAGAACAAGACTAGCTCTGTGTCAGCCACGGCAATGTACACCATGCATCGAACAAGTGTTTTATGTGCAACACCTAAAAACAGAAATGAAAGTGTGTTTGAAAGGGCGTGTGAGGACCGAGGAATGTAATTCGTAGCTGATAAATTTGTAAATACTTAGGATAAATTTCGTAGGTGTTCATGCAGGTCCTATTGGAAAGCTAACTAGCGGATTTACGTTATCGTCCCGTGAATTCACTCCAAATGTGGTGTGAAATACACGGAATGTCCGTTGTTGAAAAACCAACACGTCCGTAATGTTACGGACAGTTTTGGAGAATTCCTATTAGCAGTTGTCCGTAAAACTACGGAAATTTTAGCTGTTTCTGTTTGTTTTTAATAGAAACCTCTTAATTAGTTTAATGAATGTGTATGCATATGTGTGTCATACTCTCTCTCTCCCCCCCCCCCCCCACCCCCGGCACTGAGAATTAGGAATTGTTGGGTCAAGGCTTGTTTGGTGCGACGAAATTAATTGTTTGTATAGGGACAATGATATATATTTTTTTGTTGGGGCCAAATTATTGTGTTTTTCTTACTTGGTTGCCCCAAACAAAGGTTTGGGGGATGCAGCCAAAGATTTGTTTGGCTCTGTGTACATTAAATTGTTTCAGTTAATATAAAAAAAATTGAACGCCCGGCAGAGATACGAACCTAATTCAACCTGCGCAGCAAAGTTAGCTAGAGTGACTACTGGTAAAATGCGTATGTTTTTATATACATACATTTCAAATACTGATAAACATGCGCAAATAGATATTTCAAATTTTACACCTTTAAATTTTATTTTTCTTTAGAACACGGCAGTTGTCTAGACTGTAGTCCATTTCTTCCCAGACGCGTGCCAACATATACTCGGTTATCCGCTCCACGGCACCAGAGATGCTGCTCTCCAAATAGTTCAGATGTTGTGGATGTGGGAGAGCATACACAACATCGCGGGATGTAAAAATCTGTTTATTGTAGAGGCCATATCATTATCGGCGAATCATGATTCCTTGAACTGCTTGTGTAGACTGTTTGAAATACACGTTTTCTAACGAAATTATTACACGTGCTTCCAATGCGCTGATCCACGAAAAGAACACACTGCATACGAAGGTTGTTGAGCCCTTTCAAGACGCCACGCGCAATAGAAACACCATTTCTGAGCACTCCAGAATTGCTAAAAACGGCTCTTTCAAAGCACAGTATCTCAGAGGATACCCGTCAGATACATATAAAAATACTCAAGGACCCTGCATTGAACCTTCCTACATACAGACTTTCCATAGGTCTAGGGTCGTAGGTCGTAGCTAAAAGTCTCATATGTACACGCAGTGCGACGAGAACACTGCACGCCAGTCCAGAGCCTTGCGCTTAGGAGCGATGGCGCACTCGATTCGCGTGGCAGTGTCGCCGTTATGGCCTCCGCGCTTCTAGGCCTCAGGCGCGGAAAAAAGCTCTCGGTAGGCGGGTATCCATAACAAGTAGGTATTGCGAGATATTGCTAGCTTGTTCGCGGTATAAGCCGCTCTGTGGCTTCTGTATGCATGCCTAATCTGTGACAGGGCGATGTTCCCCGGGGATAGCGTTGCCTGTCACATGACTAGAGATCTGAGAAATTCGCGTATTGGTCGATTGTTGCGGTAGTAAAAGGCGGTGGTTGGGCGCACAATTTATTGCATGTTTGTTATTGGCTCATTTATCTCCAGTAGGTGTCAAACAACACGTCGACCAATTACAAAAGTAACATGAACGTACAAGTGTGTGAATTCCAACTTGTCTAGAAATGAACCCGCGAAATTGTCGGGTGTATACATCGTGACCCACCTAGCTCGGCGAAGGTTGATCCCCTTCCTCTGTACGCCTGTAACCCCAGACGTGGCGCTTATTCTCTGGCTAATTAACACACGGCGGTCATGTTTTAATTGGTCCCATCGCCGGCTTTAATAGGGCCGCAAATGAGCGCGGCATTTCGACCGTACCCTGCGCGGTTACAGTCGGGATCGCCCGAACACGTCGTTAGCAGTTTTCGTAATGAGCGCAAGGGGAAAAAAACGCGCTTGTAATGTTGACGTAATTTTGATAGTATTAAGCCCACGCGCGTAATTGTGACGTAACGTTCGTGCTCGCTTCATAAATGTATTTCGCTGATTGTGCAGATGTAACCTCCTCATTACAGGGGCCACGGTGGCTGAGCGATTAGCACGCTCGCCTCCCACCAAGGCGAACCGGGTTCAATCCCCGGCCGGGTCACCGGACTTTTGCAAGTTGGAATCGTGCCAGACGATGCCGTTGGTCGGCGGGTTTTCTCGGGGATCTCCCGTTTCCCCCGCCCCTTCATTCCGGCGCCGCTCCATATTCACTGCAATCACCATAATCGGCTCTCAAGACCTCGTTGTTAAGAGCCACCCAAATCTCTTCACTCACCCACTCACTCACTCCTGTGATTTCAATCCGTTTAATTATTTTCACTGGAACGTTAGCTAACGAGATGTTAACTACAGGAGAATGCATTGAAGTTTAAGTGCCTGACAAGTGTAATTCGCTAGAAATACGGAGAAAATAGAGTTAAATTAGTATAATACCAGCAACTCAATTAAACGGCAGAACTCCTACTTTTCCATCCGAGCAGATTATAAAATTTCGGTCAGTTTCGACAGTTCCAATTTTAGAGTTTATTCATCACATTTTATATCGATTTACTCTCGTGTAACGCATAACTTATTAACTTTCTTACTAATGCGAAACTTACTACTGAATAGGCGTAGTGTTCGGATATCCTTCCGCCGGTGACGGGATACGCTCCGCCTCATTAGTATCCCGGTAGCAACGAACGGGATGTCACATGTAGACCTACATCATTTCAGCTGTTGACTACAGTTCTTGTAAATGACTGACGACTCGTGTTGTGTTGATCAGGTTATGGTAGGATGTGCTCAGATTGCATCAGAAGCTATTTTCGCCTTTGAGATGCAGAGTTGTGGGGGCTATAAGGGATAAACTGACACGCGTGTCAAGTGCTCCATCGCCGCTATGTGTCCCCAAGAGGGAAACACGTGGGGAGAGTATTGGGTTTAAGCCACGAAATTTAAATAGGAAATACCATGCCAAGTAAATTTCGTCTCAGTGGGATAATTTTAAAGATAGATATTTCAAACAAAATGTATTCTTTACGGATTTTTTTAGGGGAAGTTCTCTAAAGAGGAGATGTTTCCGTAACATGTATAGCCTTTTTTGCAAGGCATTTTTAAAATTTATGTTCTACAGAAAAGTACATACTGCCTCTCTATATTGAAAATATACGCTCGTAGGGAGCTTCTAAAATATTCGTGAATAATATATTTTGTTCGAAAGGCCTGTCATTAAAAATTAATGCACGAAGGCGAAATTTCCTTAACATGGGATATCCTATTAAAATTTCGCAGCTGCCAGGCGACAGGCTGTGCCTTAAACTCAAGATGCTCCCGTTTCCAAGACCGTTGAATTCTGTCGCTAATTTCTTCTCATCGAGAATTCAAAGACCACTCTTGGGACCTTTTCGTTCCAACGGCATCGCTGCGGTAGTTTGTTGCTTTTTACGTCGATTTTGGTAATAATTTCCGCTACGGCTATCTGATGTAGTACAAGTGCCTTCCATATTCAAGGTACACAGTGTCCCCAGTATTATAGGCTGTCCACGATAAACTGAAAGCCCTGCTTGATATAGGCTGTTCACGGTAAAATTAGCACTTTCAAAAGCCCTGCTTAAGATCTACTTGTAGGCACGTTGTGTATTATTCCACTTAACTCATGCGTCGGTTAAGTGAAACTGTGAAATTATTAGAAAAGTAAACATTTTATAAATCTGCTAATTTTTTCACACTGGGTCGTAAAAAAAACGTAAGAAATAATCTTAATCATCACAAATGATTACCTAACACTATTTATTCGTCGTTAACATATGGAACTACTTTCCAACCTTCGTTACCAACTTTACTATGCGCTTGTCACTCAGTGCGCCCGTTAAAATACATGCCGGCAGGGGCAGTGGCATTTTTCTACGGTTTATTTCGAAAGTGCTCCCTTTATCGTGAACAGCCTTTACTTACGTACTTGTAAACACACTATATTTTACTCGTCATGTGTAAAATTAACATTAACATGGCCCTGATCACTTTATTCATGCGTAGAAATCCAAGAATTTCACGAGTTAATTTAAGGACATGCAAGACTGTATCCGCATTTACCGCGAAGTTTCGCTTCCAGTGGACCACAGTTTGTTAGGCACGCCCCGGACGACTTTCGACCAGTAACGAACCTGTAGAGAAAACAAGGACGGAATCCCCTGCTACCTGAGTTTGTTAGACACGCCCCGGACGACTTTCGACCAGTAACGAACCTGTAGAGAAAACAAGGACGGAATCCCCTGCTACCTGAGTTTGTTAGGCACGCCCCGGACGACTTTCGACCAGTAACGAACCTGTAGAGAAAACAAGGACGGAATCCCTTGCTACCACAGTTTGTTAGACACGCCCCGGACGACTTTCGACCAGTAACGAACCTGTAGAGAAAACAAGGACGGAATCCCCTGCTACCTGAGTTTGTTAGGCACGCCCCGGACGACTTTCGACCAGTAACGAACCTGTAGAGAAAACAATAAAAAACCAAATAAAAAAAAATGGTTTCAGTAACAAAATCTTTAATTGCCGCTATACGAGCAATTAATTTTGTTGTGCAAATAGATTTTTCTTTCATTCAACAAAATTGTTTGTGTGAGAAATCCTTACTGCTATATAAATGGGAAAGTGTGTTTGTTTGTTTGTTTGTTTGTTCTTCTTTCACGTCAAAACGGAACAACAGATCGAAGTAATTTTTTGCACAGAGGTAGTTTGAAGACCGGAGAGTGATGTATGCTACTTTTTATCCCATGAAAATATTCCATTCCTTCGGGAAAATGTAAAGTACACAGACGTAGCAGTACACTGACCTAAGTGTTTGTTTGTTTGTCCTTTTTTGCACAGACACACTTGGAGAGCCGGAGAGTGACAAAGGGGACTTTTTATACCTCGCTTCAATGTTGAGTTAGTTAAGTGGGGCCGCAGTGGCTCAGTGGATAGAGAGATTCCATGTGGGGCCGCAGTGGCTCAATGGATAGAACTATATCATGTGGGGGATCGACGTGTTTATGCGAAATTTAGATGCACCGCAATTATGCAACACGACGAAGCTTAGTGTCAAAAAACTTCATTGTTTATCCCTACAAACACGCGCATGAAGCAGCGGGTAAAAGCAAGTGTTTTGGTAATTTTTATTTCACTGTATGAAAAATCACAACAAAGCTTAAGAAAATATTCAGCAACAGTACAAAGGAAAAGAGCGGAAAAAGAATTAGCCATATTTTTATGCACAATGGTATATTATAGTCATTAAGTCAAATGACATGCCATTCTTGTTAGATGTAAAAAATAAAACACAATTTCTTTATTTAAATTAATAGATAATCAGAAAGTGAACATATGAAACCTTAAAACACATTCAAGTTGGTAACATATGCGAATCAAATTTTCAAGGTTACTTATTCTGGTATTAGAAATATATATCGTGTAAATCAGTATATTGAAAAGCATGTAGTGCAGACTTATCATAACTATTATGCCTAAGATATCACACTCGTTTTTTGCCCAAGGAGTGGTGCAGAGTACGACATACCGAGGAGTTATGCTGTACTAAAATACAATCAATAAATTAACACACGTCCTATAGTAGAAAAATTGAGGGGTGTACAACTATGATACACCGTTGGAGAAGTTAATAATATTATAATTTTTAGAATATTTCCATACTACAATTTTCGTTACGTATAATATTTTAATGTTTACACAATGTCCACTTCACTTATTACGAGCAGGAAAACACATTACAATTTAAAACCATTTTAATACAAAAAAAATTCTGAATACGTTCCCTGCGATGAATTACACCTCAATTGACGTAACATGTAATTACGTAATGGCCATAGTTCGTTCATAAAATTTAATAAATAATGGCGTTGGTAGTGCGCCATTACATTCTTTTCATTGTTTTCTAAATTTAACATTTTACACAAGTCTGTTACCTACAATGATCTACAAAAAATTATCTACAAAAAAAATTAGTGAAATACATTACCGTACAGCTATTTAATACAAATAAGTCACTAAATTTTCTATCTGCAATAATTTCACCCAAACTTATGTAAAATAAAACAACGCAATAAACACATTTCGTACAGAAATTTGAATAAATAAATGTGTATGTATGCCATTACATTCGTTTTATTTTATTCAAAATTTTACAGAAGTATCTTACATTTATTTAGGGGGCCATATAATCGTTTCATGTTTACATTTCTCCACACGTAAAATTACAAAATTAGTAAAACACACTACCATTACAACTACTTAATGCATAAGTCGCTAAATTTACAATCTGCATTAAATTATACCTCAACTGATATAAAATGTAACTACGCAATGAATACAGTTCCCTTGGAAAATTAAATTGTTAGTGGTGGTTTGTCATTAAAGTAATTTTGTCCTTTTATAAAATTTTACAAAAGTCTGTACAATTCTTTTGGTGATATATAATCGCCTCATGTAAAAATATTGGGATATTTTGGGAGCATACATACACATGTAATAACATTATTGCATTTGAGATAACAGCAAACCAAAACAGAAAAGAACTTTTTGGTTTTACAAAAAAAAAAAATGTCTGAAAACCACCTCCCAATGAATTCTCGTGACCTAGAATGCTAACCACTTGTATTGATTATCATAACATATTTATATTCTGCGCCACTTCCCAGTAAAGAGAAAAAACATTTTGGAAATATTGTTTTGCGTAGATTGTTAATTTTTGAAATGATTGTTTTGGAAACCTGGTTGAGGAAATACGTCAAACATCATGCAATAATAATAGCAATAGTCGCCCTAACAAAATATATTGTTGAGCAAACAAAATTTGAAAAGCAACACAATTACTTTTGTTCATCTAACAAAATTATGTTTGAACAAACAAAATTTCTGTGTTTGGCCGAAACAAATTAGTCTCTCAACTAAATATTTCGTTGATTCGACTGTGTATATTTCTTTGGCCACTCATTTGACTGCCTTCGTTCGAAAATACAGCTCGAGATTTTGTTTGTATTTTTTGTGACAATTAGGATAGTAACCGTGTTTGTTAGTGCATCTATTGATGCTTAACAATCGTATAAACACATTAATAAATCAATGCAACAAGAAACTGACAAGTACAGGTGTAAAACTTGAAATATTTGTTTGCACACGTTCCCCAATATTTACACTATATCAATTTAAAGCGTTCCTACGTCATAAGTTGTCACATTAGCTGAGATTACCAAGGCGTAGCGCTCGGACGCAGGTGATCTAGGTTCGGAACTCGGTCGTACTTGTACAATTTTTTATATCGGCCCAAATTGTTTAATGTACATGTAGTCAAACAAATCGTTAGCTGCACCAACCAAATCTTACAGTTTGGGGCAACCAAATGTGAATAACAAAATAATTTGGGTTCTGCAACAAAATATTTCATAGTCCCTGTACAAACAAATAATTTGGTCGCAGCAAACAAATCTTGTTTGATTAAACAAAACCTTTTTCTCAGTGAACAACACTGAAAAATCATATGACCAACATTGATGAAAGTGATTGTTTATTAATCTTCGTAATATAATACCTATTATATGAACAGAATACGTTTGCCAAATTGAACTTAATCTAATTGCATAAAAAAATTGGTTAGAGGAAGTATACAAACATCTCAAAGCGCTTGTTTACGCACACAGTGCTCTAACCTCAAATGCTCTCCACCTCGTTTATGACACTCGTATTTACGGGAAAGCACTCCAGTTTTGGGACACTGAGTGCCTGGCTACTTCGCACCTCGGGCGCGCACTCTACCCTTCTGTTTCTTCTACCGCTTAGTCTCGCCACAGAGTAAATAAATAAACGCAGACGAAATGGCATGGCCGTTCCTTTCATGTGGGCGTATCGATTCTCTGTTTGGCTGTGCGAGGCTCTGGGAACAGGTTTTGTGTCTGACTGGCCGCCGCGCTCCGCTATAGGCTGGACTACTGGTCGGCAAGTAAGTTATAGGCTATTCACGCTAAAGTGAGCACTTTTTAAGGCCCTGCTAAAAGTTTCCTTTCAGCCGATTTCTATATACCCGCCACTTTTTAATGTAAAAATTGTCACGTGACTAATAAACACAGTGAAAACGTTTCCCTACTTTCAAAAGTTTCCATCTTATGCTGAAATAAAGCATATTTATTAGTGGCTAGTGTTCGATTGGAGGGCCTTAAAAAGTACTCACTTGACCAAGCGCTGATTGGTGAGCGGTGTTCCAGTATGTTGCAAGCTGATGACGCCCTGTTGTTGGAGTGTGAGGTTGGAATAAGTGGCTATCTCACCTCTGTTCTCCGTGGTCTCGCGTTGTTAGCGTAGAGAGTGCATGCCGTCTGCGCAGAAACTCATCCTGAGTTCTGACAATTAACGGCTACTTTGCCACGTGCTAAAGAAGCTAAGTAAACACAAACTACTGTTTTGCAAGCATGACTGTCAAATTCACTTGAGTTGTTCGCATTGACGCCGCTAGCGTAAACACGTGCTGTGACATTCTCTAGGTGTAATACGAATATATGAAAGACGTTCGTAAGGTTCGTGGACTGTCAACACTGTGCCAATTCCACGAAAACCTTTCTGTTCGTGGAAATAGTTTGTGGCGTGATTTTTCCACGTGAGTAAAGCCAACGTGAAGTTTTCTTATTTCTGCTCCGTACCTTGCGATTTCTAGACATTTCCCGACATTTGAGAAAGAGTTGAGAGGAAGGAAGTGAAGCACGAATCAGGAAGGAAAAGCTACCACATCCGCTATTTTACACGCACTCTCAGAAAATGGCCTACATCATGTGCTTGACAAGCCAGTGGATCACTAAACGGCGAATAAAGTGTGGAGGTTGCTACTCCGTAAAGCTCTTGTCAAACTATCAAATTGTCGCCTTAAAATATATTTGACAGCGAATTTTGAAAATGAAATACGACAGTAAATATCTTCCGTTTTCCAAATTGGGTCAAATAATATTGAATGTATTTGAAAAACTGTCATACTGTCAAATTTTTTCGCTAAGAGGATCTAGTATGAATGTTCAAATAAAAATATTATTTTCGTAGTGAGATGACGCTGTTGTGTTTCCGTAAGGTCGACTACATCAAGCCACGCAACGAAGACAGTGATGATTTATATGCACTTCTTTACTAAATGTGAATTTTATTTATCAAAGATATTTGCTGCGCAATGAAATTTAATGCCTGTGTGTTCGTGATATTATTGTGAATTAATCCCTTCAAAAAGCATTCGTGCTCAAAAAGCTTAAATATAAATTAAGTATCTTCATAACACTTTCCTCTCCAGCGATTGTTCCCCATTTAAAAAAAAAATCGTGATGACAGAAACGGCCATTTTCGCCATGCACGATTCTGATTGGCTGAGCCCGTAAAACGTTAGAGGAATTTCAGAACCCTTCCAATTTTCAAAATGTTTGATGCTGGAAACTAGAGCCATCCAATTTTTCCGGACGAACATGGCGGCAATAATGCGGTTTCGGTGACGTCAGAACTAGCCAGTTTTATACGACCAACTTTATGTGAAGCTGTCTGACGGAAAAATTATTTTCAGTGTGACAGGTGGTGTTAAAGGACACACACGCGCGCACACACGCACACACACACACACGCGCGCGCGCGCGCGCCAAGGCTCCTACCAACTCGGACTGGTAGTGACCTGCTGATGTCAGACTATAAACATTTCAGACATACTGTCAAGATATCTAACGTGGCGTCATTTTGCGGAAAAGTGCTGACAAAAAAAACCTCCCGAACCCCTCGTAAAATTGCGGACTCGTTGAGTTGAGTTTTCAATAACGAACTGTCTCTAAATTTGACAGTATTTTTATGTGGATACATGGAAACATTCCGTAACTTTGTTAGTTAATTCTTTATAATCACGGTTTAAAAAACAGGTTAAGGAAAAATGTCCAATTGTTGTTATGTGGGGTTTTACTGCTTATAAAAAAAAGGGGGGGGGGAAAGATAACATTTTCTTTTTGCGGCGAGATTAAAATATGAAACAAAACAATGTTTTAATCGTACCTACGACTTCCTTGTGATGCGGCTGGGTGTAAATATATTATTACTAAAAATGTGATATACACAATTTTCAATTTGTATAACGTTTGCGTGTTTTGGATGTTTCCGTAACGTGTGTTTAATACTACCACGTAATGTTTAGAGGAATACTTCTAAGTTGCGTGGCTATCTTAACTGCCGTAGAAATGATATTGTCCCGTTACAGTGGTAAAGATAACTTCGTTTAGTTTCGGCACTGTTCCATCCGAAAAATTGAAGTTGTGATAAATTCAGAAACGTTCCGCATTTCGTATTTACATAGCTCAGCTCCATTTTAAATATTACGGATTGTGTTGCCGTATGCAGGTTGTTCGGAAACTAAACACCCAAACTAAAGGAGGTGATTCCATGTGAAAAATATACAGGGTACCGTATACCTAAACGGAATATTAAAGGAGATATGAACCTATGAAAACGTATTTTTTCCGAATGCCTTGTACAATGCCTTCGAAGTCCGCAGAAAAGAGGTGACTTATGCTTCCCATGTTGCAGAGACACACACACAGTACTGAATGCAGGCCGTCCTCGGCCTGCGTGAGGAAGTGATACGCCAGCACATCCACGACATACCCTCTACTAGTACACGCTTCATAGCGCGCCAAATGGGCGTGCCCCATTCAACCGTGCGGAACGTACTGCAGGTAAAACGCCGCCAACCCTACCGCTGGCAGAAAGTACAAAGACACTCGGCGAAAATACTTTTTCAAATTACAATTTTCGCAGGCTTCGGCCTTTTTTTTTTTTCATAAGGGATGACCTCCCGCAGTTTGGGCGTTTAAGGGTTTATCGAAATTTTCTGCTCGACAAGACGTAAATAATAACTTTAAACGCCATTTTTACGTTGTAGTACATCCACTGCCTTCATTATTCTAGGAGCACTGATGGGAGAAAATAAATATATTTTTATCTTATCTTCAATCAGCGCTCCGAGAATTACTAATGCAGTGAATTCGCAACCATCTAAGAAGGTGTTCAAAACTATTATTTACGTCTTGTCGGGCCGAAAATTTCTAAAAATCCTCTGTGAAACAAGTTGTGAAAAAATTATTTAAATATACAGTTTTTGTGAATATCGCCTGAACGCGCAGAAATTAAGAGCGCAGCCCTCGTAATTTGTACGTGAAGGCGCAGGCCTGTTGGAAAAATCAAGCGTGTACAACGGCGCCGCGGTGACGCATTAACAAGAGAGCTCGTCTCTCACCAATGAGAACCGGGTTCGATTCGATTCCCGGCGGGGTAGCTCCCGGATTCTCGCAAGAAGGAATCGTGCCGCACGATCCTGGCTGGTCGGCGTATTTTCTCGGGGATCTCCTGTTTCCCCTCCCCCTTCTCTTACATTCCGCCGCTGCTCTGTACTCACCTCGCTTCACCCTCATCGGCTCTCAAGACCTTGTAAAACTTGCCGCAAGCTTGTCAGTAGAAGCTAAGTATTTGTCAGTAAGGAAGAATTTGCCTTTAATCACGCATTATGTGGCAAACAAGTTCGACAAGGAAAATTCAAGTCATATGGCCACCAACTTGTTGCAAGCTTAGACGTTATAGGCTGTTCACGAGAAAGTGAGCACATTTGTAATCAACCTTAGAAAAAAGTTACTGCCCCTGCCTGCATTTATTTTATCGGGCGCACAGTGTGACATTCGCCCAGTAAAGTTGGTAATGATAGATGGAATATAGTTCCATAAATTATCGCCGAATAAAACGTGTTAGGTAAACATCCGTGATCACTTAAATTATTTATTTCGCTTTCAGTTTTTTTTTTTTTTTTTTTTTAATGCGTCGAAGTTTAAAAATGACCAGAGTTAAAGGCTATAGCATATTTTCTTTTCTTATTATTCTTCAATTTCACCTGACCGACGCATGAATAAAGTGATGAGGCAAATTACAACGTTAATTTTACATAAGGTGTAAGAATACACGACGTGCATACAAGTATATCTTAAGCAGGGCTTTCAAAAGTGCTCATTTTACCGCGAACAGTCTATATCTGGATCACCTAGTGATACATTTCAATGACGACTGTAGTGTGGGTGCGATAGAGGCGGGAGTTTACCTCGTCACACCAAGGCTGTAGCTCGACGTGACGTTGTCTGTCTGTTTACCGCGGGCTGTGAGCACAGACCGGATATTGGAAGTCCAGAGAGGTGACCAATCATACAGCTTGACGTCACGCCTGCTCAGGCGATGACACACGACCTCACGTCGCGGACGGGTCGCCCCAGCGTAGTCAGCTATCAGCCGACAGTGAGATAGGAGCATCCGACGGCGAGCAGGGCACAGGGTCAAGGCAGACTCCGCTCCTGGAGGTAGGATTATATCGATACGCCTCCTTGTATAGTCTATTCGCGGCTTATTCACACATTTTAAATCAATCGTATAAAAAAAAACACCCCATGTTTGAAATTTTTGGTTGTTATAGGCAGAGCCCCGAGTATTTCGCGGATTGAGTTGGCAGAAAGGTAGGCCGGACAGCCATCTATACACTCGAAACATGATCGTTTACTTATTGGTTGCTGTAATCACGTGAGACCTCTGTACAGCACTGTTAAACACTCACTCACACTACTGCTTCCTGCTTATCACCGGCTCACAGTTAAACGGGGCGTGTCTAAAAAACTGTCGCCCAATCACAACAGTAGGAGAAAATAACAAGTGTTTGAAGTCTACCTCGCCTCCGAATGAATTCCCGAAATACTCGTTGCTCTAGTTATAGGCGGTTCATGGTAAAATGAGCAATTTTTAAAACCCTGCTTAAGATCTGCTTGTATACACGTTGTGTATTCTTCCGCCTGTTGTAATCAACATTGCCGCTGGCCTCATCACTTTATTCATGCGTCGGTCAAGTAAAACTGAAATAATTAGTCAATTAAATATTTTACAAATCTGCTCATTTTTACACTTCGATGCACTAAATAAACACAAAGCGAAACAAATTATTTAAATTGTCAAAAATGGTTACCTTAAACTTTATATTCAACGTTAATATATGGAACTTCTTCCCATCCATCGTTACCAACTTTACTGGGCGCATGTCACCGAGTGCGCCCGTCAAAATATATGCAGGTAGGAGCGGTAACTTTTTCTAAGGTTGATTTCAAAGTGCTCACGTTATCGTGAACAGCCTTTACCTATATATGTCATGTTAGAGACGCCGCGAATTTCGCGGGTTCATTTCTAGACAAGTTGGAATTCGCAAACATGTAGGTTCATGTTACTTTTGTAATTGGTCGACGTGTTGTTTGCCACCTCCTGGAGATAAATGAGCCAATAACAAACATGAATTAAATTGTGCGCCCAACCACCGCCTTTTACTATCAAAACAATCAATTACTAAACAGTTGATATGTGTTTGAGAGCATACAAGACTGTGAAGTCTAGCCTACAGGTCATTGAACTCGCGAATTTCTCGGTTCTCTAGCCATGTATCACAAGCGTTTTATAATTGTATTAACATTAAAGTACCTTATTTTTCATCAAATTAAACTCATAGGTACATATTTTATTTATAAACCGTATTATTTATTTTACAGTAAATATGAATAAGAAAAGTGAGAATATAGGTACGTTGGCGATGCCTATTAAAATGTAGCTCTTATGCGAAATGTTATTACAGTGGCTGCGCACGAATGCGGTACGTTGTTCTTTTGGTGTAATTATCTAGAACCACTAGGCTTTGTTTGCACGAGGCTGACGGATATCCAGGCAGTATAACTATAGCAGGGCTTCAGGAAAGTTGGAAATAACCGTGAATGGACTATAGCACACAGTAGACAAGTGCACAGAGGCGAAACTGCCCGGCTGTTGCACTGGGCCACCCCCTCCCCCTTCTCATATTGTGGGTATTCGATATGACAATTTCGCCAACTTATATGTCATCGACCGAGTACTGCCCTCATAAACAAGTGTAATCATCCTTTGGACAAGGGAGCTTCGAGCGAGAGTTCGTACCTTCTGAAATTTGTTTCGGGGAAGTTTGTTTGCTAGGGGTAGTGGAATTTCGCGAGAAGATTTCAAGTCAAGTTACATTTCAAAACACTGTAGGATCGTTTACGTATCTTGATTGACTGAACTACTTTTTCGACACGTGTTAGCCGTCTGCACACTAATCACGTTGGATCCGTGCCGGTGTTGCCGAACGCTGAGTGGCCCGGTCAAATGTGAACACACCTTCTCAAGCAGACAGCAACCAATGACAACAGACAAACTGCTGCTGGGTACTTACAGCATTGAAGTCTACCGTGCACTCATATTTAGGGACACCCGAATTTCGCGAAAAGATTTCAGGATCAGTTATATTGCATAACACATTAGCTCAAATCCACGTTTCTGATTGGACGATCTATGTGTTACGCGCGTTAGTTATCTGCCCGCTAATCACATACGTGCGCTATATGACCTACACAATTCTGATTGGCCAGGCAAGAGAAAAAATATCTTCTCACAAAGACACGCCACCAATAAGCAAAATAAAACTGCTGGAATGTCATAGGGTATATAAATTTAGTGTGTGTAGAAATCTTTTCGCGAAACTCGAGTATCACTACTCATATATTTTCCCGTAAAAATCACTAGCTCTACATATGTGTATATATACATTTATATACGAATATGTCTACAGTTCTCATTTTAGTTCACATTACACGAAATTTAGTGCTCCCCGCCCCATGAAATGGAAATGTCTAAAGGCTGTTCACGTTAAACTGAGCACTTTTGAAATCAACCTTAGAAAAAATCACTGCTTTTATATGTATATATTTTAACAGGCACACTGAGTGACATGAGCCCAGTAAAGTTGGCAACAATGAAGGGAATGTAGTTCCATATCTTAACGTCGAATCCAAAGTGTTAGGTAACCATTTTTTGTAACTTAAATTATGTATTTTGCTTCCTACTTTTTCTTATGATAAGCAATATAAAAATTAGTAGATATTTTAAATATTTACGTTTGTAATAATTTCACTGTTTCACTTGACCGACGCATGAATGAAGTGATGAATAGAGCCCCGAGAATTTGGCGTATTCACGTCTAGACAAGCTGGAATTCACACACTTGTTAGTTCATGTTACTTTTGTAATTGGTCGACGTGTTATTTTTGACGCCTCCTGGAGACAAATGAGCCAATAACAAACATGCACCAAATCGTGCGCCCAACCACCGCATTTTACTACCACAACAATCAAGCAACAAACAGTTTATATATGTTTGAGAGTAATAAGACTGTGAAGTCTAGCCTACAGATCATTGAACTCGCGAATTTCTCGGGTCTCTAGTGATGAGACCCATGGCAATGATAATGTTACATAAGGCGGAAGAACACACAACGTGTATACAAGTAGATCTTGAGCAGGGCTTTCAAAAGTGCTCATTTTACCGTGAACAACCTATAGGTAGAACCACGAGTGTTTAGCGAATTAATTCGGAGGCGAGGTAGACTCGAAACACTTGTTCTTTTCTCCTACTGTTGTGATTGGACGACAGTTGTTTAGGCACGCCCCGTTTAACTTTGAACCAGTGATAAGCAGGCAGCAGTAGTGTGAGTGAGTGTTTAACAGTGCTGTACAGAGGTCTCACGTGATCACCGCAACCAATAAGCACACGATAGTGTATCGAGTGTATAGGGGGCTGTCCAGTCTATCTTGCTGCCAACTCAATCCGCGAAATACTCGGGGCTCTAAATATAGGCGCGTTTATGGCCATTGACGAGATGTGTGCGCCTCTACGTCAAGTGGTGTATGTGGCACGCACGCGTCTAGCTGGCTACAGATAAGCTCCGCTCGCCGTGGACGTTCCAGCGCAGACAGCAGGTCCATTGTGCCGTTGTCTGGTCACGAACACGCCCGAGTGTTGCCGTGACTCCGCCAAGCCGTCAGCCGATGCCCGGTGTAACAATGGACCTCTCCATCTCTCGCCATTGTGCCTCCCCGCCGCGCCGGCTGCGAAATAAAAACTACTTTGTTTGTAGCGATATGCGCGCCCGCTCAACCAACACAAGAGAGCTTCACCCGTGGTTTACGTCTGCGAGGGCCTGTCTACAATTGCGCTATCCCAGCCTGTCTCTTAGGGCAAGGCTGCGCTTATTGACCCTCTGACGTCACGCCGCTGTCCCAAGCTCCCGTGTCCCGAGCATAGACTAAAGATGAGGTAGACCGCTTATTCTTCTGCGCATGTACCCAACATTGACATACCCCAAAGGAACACAGCTGTCAAAAGTCACATGGTTAACAGTGACGTACGTGTGTGCTCATATCTTAATTATTAAATGACAAGCACTATTATATCAATAAAATAATTTTACCAATTTGAATTTTGTCAAACTGCATTACAAATTGGTTAGCGGACGTTAACATCTCAAATCATTTGTTTACAAATTAGTTTTCTAACCTAAAATCCAAACCATGCCATTTTCGCTGCACGTGTTGGCAGAAAAGCAGTTCAATGTTGGGACACGGAGATTGGTTGTGCGTAGACAGCGAAATCGATCTACCTCATCTCTAGTCTATGGTCCCAAGTCAACCTGGGTCCCAAGTTGAAGCATTCCCAAGTTGTGTGCTAAGCGGATAGAAAAAGAAGACTTCAGATACTTTCGCGCTCATTCATGGAATGTTTACGATATTAGTGTAAAGAATGGATGTGCAAGTGGGCTTTCTCAAGAGAAATATGATGAAATGTTAATAAATAATTAGTAGAGACCTGCAAAATTCGCGTTATTATTTGGGAACAAGTTAAACACGTATACCTTTGCAATACGTTTGTCATTGGATCATACTTAATCTAACACGCCCTAGGTAACTCTGCGCCAATAAATGAACACTTCACAACTGTGGGCCCCAATCACGTGCAGTTCAATCAGAAGGGCGTGGCTTCTTAATTATGCAGCAGCCAATGTAGAAACGACGCCGACTCCAGACAGTAATGTGAAGTTTAGCCTGGTGCCGAATAATAACGCGAATTTTGCATGTCTCTAATAATTAGCGATGTCTTCGTTTCTTACTGACAGTTTGATTTGAATGCTAAAACTTTTAAAACGTAAGTTTAAAAAATACATTTTATATGTCAGCTGGCGAAATTTTTCAAAATAATATCGTCAAGGCACTTATTATAAATAGGGCCACCTGTCTTTCGCGAAGAGATTCACGTGAAGGCTAAGCTCCAATGTCCTAGGCCGTACGTGCGGTTTTCCTTTGTCTGTTGGTCACGTGTCTTTGAAGGGAGACTGTTCTTTACCTCACTGGGCCAGGCACGTGTAAAGCGTGGAGGTTAAAATCATCCAATCAGAAAATTGAATTTGAGCTCTATTGTTCTGGAGTACAAGTAGTCCTGAAATCTTTCCGCGAAAATCAGGTGGCCGTAATTATAAATAAATATTCTAATCGCCAATTTCATAAAAATTGAATAATCAGTAATTCAGCAAATTTAAATATCGGTAAGTAACAACAAATAATGTGCCGAATTTACTGCGATCTAGAGTCAGATTCTGAAAGCTCACTTCGGACGACGCATTTGTTGACCGTGGTCGGACTACGTCAATGTGACGTCACTGGAAGCCGAGTTTCGGACTCGTCCGCGACCACAGGAACGGCCGATTGTAGACAGGCCTGAACGAGATGAGGCAACTGCCACACACAAGCAGCTACGTTACTCTTCAATAGGGACCTGCAGAATTCGTGTTGTTGTTCAAGAACAGACTGTACCCCATGCTACCATGCATATGACCTACTTCAGCCATTGGCCGGAAATATGTCTGTCACGCCTCGGAGAACTATTGAGCCAATAAGTATAGCCAGGGATACCCGAATTTCGCGAAAAGATCTCACGACTAGTTGTATTTCTTTACGCTTTAGCTCAGATCCTTTTTTTTTTTTTTTGTGATTGGGTGATATAGATGTTTCGCGTCTTAAGTGCCTGCGCACGAATCACAGATGTACAGTATCGGAGTAACTGAATTATGATTGGCCAGTTAACTAAGAAAATGTATTCTCACAGACACACGCCGCCAATAGGCAAAAGGATACTGCTGGTACGCCCGTAGGGTATTGAATTCTAGCACGTGCGGAATTGTTTTCGCGAAATTCGGGTGTCCCTAAGTATAGCCGCCTATTTTTCACGAGAAGATTTTAGGACAAGTTGTTTTCCAACGAACTTTAGTTCAGAACCACTTTCGTTATTGGATCATTGCATCGTTACGCGTCTTATCTGTCTGCCCGCCAACCACGGTCGGGCAGTTTCAGAGAAACTTATTTCTGATTGTGTCATTCATCTCTTCACACAAATACATGCGGCCAACAGTCAAATGAAGACTGCAAGAGTGCACATAGGATATTGAGGTATATCTTGTGACACTTTTTGGCGAATATAAAATAACCCTAAAGAGTGGAAGACGTTTTACACTGTGTGATATTCAGAAAATGAGGCAGAAACTGTGACCAACAGACTCATTGGTTACGAAAGGCAAACTTAACGTTTTAAACTACCTGCATCCCATACTCCGCTATCGCATCTATTCTCGAGCCTCAGATTTGTGTTCACTGGCTGCTGCCCCAGAGTGTAGCCAGTTTTACCACAGACCAGCTGGCACATTGTCCTGTGCCTGTTGTGCCTGTTTCCTTGCGGGTCTATTATTTGCTCGGAGTTCAATGGGCGTGTCTAATAAAATGTGATCCAGATTGTCCTAGAATAAATACGCACATTCTTCCAGTCACTAATAATTAACTTTACTGCTTGTTTTCGCGTGAAAAATTATGTATGAATGATGATTTACTTGAAATACTATTTCTTAAACTAGATATATGTGAATGCAATTCCAGTATAAATAGCATAAACATCCTATCGGTAGAGACCAGCTAGAATTCGAAACACGTGTGTTTATATAACTTCAGTCATTGGACTGCAGGATGATTAACACCTCCAGGAGAACGCTGTCACAATCGTCGCCTCCCACTGTGACAGCAGACAACCAATGTGCAGCTGGCATCCGCATACGTGTACATAAAATTGTAGAGTCTAGCCTGCAGACCATTGAACTCGCGAATTTTTCAGGTCTCTACCTGTTGGTAGGGGTAGTGACATTTCGCGAAAATATTTCAAGACAAGCTACATTTAAAAAAAAATGTAGGGTCGTTTACATGTCTTCATTGGCTGAATTACTTTTGTACACGTGTTATCTGTCTGCACACGAATCACGTAGGAGCCATGTCCATTTTGCCGAATCCTGAGTGGCCTTGTCAACTATTAAAACTCCTTCCAAGCAGACAACAGCCAATTGCAATAGAAAAACTAATGTTGGCTGCGTATAGTATTGAAATCTTCTCTGTACTAATATTTATTCGCGAAAAATCACTACCTCTATCTGTCGGCTACCAGCGTAGTTATTCCAACCTTTCAACTGGGGTTTTTCTTAGTGATTATACTTTCTTCATTTTTCTGTAATAAATATTAACCCACTTAGACCCAGGGGCAGCGTTGGCTAAGAGGTTAGCCTGCTCGCCTCCCACCATTGCGACCTAGATTTAATTCCCGGCCGGGTCACTCCCATATTTTCGCATGAAAGGGCGGGGAGGAACGGGAAATCCCCGATATAACGCGCCAACCAGCGGTATCGTCCGGCACGATTCCCACATGCGAAAATCCGGAGTTACCCGGCCGGAGATTGAACCCGATTCTCCTTGGTTGGAGGTGAGCAGGCCACCGAGCCCCACTACACCCGTAGAAGGATACCGAACGAATCACGTGCGACCTAGTACATGGGATCACAGAATACTTTAGTATATAGAGGTGAAACAGCCGCTTATCCCACGAGCTCCAGGCGCACGCGCCAGCAAAATGGTGTCACTGGCCAGCGACATGCCGTAACGCTGTTCGCCAATCGGCGCCCGGTTACTGACTCTCCAGCAGGCAGTCCAGCCAATAGGGCACCTTCCGCAGCATGCGATAGTGAATCAGACAGAAGACCCCGATCCAGAGCCAATCAGTGAACGGGTACGCTTACATCAAAGGAAGCGCCGCACATTGGGCTGGATCAAATAATCATGGGGCAAAATATCCTCATTCCTTTAATTTTATACCAAATTACGCATCTGCGCTATAACCACATATCCTTGAGTGAAATGAACATATTTTCCATGGAAAAAAGGACATATTCTGCACTGAAGCACTATGGTGGGGGAAAGGGATGTTACACTACATTGTTTTTATTATTTTCTTATACGGTAAGTGCAGAATTTGTCATTCTAGACTTAACAGTTACTAATTGTAGTTTATTGCGGACAAAGATTGTTAAAACGTATCTTTCATATGTACTTAGATTTTTCTAAACATTTCTTGAATTTGATGAGAGAGGGATAGAAATTGAACATCCAAACACTCTTTACCTAAACACTGAGGCCTACTAAGATCCGTAACAGGTAGGTTAATTAGTTCTATCGAACTATGTAGAATCGGAATTTTAAGGGGGCTCGTATATTATTTAAATCTAATATACACCACTTTAAAAATCAGTGAGCTGTCAGATATATCACACACACAAAATATTTGTTTTTAGATCGAGAAACACAACCATACGAAAAAAAGTCGTGGTATTCAAAACCTTTCAGATATGCAATGCTTGCATGACTCTTATTGTCACAGCATGAGGAGCATGTACAAATTATCATTAGGGTTTAGCATTCTGTAAAATTTATTCTGACTTAAATTTTTCGACTATTTATTTGATGTTGTAATTATAAGTAGAGTTATTCTTAAATCATTAAAATAAATAAATGTATTCAAAACTGCAGTGAAGCTTTATACACATAATTTTTCTAATTGTATATAATGTAAGCATTATAAATGTTTTAATAAATCACTCTTATAAGAATTACATTTAGATGTATGTATGTACATACATGTGTGTGTATATATATATATACACATTTATATCCAAAATGAATTAACTACAGTCACAGTTTGTAATGTATACTTACATAATACATACAGAAATAAACAATTTCACAAATTACTTTTACAAAACTGTCCTCTCAACTAGGGCTTATTTGTACAGACAAAACGTTGGAGTCATCCGAAATATTACTGCCTACATCATCGTCATCTTCTGCCTCGCTGCAGTAAAAGTCTTCTATTAAAATTTTAATGTCATCTTTCACTTCTTTGGCAAGTTCTCTCATTGGTTTTTCGGTAAACTTCGAGCTGACGATATTAGAGAGTTTGATTATAAATCGGCAAAACAAATCTTGTATGTACATTTAACATTCTGCTGATTTATCTGCAGAAAAACTGACGATAGCTTCTGATAACTTTATTTCTAGCCTCCTAAGCTTCTTCTGATAGCTGTCCCATGGGTAAAACAGCGTTTCAGATAATTAATCCACTGTGCTGTAAAATGTCGTTAACAGTAGGAGTCACCTTTGCTATTGGAGTAGAGTTTATTATGCACGCCCCAAAAGACTCTGAGCCAATAGCAGACTGGCAAGGGAACAAGGTGAGAATTTCCATATTGCCAGGTGTGTCGCGACACTGGAGGCAAAAACCAATGAACAAACATCTGAGACTCGACTGTAGAAAGGATTGTGGAGTCTAGCCTACAGGTCATTGAACTCGCGAAATTTTCCTATCTCTACAAATGGGACATAGAAGAGATCTGGTATCTGTCAGTGCGCACAGAACTTTCCTGTATGGAGTGTAGAGAGTAGTTTATTTCCATTGTCTCTGTACTGAAAGGTCGAATATTATTAATATGGTTTTGGATGTATTTTTCTTCTTCTTGAATAACCTCTTTAGTTTCCTTCATAAACTGTTATCTTATAGGTCTACAGAAACGTGTAGAACTATAATATGGATTGCTCCAAATAATTTCTCCATTTTGTCCTTGTAATGCCAAGGGTGCAAGAGATGTTACGAAAACACTTTTGTCACTAGTCTTGTCATTGTCTCCCCATTTCCGTTTACACTGGGAATGGCTGACCCATCGTATCCCCACTTGCCTATCAGAGTTAACTTGCATTCAGGAAATTCTTCCATTGTTTCCAGTATTCTCTTGTAAGTATGGTTCAGAAAGTCTTGTAAAGGAATTTCACAAGAAACTTCTGAATACTGAATATTTGCCGGATTTGTCTGCCTTTTTGCCTCAGTTAATGTACGATAACTTAGGTAGATGTCTCCACGTTGCTTCTTCGCCGAAAGTGTACGAATATTTTGATAGTTTCGCTTATATTAACAATGTGAAGAATTCTTCTGTGATGTACGGAACACACTTCTTTTCTGACACCTTTAATTTTTTGTACATTATTTCTGAAGATCCTGGGCTGCTACCGCTCAACAACTTCACACCTGCTGCTCCTGCTCTATTGTCTTTTCTTCTCAAACGGTTAGACAAAATTCTTGCCGCTTCTGGAGTAGATACAATGTCTGATGAATGATTTGTAATTTTTTTCTTCGTTCGTTCGCCTGCCTCGCCACAACTCTCCTTGGACGACCTATCCGTTTAATACAGTAAGGAGTAATATTTACATCATTTGTACCTGAGGTTCTCTCTGTTTCTAAAAAAACATCAGTGTTCAGCCACGAATAAAAATTTTTGTCAAGCCGGGAGTGCATTCGATTGGACTTCATCCTCCTACTTAATAACTTGAAATAAAAGTCTCTAGCATAACTTAAATTCCTTTCTTCAGATTAATTATACTCCTCGGTCACTCGGGAAAAGAAGTCTTCAAATGTTTTCGTTTAAAAAATCCACTCCCCTAATTCTCTTTTTGTTGGAATAGTTATTACCTGAAACGTTCAAAGAGGGACAATGCATTTCATCGTATAGAAAACTTTTCTGGCGGATCCAGATCTTATCCAAGGGGAGGCGTTTAAGGGGAGGAAGTTGCAGGAACAGTACGTAAGCTATTCGCTTTCTTTTATCTCACGTTTTCATATTAACGAAAATGTGAGTAAACTGATGAATATACAAATTAATATATATTAAAAATAATAATAAGGGGAGAAAATTCGTACTATCTCTTGCTTTTGAGCTAAGTATATGTGGGTGCAAAAGTATTTGTACACGTGTGGGCTTATGTGAGAAGGAACAATGTTCAAAACATATTTTTAAGCTCTCTCTGCCCTTGATGTAACAAAAATATACTCACATTTAAAAAAAAGAAGTTCCAAGCAAAGACGATGATTTATTGTCCACAACACAAGCACTAAAATTGTTTACTGTTAACTTGTTGCAACCAGACTGAATATCATTTTACACGCTTAAAAACAAAAATAAAAATGTATATCTACAGATATATTAGTAGGGATAGGAACATTTCGCGAGTTCATTTAAGGACAAGGTAGACGTCAAACTCGTATACACTGAAGTTGACTTAGCAATTGGATCGCAGTTTATTAGACACGCCCTGGACGACTCTGAACCACTAGCAGACTTGCAAGGAAACAAGTAGCGAGTGCCATACTGCCAGGTGTGGAGTAACACTGGCTACTCTCTGGAGCAGCAGCCAACGAACAAACATCTGAGGCTCGAGTGTACACAGGACTGTGGAGTATAGCCTGCAGGTCATTGAACTGGCGAATTTTTCCTATCCCTATCTATTATGTGGGGGAAGGGAAGTTTCTGCAGAGTCAGTGCGGCAAACTACAGCTCGACCTGTTCCCAAGACTTGCGCGGCGCGGCAAACCACGCGAGTTTCCTCATTTACAGTCATTTTTCTCCGCATGGGCAAGCAAGTGCA